>CM072528.1:3000000-3355000 GCA_036898165.1 Silybum marianum
AAATAAAGACATAAAAGTCAAAATCTCTAATTTTTTTTTGCATTTATCTTCATCAGCATCTCCATTTTGGAGAATCCAACATTAATTATACTATTAAAAAATTCAATATATTTAAAAAAAATTAAACTTACTTTTATATTATTGGTGGAGAGTAGAGTATGAATAAAATATTAATTTATCTCACTTGGTAATCATTTTTGGGTTAATATCCAAATATGGAGGAAAAAAACACTCTTTCATACTTTCTCCATTTTGAAGAAACTTTTAGAGATACTCTTGGAGCACAATTTTTGTCTAAAATCTTCATTTTCCTCATTTTCTCTATTTTAAATATGCTATTGGAGATGCTCTAAGGTTGTGTTCTCGAGTTTTTTTACGAAAGAAAGGAAGGGAAAGAAAAGGAAAATAAAGGGAAAACAAAAAAATCTTGTGTTCTTGAGTTTTTTTTAAGAGAGAAAGGGAAATGAAAGGGAAGGAAAATAATGTTAATTTTCCTCCCAAATGTGGGAGGAAAGGGAAGGAAAGAAAAGAAAAAGAATTTAAAATAATTAGAAATATTTATAAAATCACACGTTTACCCATCAATTACTATCTCCTGTAAAATAAACAAGGATATATTTGTAAAAATGATATATTTCTTTTCTTTTATCTCTCACGCAAGAACATGAAAATTTATTTTCTTTCCTTATCTTTAATTCCCCTCCCTTCAATCTCAAAAACACAAATAAAAAAATTAATTTATTTTCCTTTCTTTCTTTTCTTTTCTCTTCTTTCCCTTTCGTTTCATTTATTTTCTTTTCTTCAAAAACTCAAGAACAGATCGTAAGTCTTTGAGTTGAAATTTTACAAGAAATAAAACAATAATTATGATAAAAATTTGTATGGCAACAAAGAGCCAATCAAGTAGTTATCATATCCTTTCACCATCACATATACAATTGATTCATTCCGAATATAAATTATGATTCCTTAAGATTATCCTTTTTAATGAAATTTAGTATTAATTATTCATAATATATATGAGCAAAACTATGGCCGAAACAATTCATCAAAAGGGATTATTTATAACAAAAAAAAAGATGGTGGTAAAATATGATAAGAAACAAAACTTAAAGGGGGGAATATGTAACTTCAGCGGGAAGATAACTTGCTTCATTCGACCATTAAAAAATCAAGAACTCAGCGACACCAGAGCACAAGAACACACGCTGATTTTGCCGCCAAAATCCGAACATGATCTGTCTACCTCTTCGCTCAATCTCTCCTCACCCCAATATCCCTGTTGGATCCCAAACCCAAGTGTTCAGATTCTTGTCAACAACCCATTTTGTTCATCTTCAACAGCGTCGTAAATATTCGAACAATATTGTTCACAGGAGTTATGAGTATGGTTCTTGTTCTTGTTCCTGTTCGAATTCGGATATGGGTTCTTCCAGTTCGAGCGAAGAAGAATTCGATATGGAATTGGGACGATTGTTGAGGCTGTTGCCGGAGGAGATGCGGCGGAGGGTTAACGAGCATCAAGAACTTCACCAACTGATTGAGGTCGTTATGGATTTGGGTCGGAAACCATTGGCTCGATTTCCTTCTGGAGATTTTGTCTTATCGGATCATTTGATCACGGTGGATGATCTTTTACACGCTACTTCATTGGTAAACATGATTATTCTCTTCTTGTCCACCAACTGTTTGATCTTTTGCCTGTTAGTTGACAACTTAATGTTCTCTCTTTCTCTCTTTTGTGTATGTGTGTGCTTGATTTATTGGAACTCGTTTAGATGTATTATCTTGATAGAGAGAGAGGACAATGTTGTAATGTTTATATGAAACTAGAGATACATTTATCCTAGGATAGGAAACCAGTCTTATATGTTTTTGATTTGGAATGCATGCCTAAGGGTATGGGGTCATAGGACCCCAACTAAATTTACCACTTAAGGCTAAAAAAAAATTAAAAACCATTTTTATTATTGGTCTTTCAACTTAAACATATTAAGGGACCCCAACTAAAATTTTAAAACATTTTTTCTCTTAGAGTTAAGACTTAAACCCACGTGATTCATTTTTGCATTTCAATGTATTAAATTTATTGAAGTCGTATGGAAATGATCGCTCTTTAGAAGATACCACCTTATGATATTCAAAAGTTCAAGAAGGTGGAACCGTACCTCGTAGTCAACCAAAAAACCCAAAAAAACAAAAATGTTCATCGAAATCGATAAAAATAACTTAAAAATCTCTCGAAATCAAGACGAAAACTCTAAAAAAATCTCTCGAAACGATGAAACTAGGCTAAAAATCTATCGGGCGATATTGAATATTAGTAAAAACGTGATATAAAACGTGATTTTGTAATTATTTTTTGTCTATTTTATATGGTGTCACCATATAAAAAAATTATGGGTCCGTCCCTGGTGAGTGGTGACAAGATGAAAGATTTTCCGATTTGAGTGGTATTACCGAGTTTGCTAGATTGATGGTGGAAATCATAAAAATCTAGAACTTTAAACTCTTATATTGTGACCCCTACTATAATTTTTTCTGGATCCGCCACTGACTATGGATATTGTAAACTATTCGAATGCACCCCCGTTCATAACTATTGTTCTTAAAGTTAGATCTCAGGGTTTGTCGATTTCGTTGTTCAATTTGGATCTCCATTGTGGAGTTTTAGGGTGTATAGATTTGGGGATAGGCATAGAGGGCTGTTTGGTTGGTTTTCTATTGCCTTGTATCGATAAAGCTGTCTGTGTGGATTAATATGTCACTATAGATTGGGAATGTTTTTGTTTCGGAGGGCTTTTTCATATATGGAAGGAGCGTGTTTTTATTTGGGAGGGACAGGTTTGGAAAAAACCTGGCTCTCTACATAAAGCTCTCCCTAAAAGCTTACTGAATAAGTCACTTTCTATATTGTTAAGCCACTACCAAACAGTAATGTATAGCTTACCGAATAAGCTGTGAATCCCATTAAGCTCATTAAGCTGTTAACGAACAGGCCCTAAAAGGATCTTGTTAACAAAGGAGAGTGGTATATTTACCTCATAGTCAGGGATTCTATTTGAATATTCAGTTTTCATTGGTTTGTCCAAACCATTCTACTGTTTCCACAAATCCATGAACCGTGTTTGCAGAAGTTTTTTAGAGGTGGATTTATGTCTATTTGCAGTAAAATCAACCATTCCACCACTTTAATGAATATAAACTATTACAGGTAGGTGATTTTGCTATTGATAATCGAGCTGGTATTAGCAGAACTTTGCACCGAATTAGTGCCATCAGAAACCGTAAGGCTGCAATTATTGGGCTAACTTGTCGTGTTGGTCGAGCTGTATCAGGAAGTGCCAAATTATTGCAAGATTTAGTTAAAGACGGAGCCTCTTTATTGCTTATTGGACCTCCAGGAGTTGGAAAAACTACTATTATCAGGTTTTTCTTGCCCTTTCTTTTGTCTGATTATTATAATCCACCATGGAACATTTTGATGACACAAATGCTGGTAATAATTAGCAGTGGCCATCGGGAATAATGGGATAGATTATGATTATATCATTGTTCTTCCATTATTTTTATATTACAGGGACATAGCTCGAATGCTTGCAAATGATTATAAGAAACGTGTTATGATTGTTGACACCTCAAATGAAATCGGTGGAGATGGTGATATACCTCATGCAGGTATAGGTAATGCTCGAAGGATGCAAGTTCCTGATTCTGATATGCAACATAAGGTAGTAGAAAAAATCAACATTATTTTTACATGTATATATTGATATCTATAGTTATTATTTTTATTAAGCGGGCATATTCAATTTTGATGATCTATATATATGTATATACATGTTGATTTTTTAGTGCTTTAGAACCCAAAGATTTACTACCAAGATCAATGAGTTATTTTGGTTGTAGAGAAAAATTGCTGATTATATTAAGTTACACCAAATATGTTACAACAGAATAGTTATCAGAGCTAAAAACTAAAAGCATTAACCAAAGGGTCATGGGGTTACCTGTAGAGTCCAGCCTCCCAGGAGGTCAAGGGTGTGTGAGTATTTCCCGTATATAAATATTATACACTTTAAAAAAAAGTAAAAAAGTAAAAGCGTTAATGTTGATTTTGTTTTTTTAGAAGTACCATTTTACAAGTTCAAATAAAGGGTTGGCCCTAATTAGGAATGGAAGGAGTAATGGAGTAGTTTCAACTTCTAATATTATGCATGTTGTATATGGTTTCTAATATTTGTATTGGGTTCTTATTTATTGATATTTGATGTAATTCAGGTGTTAATAGAAGCAGTTGAAAATCATATGCCTCAAGTGATTGTAATTGATGAAATCGGCACAAAACTTGAAGCAGCAGCTGCAAGCACTATTGCACAACGTGGGATTCAGTTAGTTGCAACTGCTCACGGTATTACGATAGAAAATTTGGTGATGAATCCTTCGTTGGAGATGCTTGTTGGAGGAATACAGGTAAGGGGTTGTTTGGTTGGTTTTCCATTAAGTTCTGTATAGATAAAGTTTTCTGTGCGGATTAAACTGTCTGTATAGATTGGAAAGATTTTTGTTTGGGAGGCTTTTCTCATAGATTGAAGGAGCATGCTTTTAATTGGGAGGGGCAGGTTTGGAAAGAAAAACTTGACCTATTGCATGAAGCTCCCCCAAGAAACTTACTGAATAAGCCACTTTCTATATCATAAAGCCACTACCAAAGAGTCATGTATAGCTGACCGAATAAGCAGTGAGCCCCATTAAGCTGCTAACAAACAGGCCCTATGTTGGTTACAAATATTTGTTGTGTGGTGCATGTGGATATGGAATCTGGAGAATTACAAGGAAATGCATAGCAATTAATCCTTTAGGTGTCAACATGCGAAACAAATGAAATATAACTCAAACACCTAAAAGGGTATTTTGACACAACTGTTTGCTGTTCTTTTTGAAGTATATATAATAGAGGTCTGGTTCAGGAAAAACCGCAAAAAAAAAAAAACTGAGGAACGCCCTGCCCTGGTAACCATTCATTTGGACAATATGCACATGTGCATACAAGTAATTTTTAAGCAATTTGTCTGGTATGCACATGTGATACAAGTAATTTGTAAGCAGTTTGTCTGATATGCACATGTGCATAACATGCACACGTTCATAAAAACCAAGAATCAACTTCAATTACTTGTATGCACATGTGAGTACCATCCAGATGAATGGCTACTAGGGTGTTTGCTGTTTTTGGCAATGTCGATAGTATCAAATGATGATTTGAGTTCTTGTTTTCTCAAAGGGTCAAGGTTAGCTACATATACATTCGTTGAACTGTAATATAGACAAAAATATATATTATTTCTTGCATTTTTTGTTAGTATGCCATGTAGGATAGCTCATCATATCAAACTTTCATTTCTTATACGGCATTATGCATGGGTTTCACAGAGTGTGACACTAGGAGATGAAGAGGCAAATCGAAGGGGTGTTCAGAAATCAGTGCTGGAGAGAAAAGGTCCATCTACTTTTGATTGTGCCGTGGAGATCATTTCTAGGGTTGAGTTGAGAGTTCATAGTAGCTTGGAAGCAACAGTTGACGCTATTCTTTCTGGTTTGTTTTTTTTGTCTTTTACCTACTTTTTGTCGGTATTATATCTCTCCATGATGTGTTTATAATCTTTTTAACCAGCAGGAGTAGTGTTTCATAATTTGATTTTTTAAATTTTTGTTTATGTTAAGGAAGGTCGTTCCCCAAAATATCAAGTTTGCAAGTTAAATCAGGGTGAGGTGGATGTTACTCTACAAAATGATCCAATTCCACACGATTCTTTTGTCAAGAAGAGTGTCATCACAACTGAAGGCATTCCACAGTGGACCGATGAAAAGCTTACCTCTGACAAACACATATCTAAAGAGTCTAAAAGCGACAAAGAGAATTCTTATGATAAACCACCCTTGTGTTTATTCCTCTATGGGGTATGATATCACTCTTCAATGTAGAAAAAAATTGCAACACCTATTACATTTCACGTGAAAAGTGTGCGTGGATTTTATAGCAAAAATATAAAATGGGAGATAATTTTAAAATCCTAAGGGTGCGTTTGGTTGTGGAAGAAAATGGAAATTTAGAAAACCCGTTTAGTTCGTTCAGTTTTCTAAAATTATATGCAATTTAGAAAACTACTTTTAATACCTTTCCAATTTTTTGTTTTCTAAACCCCCCCCCCCCTCCCCCCCCCCCCACACACACTTTCTAATTTGAAAAAAATGGAAAATGAAAAGTGATAGAAAATGCACAATCAAACGTGTTTTCTAATTTTATAAAAATGAAAAATAAAAACTCCACCATTTCAACCAAACGCGTTTTCTAAAATTTCATAGAAAACTGAGAATGAAAACTCAACTCCATTTTCTGAAAATTCTAGGAAAATGAAAACAATTTTTCGCAACTAAATGCACCCTAAGTAATTTTGAAATCAGATGTGTGAGGTTGGAAGTGGCGTGTGGTTTTATATTGTGGGCAGTTATTGTAGGTCTCGGAGACATGTGCAATACAAGTATTCAAAAACTTAAAGATGGATTCTGCTGTTGAATTTACGGAGAATATTAGTGAAGCAGATGCAATACTTGCATTACTGTCCAAAATAAGGAAAAATTCTCGGATTCAGGCTGCTGCTCACTCTAGTGATGTGCCTATTTATGTGACAAAAGTAAGTACTATAAACTTTTTATGTCAATAATTCCCAAAGAGATCTTTATTTGATTTGTTTCTTCACATTTTATGCTGTAGACAAGCTCGTTGACGCAGTTAACAAAGGCCATAGAGGCATTAGTGACTGATTATGATAATGGTTTTGAAGATATTGAAGATGAAACTCAGCTAAATGAATCAGAGAAGACTGATGCTTTGGAGGTAATTCATCTTTCTGTTCATAGTGTCAATTATTGCTCTCGATTTCTGGAATATAACTCTGGTATAACCTGAGTTTTAGTTACTTGCTATTTTTCTATTTTCTGGCTTATCTTTTGCATGTTCCATTGATGGATTTGGCCCCTATTTATGCACTTTTAGCATACGTATATTTTGCGGCACCAATTCGATATTTTTAAGGAAGAAATGAATCGAAAAAGATAATCAAAGTAACAAAGCTCTAGGAGATCAACTTTCTCTAGTTGGTTCGATGGTTCCATACCTTTTAGTAAGTGTGTTTGCAGTGCGATTCTTCACATATATGGTTTGAGTATTTTCTCGAGCCACACTGCATATGCCTCAAACCGGAAAAAACGCACCGTGAAGTACAGTGTGGTTTGTACCTTACGCATTTCAATTATACAATTATAACTTCAAAATAAGTTCAACGATAATGTGACCATAGTCTATACGATAAAGAGCTCCAATACGTACATATTACATGATTATTAGTAAATAGTCTATACAAAATGAAAATTTTGAAATCGTGGATAACGAACTTTTGGTCTGGAGTGGAGGTAAACCACTAAAGGGTAAAACAAGAAGGGCTATTTTCGGCTGATTTGGATTTGATGAGAATAAAAGGCGCATCCACACAGTCACACACACACATAGATATATGTATATGTATATGTATATATATATATTTAAAAGAAATAAAAAGATGTGCTTACAGGAGGTTGTAAAAAATAAAAAGTTGTGCTTTCTAGGATCCATATGTTGTTAGAAATCTGGGTTTCGTGATTACAGTCAATCTTGGATAAAACTCGGATCGTGTACGGTAACACTTTCCGGAGACAATTTTTCGACCCATAAGTGCCTAAGGTTTTAGAAATTTGTGTTGGGATGATATAACTTGTTTTCGAAGGTCCTGAATGCGTTAAACTTAGCTTTTTAAGATGTCTCCATTATTTTACAGGAGGTGAGGATAGCCATTGAGCAGGTTGTAATCCCAAAAGGGGAACCAGTAGAATTACTTCCTAGGCCATCCAGCATTATTTTGCTTCAGAAGGATCTCATTCGTAAATACAAACTACAATCAGAGCAAGTTGGTTCAGAGGTAGATGTAAGGCTTCGTATCCTACCATTTCAAGGTAACAAAGAACTTAAAGATGATGATGATGAAAATGATAATGATGATGATGATGATGGTGAATTTGGCGAGTTATCTGAAACAAATGGCTCAGCCTACCCAATGGATAAGTTGCCTTTCCTGCCTGACTAGGTAACTTTATGTAATTATTTTCTTATTTATTTACTAAAACACTACTCTCTGATCTTGTTGTATATTACCAATGGATAGTTCATGTGTTCCATTTTTTATTTTGTTAAAAATTAAATAAAGAATCAATAAAAGATAAGACCCATCATTTGAAATCAAGAAAATAGTTGATGAGTTGAAAAAAAATGTCAAGACTTACTCATTAAGACCACCGACCGCCAGTTTCTTGATAAGGTTGTGATACTTGTACTAAAATCCACTTGAAGTAGGTTAGATGCCTTACTAATTAGAATGTTGCTAAATGGTATATGATTGACATTATCCTATTATTGGGCGGTGCATGCCTTTGACTTTGTCCATTAATACAAATAAATTATTGAATATTTGGTAATATTTGCATGCACACATTCATCTCATTACAGAGTGTCAAATTCCTACACGATCTCATTCTATTTTTTTAAGAAAGATAGTGATAAGTCAACTATATATGGTCAAATGGTAAGTGGTACAGCTGGATGATTCAGAATTGCCCATTTTTATATTTGGGTCATTGACCTTCTTTTAAACCTGTGCATGAATCTTGTTGCTTGGGGTCTTTATGTTTTCAGCCCAAAATAAGTTCATTAAGCATCCTTCATTCTTGACTGTTTTGATTGTTTTATAAATTGAGTAATATTTTAAACTTTGTTAGCAATTGTCAAATAGAAGATGGCTGTTAAATCACCTTAGTTAGCAGTGTGTTACTTGTTTCTTTGGTACATAAAAAAGAAAAGGTGCAAAATTTTGCCTTTTCTTCTTCTTTTGTTGTTAAAAAGATAAAGAAGATTATCCCAAAACCGAAATGATATTATTATGAAAATTATGGGAAGTAGGTGCTATTATTATGTAAATTATATAAAGGAATGTGAGATAAGCAAAGGAGTCTTTCATGCTAACCATACCCAATCGTACTAATTTGTGTTAATGCTATATATTTATTTGTTACTTGCTTTTACTAATCATTTTAGCTTTTTCCACATAGAAAGAAAGGAAACAAAGAAAAAGACATTGTCACTTGTCAGTTTACCCAAAATCCAAGAGCACTTTGTAGCATATTACATGATTAGTCTCTTGACAATTGTTGAATCTACTTTTCGTCCTTCAAGTTTTAGTTTTGTGTAATGTGAGCGATAAAGGAAAAATCTTTTAAAAATGACATCCTTCGTTGTGGTTTTTGTCAACCTTAACCTACAATATTTAGTGAAGGGGAGGAAAGTTCGGTTGAGGAACCCGGGAACCGCCCACAACGCGCCATGTGTCCCTCTTCAGAATGAATATTCATATGGACATGTTATTCATCATTAATGAATGAATATATTACAACATTTTTATGATGAATGACACATCCATATTTCTGATGAATATGTTACAACTGACATTTTCTTTTCCCAAATTACCGTGTTATTTTTTAAATGTATGGCTCGGAATTATACGAAGACTTCCTTTGGCATACAGGCTTAATCTCAACAAAGTGAGAACTGAGATCGTTTGAAAGTGGTTTGTGTAGAGAACCAAAACTCGATGGCCAAATAGTGAAGATTGGATAATAGTTGAGGGATCATTTATGAAACTAACTCAACACTTCTTTTAACTTCATAGGTTTTAGAGAGATTATAGTGGGCATCCCTCTTTTTCCTCTTTGGTCGGGCACTTTTAGATTATAAGAAATTAGTATTATTATTATTATTATTATTATCATCTAGCAGTAGTACCATGAAAACCTTAAACAAATCTACTGCTAATATTTGTTAGTAAGCAAGAAATGTATATGTCTTAGGTTTAATCCATTGTGATGCCAGTAATAGCCCTTTAAAATTGAGGTTGACATTAGCTGTTAAGCAGTATCAAATTATTGTGCTTAATGCTCATCTCTTTTTCCCATTTTTAATATATCTCTTCATATGTTTTTATCGTCCTTTAATTTATTTTTAATTTGGGTTTTTATTTTCCTACATTTGTTTTTCTTGTATGGAGTTCGTTTTGTGGTCAATTGATCATCTCTTTTCTGCTTAATTTATGGCTACCCCTTTTTCTGCTCTTATTTTGTTGGAAGATTACTTGATAACCAACTTGCAAAAAGGGTTTGATCTTATTGTAATAAGCTTTATATCTCTTGAACAAAAGGATGTTTTCTTGCAGATTTAGACAATATCCCAGTTCATAAGTGTTCATAAGATTTATAGATAAAAATGTGCTATTTGGATTATAATAATCTTGGTTTGGCAGTGACCATCAAGATACAAAAATTAGGGTTTAGACCACTCGTAAAGGCCGGATTCAATCATCCAAGTTGGGTTTATAATAAATTGCTCATAGCCTATGAAAAGATTGGGTCTTTGGGTTCTATGGGTACATGCTGCAAATGTCCATTAGAACAAGATGACAAAGCTGAAATGGTAGATGAATCATGCCTTATGCTTATGGCCAAAAAACAAAAAAGAGAGATGTATCGAGGATTGCCTGTTTGTTAGCAGCTTTATGAGCTTAATGGGACTCGTAGCTTATTCGGTCAGCTATACATGATTGTTTGATAGTTGCTTAATTATATAGAAAGTGGTTTGTTCAGTAAGCTTTTAAGGGGGAGTTTTATGCAGAAAGTCAAGTTTTTTCCAAACCTGCCCCACCCAGTTAAAAAACATGCTCCTTTCATCTATTAAAAAACCCTCCTAGACAAAAACTTTCTCCCTCTATACAGACGAATTAATCCACACAGATAACTTTATCCATACAGCCATACAGGACTTAATGGAAAACCAACCAAACAGCCCCTAAGAGCTATTAGTCCTTAAAAAGTATATCTACTCAAAAGAACAACTTTATAGCTAGAAAAGAGTACCAAATTTTACCTAAGTTGTTCTATTACATAAGGCCAAATCTTAGTGACTTGGAGGCAACTTGTATAGTAATAACTAATAACTACTGGTATGGGGCTTGTCGACAATATCTAGGGTGATTATGAAAACATGTTTCTTGATGTATATTGGTCGGTATATAAATATTCTTCTACTTCTAAGAACCAAAAAAGGGTACAAAAAAGCGGCTACTTTCACGTCCATCTAGTAGAAACAAAGATCCCTTTGTTATTTAATATAGGCATGCTTTTCTTAGGGATATGAAACGGTTTTAAGTCGAGGAGGGAAAGGGAAGTGGGGAGGTGATCTTGATTTTAATGAATACTTGAAACCAAGAGAAAATCAAAATGTATACTTATTAAATATTGAAGTTTCCACTTGGATCAAAGTGGTATTGTTACATTAAAAAAAAAACTAAGTTGGGAGGTCTATATAAGTACATGCATCTTTAGTTATTATAACCACACAATTTCATAATCTACTTAAGCTATTTTCTGCAAAAGAACAAAAAGAAAATGGCATCTCTTCTTAGGGTTTGTTTCTTTCTATTTCTTGTTCTATTTTCATCCATTAGAGTTGCGGAATCCCGCTTGCTTATTGGTTCATTATCCGTTAAGAACAATGGAGGGTCGTTGATCAAGAGGGCACAAGAAATTCTTAAGGTAAGTACTCGAAGACACGATATGGAGGAACTCAAGAAGCGTTATAACACAAACCGTTTGAGCCCTGGTGGACCGGACCCTAAACACCATTAGAAATGCACATATTATGTTAGTAAAAATTGGGGAAAATGTGTTGATTGACCCAAATCAGATACCTTCTTATTTCTCAGTTTTTATGGCTGCAAATTTGGCTGCAGTTGAGATTTGTAAGTTGTATGAGAGTATTATAGTAAACTTTTGTTTTGTTGAAAGATGTGAAAAGGGGGTGTTAACAAGACCAAAAAGTTGGGTCATTTTCAGTAAAGGTTTATGACCAAATATTTTATTAGGAGTTCCAACTTATAATAATCTTTTGTTATCTCTTCCAGCTTTTCTTTTTAGTGGTGGTCCATGACTATAAGCCTATAGCTGAGCTTTTTATAATGGTATATGCACATGTGTGGATGCAATTGCTATAAACAGCCACTGCATGAAAGGAGGCACTTGTTTGTTTACCAACTTTATCCCATTACAGTCAGATAGTTGGTTCCAGAGTTGGTATACTTACATAAAAAGATAAGGGTTTGAGTCTGATAGCCGTAATGTGAGAGTTACAATCTCTTTGAGATTGGACTCCATGTGGGCACAAAGCTCTTTAAGTCTTAAGCCAGCCGACTAACCGACTAATATGTATCTGATTTGCCTCTTACATGATGCTCTTAAGGTGGGACACTGGGGATTTGGCTTGGGGTTTGCCATTTACATAATCTTTTTGCACAAACTTATCCCATAAAAGTTATTTTTTCATTAAACATGGGTGTCCAGACCAGCTTGTGTGTACCTTGACCAGTATCATGGGCCTTGATTATAATAGTCAGGAATGCAGTCGTCTTCTTCGGCATCTAAGAAGAAGATCCTTTGTTGAATCCACGACCTAAAGGTTGGGAGACGTATGTGTAGTCAAATCTATCAAGATATAGAGTTGTTGGCCGTCTCTATCGTCATACACATTAGAAATGCAGGTCTAACATGTCGACAACTGTCTTGAGGCCCATACCGAAATTTGAAAGCTTGCTTAAAACGTGGGTTGTGTACGATTTAGGTTTGAACTTGAGACATTTGAGATGATGTCCACTTGCTTGTTCGTGTCTCTTATAGCTGTAACATTTACAAGACATGTCGTTTTCATCAAGAGTTTTTTCCATTGTCACTGTCTTGTACAATAATTTGTTATATTAAAAAGGATAAGAAAGTTATCGTTTTAGAAGCACATCCACGTCGATTTGGATGGAAACGGATGTCAATAACATCATTTAAAAATGTTTTATTTTAAATTTATTATTAAAGTTTGATCTGACAGTTGGTTCTATTCTGTAAGCAAATTTGTTCATATTTTTTAAGAGTTTATCATATGATAGAAAATACTAGTTTGAAACTCTGAATGTATTTGTTTTTTGTCTTGATTTTAATTTTGAATTAAAAATGTGTCATGTTTTTGAATTTTTTTTATTAAAGCTATATTTGACAAACTAACTGATAATATAGCTAAAAACTAAATACAATAATAAAGATTAGCTGATAATCTAAAGGAAATTTTATCTAAATAACCATTTTTACTTCTTGTTTTACCTTCTAGCTCATTTCTCCCAAGTTTTAACCAAATAGCCCTCAGATGCGAAGTTCGCAATTGCAAAGAGGTGAAAATGTAAAAAAGAAGTTTTTGAACTAAGTTTTCAATTTCAGGGACCAAAATTTTAGATATTCATTCGCAATAGCGAACCTAGACAAAAAATTACATATTTGGTCCCTGATATTGCGAACCTAATTCAATAATTTTTTTTTTACATTTTCATCCATTCGCAAGTGCGAACATGCGGGTTATTTGTGTAAACTTTGGAGAAATGAGCTATGAGGTAAAACCAAATTTTTAGGACTTGTTACACGTAAATCTTTCGATTACATTGTAGAGTAAGGCCTCGTTTGTTTTTTTCATTTTAAGCTCTTAATCACCACTTATGTCCGATTCGTTTAGACGTTTCATAACCATTTCAGAACTGAAATCTGACTTCAGACTTTAGCACCTCTTAAAAAACAAACGCCACCTAAGATAACAAATATACACATACATAAAGAGGAAAGTTTAAATGCGAACTCAAATTTTGTTGTGAACGCGAGGACAAATGAGAGCGCGACACATGTCTGAATGTAGATTATTCAGTCTGAATATGACACATGTCATGTTCTCATTTGTCCTCACGTTCACAGCCAAATTTGAGTTCTTATTTCAACCTCCCCCTATACATACACACACACACACACACACACATATATATATATATATAGAGAGAGAGAGAGAGAGAGTAAGGGTTATACAAGAATAGTACCACTTTTTTATTGATAAAGTCAAAGGAGGTTATTCAGTAGCAAATAAGAGAACACAAAAACGTTTGGATCACATATGATTTTACACTAAAATCACATGTGATTCACACGAGTTTGGCCGCCTGAGGTCGCGGGCCAGGTCGTTCGCTCACCCTTGCGTTGAACGTGTTTCGTAATCACATGTAAAATCACATGTGATTTGGACATTTTCTTGTCTCTTATTTTGACCATGCTCTTATTTGATCCTCTCTCTCCCTGTATATATATACTTAGGATCGTATGAGACCATGTTATTTGCGTGAAACCCGTGAGACCATTTTTTTACACTTGAAACTTCACAACAAAACACTATGAAGGTAACCTTCACAGTGTTTTTGTTGTGAAGGTTTGGATTTTTTTTTACCTTCATAATGTTTTGTTGTGAAGTTCAAGCGTAACAATGTGCTCTCACGAAAATAGATTAGTCTCACGTGAACCCAACTCTTTCTCTTTCTCTCTCTCTCTCTATATATATATATATATAGAGAGAGAGAGAGAGAGAGAGAGAGACTAAAAAGGAGAAAACTGAAGAACATTTTTGGAGCCCTCCATCCGGATAATATGTACTAATGCATATAAGCGTTTTTTTTCTATGCACCAATGTTTCTATAATTACTTATGCATTAGTGAATATGCACAAATGCATGTTACAAATTACCGGTATGCATTAGTGCATACCGTCCAGATGGAAAGCTCTCACGTTGTTTTTCATATATAGGGACTAAATCAAATAAAAACAATAAAAATGTTACAAACTCGTGAAAACCGCTATAAAAATATATTTTTTCATGATTTATTTTCATCAAATGCTACAAACATACGTGAAACAATATTTTAAGTTATAGGTATATATATACACACACATAAAGATTACAAAAGCCACAATGAGATGTATTTATTTGGTTTTGGATAGAAATTAAGGAGATATTTAGGTAGGCTATATTTTTACATTCATTGATAAAAAGTCCTAAACAATATAAAATTTTTAAAAGCTATGTTTAAAATCACACATTCAAATTGATAAAAGTGAATATAATCATTTTTATTGGATAATTTATTAAAATATTAGTTTACAAATTCATTAATTTTGTTTGTTATCCTCAAAATCAACAAGTTTATAAACTCTAATTTTAATAACAACATTTTCATATACTTCTATGAACAAATTATTATTTGCAGTTAATAATGTTTTAAATTATATACAAGATAAAATAAGAAAACAAAACATGTTAACATGTAACATGTTGTCTCCCCAAAACTGTACATTGACAAGATTTTGATAAAGTCAAAGCTTGAGATTGAGTATCAATAGGATAGAAGAAGAAAATTTGGATTAGAATTTCTTTAAATGCTTTGCTACTTATCCAACACTTGTTGACCAAACTAAGAGAGTCCCCCACCCAACACCCTTGATCTTATGTCTTTGTGCAACCATTCAACTTTTATAAATACATATAGATTATATATATATATATATATATATATATAATTTTATGAGATCAGTAACACCCAACTTTAACTATAAATCAAAGGTTAAATTAGAAAATTAATAATTTTTATAATTTAAATTAGAAAATTTAGATAAAAGACATTTTTTGTAATTGTAAAAATCTTATCTCTCTAATCTTTCCTCTCCTTCTCATATCTTTCATTCGACGTGGATATTCCATTTTGATCTCTCTTTCTATCCCGTTGTCAAATATATCTAAATTTGGGAAAAAAATTCTTTTCTACTAGAAATTGACATAACCAACAAGAAGATGTGAACTCAAGATATCATATTTCCCGACGAATTAAAATACGACCTAACTTTTATTATGACCTAACTTTTTATTTAATTGATTGATCTTGAGAGTAGTATCGAAATTTTCTAGTTAATGCATGAAATTGGGCCAACTTTAAAAGGGAATGAGGATGAAACACGTACTTGTGTAAAAAAGTCAAAGACTTTGTGTCGGTTTTTTGTCTTTTCTTTTACATGTTTTTAATTTAAAAAAAAGCAGGATGAACGGTAAAGCAAGACTAAATTTGAAACCCAATTCGAATTTGAGACATATATAGGATTACATAACATAGCTCAAAATCTCGTGTAAGTGTGCATGGGCGAACCTATTAATTTAAGGGTCCCATGCACCCATTGAACTTATTTTTGTAAGTCGAAGTTTGTTTGGGAATAAAAGGTGCATCCGCTAAATTTTGAAGGATACTTCATGATATTAGAAAATCCCTCAAAATCAACAAAAAAAAACCGTAAAATGTCATTTAAAAACAACCAAAAAGCCAAAAAAGCCTCTCAAAATCAATCAAGACACCGAAAAAGTCTTCTGAAATCAACCAAAAACTGAAAAGTATCTCAAAATCAACCAAAAAACTTAAACATCCTTCTAAGCCGGTGGAATTCAGAAACACGTCGAACTACTTTGCAGGTTGTTGATTCATCTTAAAACTGCATCTGTTTGGCAAAGATTCTTGGTCTGCACTACAAGAGTGTGTGTATATGTATATTTTTTTCACAATAGTATATTATATTATGCATTTGTAAGATTTTAAGTCATTCTTTTTCCAAGCCATAAAATACTTTCTTAATAATCCAATGACAAAATTGTAGATTGACGGTATGTTAGGGAGACAAATATGGGATAATTAAAAAGCACAGTTGTATTAATAGTCGAAACCTAGGATGAGGTGCGGAAAATAGTTCATACGTGACTAAGTGCATACAAACAATGTTTTTCAAACCAAGAAAGTGGAAACGTATACCTCCATCGGACCAATATTATAAACTATTTTGGGTTATCGATACCATTTTCTTGATCAAACAAAATCCAATAATGGTTGATATAGAATTAGGAATTCAGTACAAGATCGAAGCAGTTTTTGGTAGTTGTGTCAATAGAGGAAACAATTTAGTCGATATTCAATTAACAAAAAATTATTTTGATTAATTTGTTGTTTTTAATTTTTGAAACTTCTTAGCATAACCTAACTCATTCATTGTTTGCACCATTGAAAATTACTAAAAGGTTGGAAAGTTTGTATAAATTGGGCCTTAACAGTGATCTAAAAATTAATCTATAATTTGCATTTTCAGAAATTTTATTAATGACGTAATATTATGCTTCCAAATTTCTAAGAGCATCTTTAACAGCATCTCTAATTTTTTTTCAAAATGGAGATTCAAATGTTAAAATATATATAAAAAATTCATTCATCTTCAACGGCATCTCTATTTTGGAGAATCAAATATTAATTATATTATTAAAATATCCAATATATTTAAAAAAATTAAACCAAGATTTATACTATTGGTGGGAGAGTAAATAAAATATTAATTTCTCTTACATGGTAATCATGTTTGGGGTAATTTCCAAAAATGGAGAAAAAAACACTCTCTTTCATGTTTTCTCCATTTTAGAGAAACTTTTAGAGATGCTTTTGGAGCACAATTTTAGTCTAAAATCTTCATTTTCCTCATTTTCTCTATTTTAGAGATGCTGTTGGAGATGCTCTAAGGTTTTTAGTTTTATTCAACTACTACAGACAATTTAGTTATAAACAATTCTTAACGCATAGCATGATCGAGTAGGGAACTAAGGATAGTCTCGGAAATTTAAATTCGTAGCTAATCAATAGATTGAACATAAATCCATAGGTGACAAAAGAGCACATTGAAACGAACTAAGGGGTTGTTTAACAGTTGTTGAATGGTTTGATATAGAGTAATTAAGAGATTCTTATGATATAGTACAAAATAAAATATAATTGTTTGGTAAGATACAAAATGATTAAGAGAGTTTTGGAACCATTTAGGCATACTTAATTTATTTTTTGTCAAACAGGATTCACCTTTTAACGATTCAAATGTTGTCTCTTAATGAAACTATTAAGAAGTAAACAAACAATCCCTAAGGGGCTATTTGGTTTGCGGAATTTAAAGGAATTTGATGGAATCGGAGTGACAAATTCCTTTGACCAAATTCCTTAACGTTGTTTGGTTCGCGGAATTAATTGATTGCATTCCGTCGGATCCACCGAATTCCACGGTTGAGGGATTTGATCATTCCTTAACATATGTGAAGGATTTTGAATTCCATTTCGTGGCAAATGTAACATAATATATAATTTTCATTTAGAAAGACAAAAATAAATTTAACCACCACCGTCAACTAATATTATCATTCCACCACCCCCACCCCCACCCACCGCTATAGCCACCCCCGCCGCTACCGCCACCCCCACCCCTACCCCCGATAAATGCATATTTCTATTTTTTACGAGATTTCATTCCAATTCCTATCAAGTATCAACCAAACGTGTGGTCAAGTTCTATCAAATTCTATTCCAATTCCTTCAAAGTCAAATTCCTTTGATGGATTCCAATTCCATCGAATTCCATTCCACGAACCAAACACCTCCTAAGTTCATGAGTTAAATATGATTTAAAGAAATCATAGTTGATTAAAATGTGTTTTAATATGATTAAAAAAACTATTATTTGGGTTGTAGTGGAAAATCTCATCTATTCCATGTTCGAATTCGGACACTGCCAAATCCCTTGTGGCCATGGAGGTTCAATGTAATAACTCCAAACCATGGTTCTAAATAACTGGTTATGGTATCGTTATGACGTCAAGGCTTGAGTTCGCCACCACATTAACCCATGTACCTCCACTTTAAGGTTTAGCTTCCATCGTAACCCGTTATTTTGTAAGGTGTGGTTTTTTTAATATACGGCTTGAAGGACAAATGGTAATTGTGTACAGGACCTAGCACTTAAATAAACATAAAAATGAAACTTAACAACTAAAAGCCTAAATGGATAAATATTTACTCTCATTTCCATACACGTAGATTCAAACATTAATTATTCAAAAATTGAAGAAAGTAGCGAGTTAAGATTCAAAAGATTTAATCCTAGTTTTACGCCATTGTTGTCGGTTTCTAATTTTATAGGGTCTATATATTTTATATCTATGATTTTCTTTCATCATTAGTTTTATTAATTGAAATTACCCGTTTATGTTCATATACGCTGTCTTACAAAACTATCTGCTTAAATTATACAGTAATAATTTGTATAATAAAAAGTACATATTTTTTAAATTGAATTTTTAATCTTAAATCACAAATATGACTTATAAAATAAAAAATTGTTCCATAAAAGTCAAAAATTATACAAATATTGTACATTAACCAAAAAGACATAACTTAGTTGAAAATGACAATATAAATAAATATTCATAAAACAACATCAAGTAAAGGTTATCATGTCGTTATATGTCAAAGGAAGTCCAAAATAACAAAGAAAATATAGAATGGTGACTAGATTATTAGCTAAAAGTTGCACCACTTTTTATTTATGATTTATATATATATTTTTTAATAAATTATAAACTAAAAAAATATTGTTCAATTATTATATTCAAATGTGTAACATTGTTGAATTACTATATTCAAATGTGTTGTTCAATTAAATATGTATCGTCTGAGATGTAGGGAAGAGGTTGAAGCCCTGGATCATTTTCTTCTTACCCACAAGTCGGTTAAGATAATTTGGTTGAAGATCTTCGTGTGGTGGGAGTTCAATTCGGTTACAGTAAATTCACTACACGATAGTTTAGGGTTGGCTGATCTCCACTGTACCCTGCAACAGTGCAGGTTCGATAGCAAGCGGTTGTTTGAGTTTCTTTTATACGTTATATGGAGTTCTCATAATAAGGTAGTTTTTAAGATTGTTTACAGTTCTTGATTGATATTTTATTCGAACCTCAACAAATGTGGATCTCCAAGAGGGATAAGTTTGTCCGACCTCGTGGTCTAGGTGGTGTTTCATCCCTACTAGTTGAGTTCTTGATTGCTGGTGTGGAGGGTGGCCCTCTTCTCTTTGCCTTTTCTTCTCTGTCTCTCGGATAGTTTTTCTTTTCGCATGTGTTATTGTGTTGGCCTAATCTCTGTTTTACAGGACAGACATTTCATTGTTTTATTGTTTTCCCTCATTTTGTAATAAATTGATGCCTTTCAATAAAAAAATGTATAATTTGAAACCTTTATAAAAACGTATTATACGTAAATTAATAATTTTTGATAAATTATAAAAAAGAAAAAGAAAATAAAAGTCATCATATTTAACTGTTTTATTTTTGTCTTAGATCTCAAATTTATGACATGGAATCAATGTCTTTGGCTTGGTTCGCATCTAGATCTTTTGGATTTAGTGATCGTGGTTCAAAGATTCAGTGTTGACAAAGTTATATATAGTGGTTTATTTTTCTAATTTATAAAACTTTAAACTTAAATATTAAATATTAAATATTAAATAAGTTGATATTTGAATGTGTTTGAAATATACATTTTGGTTGTACTTAATGTTGGACAGATTTTGATTATTTAAGAAATTAATAGATAATAAATAATTTTATTTGTTATTTTATAATTAGTTTTATTACAATTATATCAATCAGAATATTTAATCCTTAAATAAACCATATTTTAAACGAAATCTCTTCATCCAAATACTAGAGATCGATTGAATAATTATTTTCAAACGATACATTTAAATAAATACTTAGTTTAGGCAACATTTTAACTATATTTTTTTAAAAATAAAATATTAAAAATTAAAATCTAAAAAAACATATCCAATTCAAACAACTACATTATTTTAGCAGTTCTATTATCAACCATATTGAAGAAAAAAATACACAAACATTTAATAAAATATTATTTAATTGTTTTAATTTTAAACACTTAATTTCGTTTTCTTTTATCGGTAGGAAAAATTTATAATATTATTTCTATCTTTGATATATAGAGTTCGAGTAATTTTTTCAAATTTTGAGATTTTCATATTCTTTTTTTCCCTCTATTTTATATACATTATAGAATGAATGTTAACAAACAAAATCTAAAACTCCAAAATTTCAATTTTAGTATGTATGTTGGAGATGTTCGACTCAAAATATATATCACAAATCTAGTATTCAATACTTGTAGGTGTACATCATGTACATTAGCACAAAGAGATGGAACTTTTTTTTCCCGAAAGACAGACAAGTATCAATAAAACACGAAGGAAAAAGGTACAATTTTTTAGAGTTTACAAAACTTAAACTCTACAAGCTGTATAAACTGAACAAGACAAACAAATAATAGAAGAAAACATAAATCAGACGGTGAAGCAAAAAGGCCTCCAAAAGAAAGAGGAACGATCACCTACGAATATCGATATTATCACTCGTGGTTTCGAAGATATTCAAAGTTTCCTGATAGACATAAAATCCAAAAGATATTAAAGCATTTTAACAGTAACGAAGAATCGAACATCAACAACAACCAGAGACATATCCATAATTTTTTTATACGGTGACACTATATAATATAGATAAAAAATAATTACAAAAAGCATGTCTTTCATTGACATGTCTTTCATGTTTTTACTAACGTTCAAAATCGTTCGATGTGTTTTTAGACTAATTTCACCGTTTCGAGGAATTTTTAAAGTTTTTGTTTGATTTCGAGGGATTTTTTTAATCGATTTCAAGGCTCTTTTTCGGGCTTTTTTGTTGATTTCAAGAGTTTTTTTGGTTGATTACGATATATAGTTGCACCTTCTTGAACTTCTAAACATCATACGATGATACCTCAATTCTAAAACGATACGGTTGCACCTTATATAAACGTAAAAAAATTAACCTTTCGACAAAGAAATAATACAGTAACACGTGTCAACTGTACCACCTATATAGGTCCGTCCATTACAGCAACTAGATGTGAAAAATTATGTCCAAATAATTATAATGTTGGTTACCAACAGAAAAGACTATCTCGTTTATTTGTTACACAAAAATTACGATATATAACCATCATAATTTTAGATACATTTATAATGTTTTTCATATAGTTTATTAAAAATTTCCGGCCGTCACTAAAATCATGGGTTTTTTTTTATTTATTTAATTTTTGGCATTAAATATAAACATTGAACCCACGAAAAAAAGGCGACACCTGAGACCCACTAACCAACCTTTTGTATCGTACCATAAAATCCTCTATATAAACCACTCATTTTGTTTATCAAACCATGCCCATTTTCGACGCCATGGCTGCTACTAGTGGTTTCAAATACACACTTTGTGTTCTCCTATTGTTATCCATATGTTTATCTGGTTCCCAAGGTGCACGTTCATTAAACAGGTTTTCTGTTAACGTAAAGATTAGAACTGATTTACGTAACATATTGAATAAGCATGGGTTTGATGAGCCAATGTTACAATATTACTGGAGGAGGGCGATGCTGGAAAGTGTTCCTGACAGACTCGCCCCTGGAGGTCCCGACCCTCATCATCATCGCTAGAGTTACTAATAAAGGTTTGGTTCTGTAACAGTACCCCTTAACTAATAGATGCTAGTTGGGGGGGGGGCCATCTGCTAAACCCAGCCCCGCTCCGTTGTCGTTTCTAATGAAATTATCATTTGCATTTGTTTTTTTTTTGTTTTTCAAATTCCAATAAAATGTCAGAAAATCTAACTAGATGGTTCATGAAGCATAAAATGTCAGGCAAAATATCATTTCAGATAGTACAAAGATAGAATACAGTCTTCGGAAACTTTCGTTTGTCATTTAACTGAAATGATGCATCATCACGTATAAAGTTTTTACTTGCTTTTTGTATGGATTGAACATGTAGCCAGAATACTGGTTTGGATCTACGCGCCCCTTGTTTTACTTGGATGATTTGTGGTCAAAAACGTCTTTTTCACAATGCATAGTTTCATGTTCCATTAATGACAAATCAAACCCCACCCACGAGGTCTCAAAGTCAGGTTTACAAATACATTCACCACTTTATCATACGATGATCAAATATGATACCCTAAAGCTTTCACATTAGGGTAATGTCTAAAGCTTATGTAACGTTTAAATACAGATCATGGACCTTAATCGGCTACCCATAAGTACAAGCCTAGGAATGTGGTCGATTATATTCATAAGGAAGTTGAATCTAGCTCGAGTTCAATTGTACCGGATAAAACTAGTTTGATTTAATTTCAACTAAAAGTATATGCAAAATAATAACACATTCACGTGGTTTAGGAAACTAATTAAAAATTAAAATCATGTTTTTATGAACTCAATCTCGACCTACTATATATTCGAGTCCGTGCATGTGATCAAAGTCGAAAAATATGAATCAATCAAGCTCAATTGAAGTTCAAGTTTGAATTTTTGATAAAAATATTTGCGTTTATTGAAACTGAACAAATAAATCCTTGAATCAATTGAAATAGAAAAACCTAACAAACTACATCTTTTGAGCAATTAAGCCACTGAACATTTATTTTGAATGAATAATTTCTTACACTTATAAAACAAAAGTAATATATTACTCCTCTATCTCTTTCTCTCTTGATGTGTCAAAAGATCCGATGTTTTTTTTTCTTCAATAAGTTCAAAGATTTATTTGTTCAATTTCAATAAAAGTGATGATTTATCTATTAAAAAAATTCAAATATTTAATGAAAGTATGTTGAAGGGGTTTTCGGACTTTTTCCATATTTCAATTGTAATCTTGCATGGTTTAAGTAAAAAAAAGTCAAAATTCGATAAAATATAATTAAATTAGTTCTTTTTTGAAAGACAATAAACAAAATTTATTAAAACGCCCAAAACTTTGGGGAATCCGTAAGAGGTAGAATGAAACCACACCGGACAAAACAAACCTAAACAAAACAACGAAGTTGCACAAGGACGTGCGCAGCAAGCCGAAGGAACAAGAGCTCAACTAAGAACATAATCAAAAGAAACCATCACCAAAATTAAAATGAAGCATTATAGACCAGAATCTAGCCGCGATTCGAACAACTAAGAGGAGTGGGAGTTAACCGTCAAAATCTTACCCCCTGCACCAATTCGACCAAAAGAGTCCAAATCCTTTTGCGCGCTTGTTTATGTTTAATGGTTTTGTTGTCATTAAATCGTAACAAATGTTTAACTCTTTATGTTACATACTCTTTTTGGCTTGTAATCGATGAATTTTGTAACTATTGGTTACGTGAATGTAAAGTAATTAATTCGTATTAAAAAATAATAATTCTTGATCACATAAAATATCACAATAAAATCAACCAATGTATATGTTGAAATCCCCTTTATCATGTAAAGTGAATAAAACCAGAAAGAATTGAATGTTAGTTACATATTGACCGAGAAAAAAAGTTCATGGTCGCAACAAATTGGAGCTAAGGCAAACTTGGTTTTCATTTCTATGCATTCTGCGCTATATGACCGTCAAAATCACTAGTGGGTTGTATAAAACATATAAATTCCTCTTTTGAATTTGAAAGTTATCATGCAGATAAATAATATTTATTTTTTTTACAATTTTTGTTTTATCCTTGTCATTTGAATAAGCGTTCTGCTTGACATGTTTTAATATAATTGGTCAGTGTGGTTTGTATAAAACGTAATCTTCACAATAACAAGACAAGTTATAGGCCAAGGGCGGACTCCTTTCATTAGATACGGTGGCACATGCTATCCCTACATTCATTTGTCGTAAGCTCACCAAAATTAGACTCATGAACGATACAACAGTATTAAAATGTCAGTGTCACCCTATATATTTTGAAATTACAATAATAACACAAGTTTTTCTTAGTAGAGCTGGTTTGGACATTTCTCCATTAAAAAATGCAATAAAAGACTCGATCATATATGAAAAGTACAATAAATAAGCAACAGACTAATCATGATTTTCTTTTTAAAATATGCATAGCCATTTTTTATAGTCAAATAGTGTCCACACTCGAAATAATTCCTAGGCATGTCTCTGTTATATACGTTCAAGATAACTAATTATTAGTTTAATAGAGTAATTGAGGGTTCATGAAACTTTATGAAATGAAACTAAAAGGTAACAACCAATTAATTATCAATCATTTCAAGCATAAGAATAATAGTATCACCAACGATGAAATTATAGAAACACGAACTAAGAGTTGATGGACATGACTATGACACTGTGTTCTTGGTCTTTGTATGCCATAAAGACACGTTCGTTGTCGCTCCTTTCTATTATCGTAATTAAACCCGACAATTATAAAAAGGTGTTTCCATGCCATACATAAAGTGTAATACATTTCTAAATTTATAAGAAATTAAGGGATGACAATAATAGTTTTCATAAGGAATGTTTTTAATATCATCCAATTAAAAAACAATCATTTAAATGTTTAAACAGTAAAAATGGCAATTCTCTGTCATTTAGACTTTGATTTAAAACAATTACCAATCAAATTCAACAAATTTTCATCCTACATTAATTTATACTAACCTCTTAATCATTCCGATCGATTAATTATTATACATTAAATCATTCAGCATTTACCGGACCATATTTAATTGAATTTATATAATAAAAGACATGAATATATCCAAGACAAAGAAAACTCCATGGTTTATTGAAATGTTTTAAGTATGAACATGATGGTTATGTATACCAAATTAATTGATAATTGATATGCTAGTTATTGATTAAAAGAATAACTGTAATACCTCTTTTAAAAAGCACGCTTATATCAATCCGAAATGTTTTTAATTAATTTACGAAGTAACCTAGCTTATCGTTACCAAACATGCTTAATCATAAAAACTTTAAATAAGGTTATACACATGTAAAACGTTATTTATGAAAAAGACATGACTAGGAAATTAAGAAGGGATTATTTTGTAAAGAAATTATTTAGGGGCCGTTTACCAAAGTCTTGTCCGGGTAAGTGCTTATCAAGTCATATTACCTAACTGGTGGACTATAATAAGTACCAAAAATCTTATTCGATAAGAACGAAGACAAAGAAAACAATGACCAAAAGTCTTACCAGGGTAAGTGATGGAGACGACTCTTACCACAGTAAGCACTTATCAGGTATATTATTGTATACGATGCCGTTTTTATGGACTAAAATCTTACCTAGTAAGCAAATGATAGTGTTGAATTTTCTGGGTAAGCACTTATCCGGATAAGATTTGGTAAACAGTCTTTAAAGTTACGAACGAAATGTGAAAAAAAGAGAATAGTTGAAGGAGCATTTATGGAAGTTAGGTCTGGGAGTGGGGGTACGTGGCAGAAAACCCCCAATTTCCATCGAAAGGCGCGTCTAGAAAAACATAAAAACCGCAATAAGGAAGGCGCTTACGTTGTTGTATAAAAGAGAGTGGAGCAGCTTTGGTCAGACGCAAACCCAAGCGCGTGTTCATCAGCAAGAGAGAAGAGCGAGCAGACTTCGGATCGATTGCTCCCTTCCCTTCTGAATCGTTGTTTCAATTTTAGGTTCCCCCAAGAACTCCAAACTTAAATTTATATTTTTTCTATAATTTTTTTATAATTTTTTTCTATATTTTAATTTTATTTAATTTTTTAATTTTGATTTTGATTTGGATTTTGATTTTCCCTCTTTCGTTTCCAGATTAGGTAGATCATCATACCCGCTGAAAACCCTAATTCCGTACGGATTTTGATCTCTGTTTTCCTACGATTTGAAGGCTTTTAGCCCCAGATCTGATGCTAGGGTTCGATTTATCGAAATTCTAGGGCTTGAATTTCTAGGGTTTCAAATTCCATGTTTGATTTATCGTAATATTTGTTTGTTTGTTCATCGTTTGAAAACCTAACTTTGTTCGAACGAATTCGATTTCTTCCTTTTCTTTTGGGGAAATCGGATTTTTTTTTCCCGTGAAAAAGATTCGAGTTTGTGATTTTTCCGTTATAGCGTTTTCCGGCGGGGGGGTGTTCGTATATGTATGGCTTCAGGGATATTAGATGCGGACAAGATAAGCAAAGGGAAGAGTAAGTGGGGAGAAGGTAATAAAGTCTACACAAGAAGGTTTAAAAAGGCCAACAAGAACACCACCGCCGCCGCCACCACCGCCACCACCGCCACCGGCCCCGTCACCGCTTCTTCCCCAACCACCACCGTCACCACCACTTCTCTACCTACTACCAGAACCGTCACCGCTAACCCAGCTTCTCCACCCGCCACCACAAATAACGAGCAAACCCTAGCTACTGAGGACGCAAATTCGGAAAAGCAACATAATTTATCACCGGTACGTGAGGTATCAGATGATCATTCAATCCAAAATCGGCAGCTTGAAGTGCTTGCCGTTTCCCCCAACGGGCCCACCCGAAACGGGGTGATAAAACCGGTTGCTATTTTGGTGGACGGTCGGGTCAAGATTAATGTAAAAGCTGCGAGGTCTAAAAATGAGATCATTGAGCTCAGAGAGAAGCTAAGAGATGAACTCGATAGAGTCCAGCAATTAGCTCAAAAGCTTGAAGATAAAGAAGCTGAGTTAACCGCCTTTTCGACAGTTGTTGGTGTTGCTGGTGGTGATGGTGAGGCTTACAGTCATTCACAGTATTCCGGTAATGATATCGTGGAGAGGAGATCTCTGCTTAGAGTGAATTCAGAAATGGGTACAGATTTCATGGAAAGGAGGGCATTAGCAAGAGTTGATCGAGAAATGGGTTCTGATGGGATAGACCGACGAGCCTTGATGAGACTAAATTCTGAAGTTGGTTCAGTGGCAAATAGTGATATAAGACCTTTTAGGCCACTGAGTGTATCAGTTGTTGATAACAATCATGGGGTTGCTGAATTTGTTGAGAAAGAGAAGAGGACACCGAAAGCTAATCAGTATTATCGGAATTCAGATTTTCTTCTTGGGAAGGACAGATTACCCCCGGAGAGCAACAAGAGGCACAAAGTTAACGGTGGCCGAAAGCATAGCAAAGAATCAGATTACAGTATTGGTCATGAAAGGCACAGGAGTCAAATGTTCAAAAGTTGTAACAATTTGCTGCAAAGATTAATGAAGCACAAGCACGGTTGGGTGTTCAACGAACCCGTTAACGCTAAGCTGCTTGGGCTGCACGATTACCATGATATCATTAAGCACCCAATGGATTTGGGCACTATTAAGAGCCGGCTAGCCCAAAACTTCTATAAGTCCCCGAAAGAGTTTGCGGATGATGTCAGACTTACTTTTCATAACGCCATGACTTATAATCCAAAAGGGCAAGATGTACATGTTATGGCAGAGCAGCTATCTAACATTTTTGAAGAGAGGTGGCCTCTGATTGAATCAGAATCCAATTCAGATTGGAGATACGGAATGATATATGATGCAAACACTCCAACACCCACTTCAAGAAAAGTTCCTCATTTCGCACATGCCCCTCCAAGGACGCTGTATCGGTCAGAGTCTATGACCTTGCCTTTCATGACTAGGCAAAAACCCTCTAAATTTGCGCCACCTAGCAGGACACCCATGCCTAAGAAACCTAAAGCCAAAGATCCCAATAAGAGGAATATGACTTATGAAGAGAAGCAAAAACTTAGCACAAACCTTCAAAGCTTACCTTCTGAAAAGCTTGACAACATTGTTCAGATCATCAAAAAGAAGAACACCTCACTTTCTCAACATGATGATGAAATCGAAGTTGATATTGATAGTGTTGATATAGAAACTCTTTGGGAACTCGACAGGTTTGTCACAAATTACAAGAAGAGTTTAAGCAAACATAAAAGGAAAGCTGAACTTGCTCAACAAGCAAGGTTGGGAGCTGGAAATGCTAATCAAGCTGTGTTAGAAGTATGATTTTTATAATTCTTTTAGCTCCTCATACACATAAGTTTAAATTTAAAATGCATCATTTGACCATATGATATTGTTAATGCAGAACCTGGTAACATCGATTCCACAGGCAACAAAAGAAAATAAAGCAAGTAAGACTATCTAACAATCATGATTAATTGCTGTTTATGTGGTCAAATGTTGACCACCAATTGCTAATAGTATGTGTAAATGCTTCTTCTTTTTAAGCAGATGAGAAGATTCTTGCCGGTAATCCTCCCGACCAGGGAGACAGGAGAGGAGATAATGCCAGTAGGTCTAGTAGTTCAAGCAGTTCTAGCAGTGATTCTGGATCCTCTTCAAGCGGTAACTAATATTGGTTCTTTTTGTCACCATTTGATGGCTGATTGATTAAGTCATTATTGAACGTGATACTTATATTAGTTTTAGTGGTGGTTTAATTTTATGTGGATGTTATTTTAAGTTATAACATTTTCAATGTTCTAATCCGTTTGATGGTTTCCATGCAGATTCAGATAGTGATAGTTCTTCTGAAGATGGATCGGATGCAGGTCATTCACCTAGAAGTTGAATGGCGTAGATTAAGGTAGCCATCACGTATTAGCTGATTAATTATCGTAGATTTCCCTTCCTTTTGTGTTATATGCTAGTTTTTTTACTTCCACTGTTTCATACATGACAACTTGATGATTCTAGAGATATCTGGATGGTTGAACCATCTTATCATTTGTACTTGGGAGTCGAAAGATAACTTTATGTTCATAGCTCATGCTTTGAAGGGTCACTTGATAGGAGGGTAAAATGGGAACAAGAGTGTGTGTAACAAATAAGATGTCTCCTATTTGAACATGTTTGATGGTATTATGTAATATCACTTTTGCCTATTTGTATCAAATCTTGTTAACATTTAGTGACGAACTGACGATCTTCAGTTTGGATTCGAATGATTAGACGGTTATGTTAATATAATTTGCCCCAATTAGGAAAAACAGTAAATAATAAAGCACACAATAATTGTCGATATGGAAAACCCCAATGGAGGGTAAAACCGTAAAAGCCACGGGTGACATCAAGTCACCAATCTGCTACTCAAGAATCAAAATTGACGTCTTCGCGGTGTATAGTAAAACGACAGCAGTAAATTATGATGGAATCTTAAAGATAAAGTGACGAAGGCTTGAATCTGTCGTCTGATGGATTTTTTGCATGTTATCCTTGTTTTTGTAGTTACGTCAACGCTTCTTTCTATTGGAGGCCTGACTGACGTCACTGTTCCCTACTTTGTTAAAAAGAGAATATTATAAATATCCTAACACATGATAAATTTGCGTTATTAGAAATAATTGAGTTCATTCAGTATGCAGTGATTGAAATACTTTAGTATGTCCTGTATAGGTTATGTAGTTAAATACATATGTAGACGTTATTTAATTATATAATAATCTTAGTAACACATGATAAGCATGTGTTTTAGAGCATTAATAGCTTATTATCCGTTTCCGGTATTTAATAAAATAGGTAATTTTAACTTGCTCATATAGGAAATAACGCAAATCAATCGAGTATCTAATGAAATAGGTAATTTTAATTTGCTTATATAGAGGAAAAAAAACTTAACTTTAAAAAAAACTTGCGTATAGGTATTTAATGAAGGCTGTAGCAAAGACCATGCTTATTAAGTCTACCCACCAAATGGGTAATTTGATCTAGTGTTATGAAGTTGAATCGGCTTTCTAGGGTTCAAGGAGTACGCTCTAAAAATCTACCGAATTAGACCACTGTTGCTGGCTATTCCGTGTGCAAATACATCATAATAAATCTGACCATGCGATTTGGATATTAATGCAGTATCGTTTGTAGAAAATTGGGTAATAGAGTAAGAATAGAAGCTTAGAAACAGAAGCGAAAGTCTTAATTCACTAGCGATATCGAATTTAACTGTGGCTTTTTTCCTCTAGAAAATACGAGTCTATCAAGTTGGTGAACAATGATGAGAGTTCTTGCTGTTGTGGGACCCATGTAGCGTAATGTGGCCAATTGGTGTAGGTTTTTATTTTCTATGTCAATAGTTCAGAGATTTACTTGACCTGCTGACATACAACAAATGGATTTCATATGCTTTGCTGATTTAGGAAATATATATTTGTATTAGTTTTATATTTATGCTGGTACTGGTTAATTCAGTATCCTTGATAGTAACCTGTTGAAATGGACGCTAAATCTCTTTTAACGTTACTAATTTACCATATTTGCATCTTAGTCATTTACGTTCTTTCATGACCTAAGTGATGTGGCTAATTACAAGGTGGGGTTAGAATACTGAATATTGAATGTTAAAATACTCACGAGTATTTATATAACCCAACAGACATTTAAGCAAATCAAGAACCGGAAAAATATGGTGGGATGTGAGCTGCATTTAGGCCTTAGCGTTTGTTAGATGTTAAATTAAGAAACTATGCCAAGAATATGGTTCCTTTTTATGTAATAACCATTAGGGTGACAAGTGACTACTATCGTTTCGAGCTTGGTTAAGTACTTGAAGGTACTAAGAAAACCACTTTGTAGGCTATGCTGTAGCTTTATGCAAGTAAGGCCCTGTTTGTTAACAGCTTAATAAGCCTAATGGGTCTCACAACTTATTTGTTCAGTTATACAGACTGTTTGGTAGTGGCCTAATGAATAATGATATAGAAAGTAGCTTATTCAGTAAGCTTCTAGGGGGAGCTTTATGCAGAAAGCCAAGTTTTTTCCAAACCTGCCCCACCCAATTAAAAAGCATGCCCCTTCCATTATGGAAAAACCCTCCCAAGTAAAAACTCTTCCAATCTATACAGACAGATTAATCCACACAGTCAACTTTCCAGCTTTATCCATACAAGATTTAATGGAAAACCAACCAAACAGTCCTTAACTAAGAAAGACAATGTAAATGGAAATTAGGACAAAGAAAGCGACAACTTTACAGGGTCATGTTCTCGTGATATGACACATGCTTATTCTTTAGCTTGCAGAAAGTTGCATACAGTTATTACTTGCCAAATGTGTTTCTGTTTTAACTTTTCTTAGCTTTTGGTTTTCATATGTTTTTCTGGGAACCTGGGATTCATGAATTATTCATAATGAATATCGTGATGGATATTCATGAATAATGAAATGTTTGAGGGCTATTCATCATGAATAATTTCATGAAATACTTGATATATAGACAATCTCTGTTTTCTTATGTGGATATATTGTTAAATTTCATCTTCTATTTTGCAGTTTGTTGCAGATTTTCATCAACTGACGGTCTCCTAACAAAGAATGTTTTTTCTGCGATGGCCGCCCCCAACCACATGATGAGCTGGTAAATGCTTCTCTGCTACCTCTGAAAGGTGTTTGATGTTGATTTGTGATTAAAGATGGTGGCTTTTTTTTTATTAGAAAGTAGGGTGTATGATATAAAAAAAAGATTTGTTGTGGTTGTGGTTGTGGCTGTGAATTGTGTAGCAAAATGTAAAAATTGGCTACAAATTTTAGGTTTATGAGAAAAGGGGGCAACAACAGAATGCAGTCAGATTGTTTTGAGGTGGCTTTTTTAGACTTTGGAACCACAAAATGCCATATTCTTGATGATGGGGTGGTTGCATTTTTTTGTATTGGTCATAAAATATCGAATGAAAACTGTAGGTAGCGTGCAGACGTATATAAGTTGCTTCATTTTTTTTGTGTTGGTAAGTTGTATCTTTGTTCCTTAAAAAGTGTATGCAATGTTTGTTAGTTGTTTAGTTGTCTATTTGGCTTTTGAAACCTCTCCTTTTGCTATTGAATCAAGAGGAAATGTGAAAATGGTAGGAGGCCAACATCAAAAAAATTACCGTTTTCCAGAAGTTATTATGGGAAAACGGTTTATTTATGATTTCGGTTCAATAGGGGTATTAGGCAGGTCAAATAAGTGTGCAAAAGTTTAGGGGTTGTTCTGCATAAAGCTTTTCTTAAAACCAATTGAATACGCCACTTTCTATAGGTAGCGTGCAGACGTATAAAAGTTTAGGGGTTGTTTGATCAAGCCACCACCAAACAAGTCATGTATAGTTGAGTGAATAAGCTATGAGTCTTATGTTAAGTTTATTAAGCTGCTAACAACTAGGTTCTTAGTTCGTTATGAATTCGATTATAGGTAGTTCAGTAATTTACCCATCTTGTCTTTTATAATCTCCATAGTTTTGGTTTCATTCCATCTATTTTGTCCTATCCCAATATAACGTTGCTATGAGCGTGGGATAACAAGTTTTTGTTTTGTCAAGTTCTGTGTATTTGAAACAATCTTAGGTGGCGTTTGTTTTTTAAGAGGTGCTAACTCTTAAGTCTGATTTCAGTTATGAAATGGTTATGAAATGTTTAAAAGAATCAGACATAAGTGGTGATTAAGAGCTTAAAATGAAAAAACAAACAAGGCCTTGGTTGTAGAACCAAAGTAATTGGAGCATATTAAAAAGTCGAGGATTATGGTTAAAACAATCTCATTTGGGTTGTGACATACTGGTTAGTGGGATATAGTGGAACTCTGGTTTCCTAGGTTTGAATCTAACTAAAGCTCTTGTAGCCATGGAAGCTTACCTACCATGACTAAATATAACTTGTGGTAGGAGATATATTCATCAATCCGATATAGGAAATGGGAGGAATGGATCTCAAGCGATTCTTCCAATCTTTTGCATCTTGTTAAAAGGGTTGTGGTATTAGACCAGTACCGAACCGGGTAGTACCGATTTTTTTGGGGGGACTAAAACCGAACTGTGTTCTCCAATTCGGTTTCAGTTTTGGTTCGGGAAAATTCGGGACTGGTACCACTTAGGACCAAAAATACAAAGCGGGTAAAGAAACAATCTAAAGTTCAACAATCAAAAGACCGATTTAGGGTAGGAGCCGATTTTTATTCAAATAAAGAGTTATGTAAAAGGTTTTAGGAGAAGATTAGTGTTAGGAGGGAAAGATATGGTTTAAACTAAGAAATGATAGAGATGGAATAGGAATGGACATTGTCCATTAATCTTCCCGTTTGGTTTCGTGTATGTTTGGGAAACTACGGTACCGGTACCGAAGTATCGAAAATCGATTTTGGCAAATCTTTAGAACCAAAAACCGAACCGATGGCATAACTTCGGTACCGGTCCTGTTTGGGAAATCGGTATCCGAGTCTCATCCCTGTTAGGAGAGGGATGACATGTTAGATGAAGCATTTGGGGCATTGATAGGTGTAAATTGGATGACTTTTTTTTTTAAGTGTATAGTATTTATATACGGCAAATGGAACCAAAAAAAACTAACAAACCCACCTCACCTTTGATGAGGTTTGAACACCCGACCTCCTAGAAGGCCAAATGCTCACATACCGTTAGGCTATAGACCCTTTGGTGTAAATTGGATGACTTGATATATGCAACATGCAAAATTGTTCGCTTATTGTCGTTAAAAGTGATGGAAATCCGTCTCATTAATGTCCCAACTCGGTATTAAATCTTAGGGGTCGTTTGTCAAAGGTTGAACATTTATTGAGTTACTTATCTTATTCGCTGAGCAGTTATCCAAAAGACTGACAATCTTACCTCGTTAGCTTACTGGGTAAATTATTACGTACTATGCAAATTTGATGGATTAGAAGCTTAATCTTACAAGAAAAGTGAAATTTTTTATCTTATAAGATAAGTAAAAGTGATGATTCTTACTACTAAACACTTACATGTAAGAGAGTGGTAACGAGTAATGACAACCACCTATATCTTTTGAAGCCTTGTGTGCATTAGGTTTATCATTTTCATCAATCATATAGTCTTTTCTTCGTACCATGTTGTAGTTATGCTAGAAATAACTGGTCTCTACCAATACTTCAGTAATCGGTGCTTTGTGACGGGTTCTTTTTGTTAAGTTTTAACTATTTTGTTTGTATATATACAAATCTTCTTTTAAGAACTTTTTAAATCGTAAAATCTCTGAGAACTAATACATCAAGAGCTATTTTCATAAGAATTTATTTTTCATTTATGACTAGAATTTATTAATAGTTATTTATTTCACAATGTGTTTATTTTACATATATTCGGTTTACAATATGAGTTTTTTCGTGTGTTTGTGAAATAGAAAATACACGTACAAAAATTTCATATTATAAAATGAATACATATAAAAACAAACAGACTGTGATATAAATATATGTTAATTAAAACATTAAATATTGTACTCAGATGGAAAAAGCTGTGTAAAAAGAAATATTAGAAGTAGAATTTCTTCCAAATTTCATAAATTGTAGGTTCTCAAATTTTATTGTATTGACACTAGTTTTGTTAAAAGGTTTTTTTTCCTGGTGTATTATATTAGGGATGAGACGATAATGTGAAATATAAAAGTGTCATTTATTCTAATCAAACATTATTTTATTTGTTTAATAATAAATACAAAAATACGTGATCTTTTTTTTTTGAAACAAAAAATACGTGATCTTTTAAAAAAACTCATGAATTGTTTAAAAATCACAAATATTAAATATATTGAAAGTGAAAATTGTTTAAAATTATTAAAAAGTGTCATGTGGTCCAATATCGGCAACGTGGATACTATAAATAATGTATTTAGAAGTATATTGAACATGTTATTCAAAATAAAGAGACAAAAATAAAATCTTCAAATAAAATTATTTTAACTCTAATTTTACAGAATAAAATATTAATTAGATTATTAAAACATTTTATATATTTAATATCTTTATATAACTTCAAATAAATATTAAAAAAAAAACAATAAAACTATGATTTCTCTTAATTAAACAATTATTTTAGAAAATTCTTCAGATTTTATTTTTAAGTCTCTCTTCTATTTTATCTCATTATCTGTTTTTTAAAAAGTTTTAAAAAATTTGTTGGAGAAAAAAAAAAAAGGTTAAAATCTTTAAAATTATACTTTTCCTTATTTTAAAGAATTTCTTGAAGATAATAACTGCCTCCATTATTGAAAACCTTATATATGGCTTCCCATGTCATCGACGTAGGAAATTTCAATTTCAAGTGATTGTGTATCTCATATTCCGTCATAACTAACCCAAGTAACCATTGAGGCAAACTCAACCCTTAGTCGATTTTGGGTAAATCACATCCTTAGATTCAAAAACTATGATGCTAGTTTGAATTGTTACTAAGGTGGCGTTTGTTTTTTAAGAGGTGCAGAAGTCTGATTTTAGTTTTAAAATGGTTATGAAACGTATAAATAAATCAGACATAAGTGGTGATTAAGAGCTTAAAATGAAAAAACAAACAAGGCTTAATCTTTGACAATTACAAAAGTAATCAGAAATTAGCCTTCATTTCTTTCTGCACCGCAATGCATCAAGATACTCGTAAATTCTTACTATCATGTAAATCGCGAGATTAAAGTCCATATAAATACCAAAATTATTCTGGTTTGAACTATTTTTGGATCAGTTTGGTAGATTGATCGATTATATTATTATAAAGTGTCGTTGCAATACTTTCTGAATCCTGTTTTAGCGTTACTTGCAACCCAATGATGGGTTTTTATCATTGCCGTATCATAACGATATAGGAAAGTTCAAATATATAGGAAAGTTCAAATACGAACTCAAATTTGGTTGTGAACATGAGGATAAATGAAAGTACGACACGTGTTTGAATATATTCAGACTGAATAAATATTATATTCAGTCCGAATATCTCTTTAAATATTTAGTCTTAATACGACACGTGTCGCGCTCTCATTTGTCCTCAAAGAAATTCCTAAACATGCTATGAAAACTTCTAATTTGGTCATATAAAAACGAAACGTTGGACTTTCTTACTTTAGACCTAATACGTTGGCAATATCAGTTACTAATACTGCTACTCTGACAATGTTTATTGTATTGTTCAACGAGAATAAAATTAATCAAATACTTTCTACTTAAAATTGTGTATGTACTCCAAAACGACACACAGATAAAGACAACAAAAAACATATTCAAGCACCACCTTACGTTTCATGTGACACTAAGCGGATGTTTAGTAATGGCTTAATGGGCTGTTAGGCCTGTATGGCTTATTCGGTCAGCCATAACCGAAGCCTGTCCACCAGTTTGTACCATAGCCATCCATATACCACAGATCACAATAAAGCTAAAATCTGCATGCTGAATCCACATAAACAGTCAAGACTGGAAGCAATAAGTTCACAACTAAATGCAACATCAATGGATCATAATGATATGACTAAGCTATACAATATTTTGATACCAGATCTTCAGAAGTACAAAATCTTTAGAAGAAGCAAAAGTACAACCATCTTAATTCTTATCAACTAAAGGAAAACTGACCAATCTCCATAACCAGAAAAGAATTGGCCGTTGATATGCTCATTCGTAGTTTGAGGCTGCCGGAATGTCTCTTCCAGGTACATCCTGGTTCTGGTAAGGGTTTCCACCACCACCACCACCTACATTGGGAGCATAACCGTTTGGCCCTGGTCCAGATTGATATGGCATTCCTCCATTATTTGGTCCATACTGCTGCGGCTGCTGCTGGTAGTTGGGTGCGTTATTCGGCATCCCTCCACCAATGTTTTGAGGCCTCATTCCTCCCATGTTATTTGGTGGAGGTGGACCCTGCCAGCCACCACCTTGTTGTCTTCCTCCCATGTTTGGTGGCGGTGGACCTCCCATGTTGGGTGGTCCTCCGCCCATGTTTGGTTGCGGTGGACCTCCCATGTTGGGTGGTCCTCCGCCCATGTTTGGTGGCGGTGGACCTCCCATGTTGGGTGGTCCTCCGCCCATGTTTGGTGGCGGTGGACCTCCCATGTTGGGTGGTCCTCCGCCCATGTTTGGAGGTCCACGGTTGGTTTGCATGTTCTCTCTCCGCCTTTCGAAATTTCTTGTTCTGTCAAAGTTACGAGGCCTGTCATTCCTCCTGTTCCTCTCATTGGCTCGAGCATTGTTTCTGATCCACTCCTCATGGTACTTTGGATCATATGGAACAGCTTTACCATCGATAAATGGTTCCCCTGATGCAAATGCAAACAATATGAGCATTTATCTCATAGTCATACTACTCTTCATCATGAGTATCATGATTCAACTGCAATCAGTATTGTCCCTAATAAAAAAGAACTAAACAAACATGGCCCTTAGTTTTAGTCTGTTTCATCTTCATTTTGTAAAGGGTCTCATCAATGAAATAATTTTCATAATCTCTAGACTACAGACCACATATACATGATTAAAACTAGAGAAAAAGAGACAAGCTTTTAACATTATAATAGAAAATCCCCCAAATAACTACTAAAAAAATCAATAGAATGTGATACCTCCATAATCCTTGTTCTTAACATCCAGGTAAGAATCAGGTAGCACCCAACGAACTCTGGGCAACTCTGATAAAAATAATAAGAAGTACAAAAAAATTATTTGTCAGTACACATACACAATCAACAAAGGATGAAATTGGAGAATTCAAAATCCAATTACCCTTGATCTTGTAAGAGAGTTCTTCAGATACTAGGGCTCCAAAAGCATAATAGCATCTTGTTGAAACTGAGTAGATTTTCATCCTTGCTTCATCATAGCTAAAAAACAAACAGTCTAGTTAATTCCAGCATAACTCTAACCAGTTTTTCGTAAGGATGACACGCACAAATCGATAAAATACATCCAAGAACCGATCGTTTATAACTTATGCACTATCTAAAGTCACCTCCTTGATCCATTTCTTGTCATAACATGTATAATATTATTCTAGCGATGCATACAGCATGAATACCATCGAAAATTTTGTATAAAATGGTTAGAAGGTTTCCACGAAACAAACATGATTAACCTGTACTGGATGAACGACAAATTTTAATTTTCACATAAAACCTGAAATGAATCCTCACCTGCCCACGACCTCAGCTAGGATTTTGATATACGAATCAATGATCTCATCCCTCGTAGGCTCGCCTTCGGGTTTCTCCACCACGACAAGCCAGTGCTCAAAATCGCAACCATCAAGAAGAATCGTCTCCTTTGGGGGACGATTAGTCCAATTAGGGTTGGAATCATTGAGAGAAGAAGTAGTCTGACGAGTCGAGAAAGCACGAACATTGGTCGCCGCAAGGGATGGCTGACGGAGATTGGCGGCAGCGATGGCGACGAGAGGGCGGAGGCGTAATAGATAAGAAGAATTGGTGGAGAAGCGTGGGATTAGGGTTTGATTGGCGGAGGAGAGAAGAGTGCGAAGGAGAACGCGAGTCGCCATTTTTAGGGATCTCGAGGTTTCTGGGCGTTTAAAACCCTAGTTATCGATGAGGTGAGGGTTTAGAAGGCTCTTTCTAGACGATGAGAACAATGACGAAATTGCCCTTTGAGTGAGTCGGTACAAATATCTTCAACATATTTACATAAATAGCCCCTCAACATTTTCTTATCTACTTTGTTTACAATTTTGGTAGCAAATGTTTACAATTTATTAGAGTGTTACTTTATGAGATCAACAAGGAACAGGGCCGAGTATAGGTTGTTGTCCGTTTTGGCACAAACCTCCGGAGGAATTTTTTAAATGTAACACAGACGCAGCCATCTTCCAGAACTAGCGTCAAGCGGCTTGTGCGGCAATATTCCGGGGATGCTCAAGGTGCCTTTTACGCAGCTTGAACCTCACTCATTCAAGGACGACCGTTGGTGAAGGAGTGTGAAGCTTTTGCGCTCTCTGAAGCTATGTCTTGGGCAGTTAACTTGGGATTGGATCGGGTAATTTTTTAATCAGATGCCAAACAGGTGGTCGATGTTATAAACTCCTTTGACACGACTCAGAATTTGGTGATTTTGTCTCTCTTTGCCGCAGAATTCTTCTTCAAAACGAATCTTACTCCGTCAAGTTTATTAGGAGACAAGCAAACGGGATTGCTCATGCTTTAGCGTAGGAATCCCGTTCATCTTCTTGTCCCATCACGTACTTTGAGATGCCGAGTTTTTTTAGTTAATCACTTAAACAATGTATGGGATGTTGAGGTTCTTTAATATAAAGCCTTTATTTTTAGAAAAAAAATATTGTTTTTAAAACTGAGTTTAAAAAATAAATGTAAAAAATACCAAAAATCCCTTTTAAAGTGAAAATAATAGATCTATTCGGGAATGTTTTTAAGGATTCGAATTTTATATTAAGTTTTGAAATCTTTTAAGTGTAGGATTTATAATGGAATTGGATTTCGTTATTTGTAAATAGTTTATAAAAAATAACCAAATTATATTTTTATTAATTGATTATTATAAAACAAGTATATTAGCAAATTTAAAACATTATTATAAATGAGTTATATAAAATCTCACAAAATATCAAGAATTACTAACTCTTATGTTTATAAGATTTCAAATTTGAACATTACTTTAAACCAAAAATAAAATTAGAATGAAATTTGATTTTAAATTTTTCCTGATCCTGCAAATAAAATAGCTCAGATTTCAAGATACCAAAGGATATTAGGGGTGCTTACGGGTTGAATTGATCGGATTGAAGGCATTTCAACAACCCAACCTAATGCTTGCGGTTTGAAAAATCTCAACCCAACCCAACCCGTACGGATTGGTCGGTTTGATACTTTGGTACAACAAAAGATTTTCCTAACTTTAAATGTGTTGTTTTTTTCTAGTCTACTTATAATTTTTTTTCATCATCATCCATTTGGTACAACTTGTCTATGTTTTTTAAATTTTAAGTATATTACATTCAATTAATTTTCTCAATTTATATATATGTTCACAGTTACTAATATAAAAATGAATTATATAGAGATAGAGATTAGATTGAAAATATATGTATATGGAGAGGGTGTGTGATGGGTGTAATTGTTTAATTTACATATTAATAGAGACTCAATAATCATATTAAATCCAAAATATGAAAAGATATTGGGTTCATCGGGTTAGTCGGGTTGGATTGGGTTCAAATAAAAGTAATCCGATATCAACCCAATACCTACGGTTTGAAGATTTTACAACTTGATTAGGCATCGGGTTGAGTTATTTTGCATCAGGTTGGATTGGGTTGATCGAATTGGTCAGGTTTTTAAGCACCCCTAAAGGATATACAAGAGGATTTAAGACAATACAAGGGCAAAATAGTAATGTATAACTTATTTAGATAGTGAAAATGGTTCCAAACTTTTCTCCAAAATAAATAAAACATAAGAGACAATGTGAAATTCTTCAAATAGATTACCATGAGTAAAAAAAAATTATTACATTTCTACCAATAAGAAACATTAAGGTTAAATATTTATAGAAAATAAATAATATTTTAATAATATAATCAACGTTATCGTCTCTAAAATAAAGAATCTAATGGAGTTGGATGTCTATTTTCTATTGAGATTTTGATCCTCAATTTTAAAGAAATCTTAAAGAATCTCTTGAAAATCCTTAAACTTTTAGGTTATAGCCTGAAAGAAGTAAATGTCTATAATACCCTTTGTGTAAAAAACTCCAAACCAAATTAACATTGGTTGCAGCCTTGCAATCAGAACTCTTCAAAAACAATGGCTTCAACTTCTGCCATATAAACAAGCATTGATTGTTTAATGACAACTACAATACATGCTTGAATATAACCAAAGGAAAATTCCACAATTTCTCTTCAAACACCATCTAAACATTTTGAACTCAAAACCCCAAAAAAAAAAAAAAAAAAAAAAAAAAAAAAAACTTACGGGAATCTATCCATCCCATAACGACAACATATATCAACAAAAAAATGACACATCTACAAAATACCGCCATTTTGGGCATCAATCGCTAAGAAATCCTCAAGTTAACCGCCCATTTGTACAATCTGAATGGCGATCGTTTTTCTCAATTTCTTTAAAAATATGCATCATCTATCAGCGATCGATGTGAAGGTCATAGTGGCATGTGATGACATTGTGTTTCCATAAGACGTGGAATCCTCGGGCTTTCCCGAGCCACTAGATGATGTACCCGATGTGTTATTTTTTGCGGTTTTGAAACTCATGAGCTCGGATATTAAGCCTGGATCAGATAAATCTTTTTCGTTAATACCCATCTCGTCTTTTAACATCTTCATGACATCAGACATGGATGGTCGGTTTTTGGGACGACTTTGAGTGCAAAGAAGGCCGATCTTTAAATATAAGCAAGCTTCATCTATATTAACATCTTTTTCCATTGAAGTATCCACCATTCTTTCTAGCTCTCCTTCTCCGTATCGTTCCCATACCTAAAAGAAGATGAAATGTTAAGCCGTTGAAAGTATGAAAGTTTCAATCTTTTTGGAGGTCGTGTTACAGATGTATCAAGATTATAGATCGACATGAACAGTAATAAATAAAACAAAATATAAAAGTTCATGTCATATATTATATTAAATGTTTAACAAATTAAGGATTGCATACCCTTTCAAGAAGATATTGTTCTTCAACGGGTAAACGCTTGTTTTGGTTGGGTCTTCCGGAAACAATTTCCAAAAGCAAAACACCAAAGCTGTAGATGTCTGCTTTTCTCGTCAACTGGCCTCGAATAGCATACTCGGGAGCCAAATAGCCTCTGCAATAAACCAATATAAAAATATTAGTACTATGATAAAGAACCATGAGTCAAGGGGAACTTGGTTGTTTGGCAGTTGCTGAATGGTTTGGTGCAGAATGATTAAGAGGCTCTTATGATATAGTGCAAACTGAAATATAACTGTTTGGTAATTGTTCAAGATGTAATTAGAGCTCTTAATGGTTAAGGGAGGTCTAGGATACAAAATGATTCAGAGGGTTTTGGAACCATTAAGAGGCATTCTTATTTTTTGCCAAACAGGATTTACCTCTTAGGAATTAACAGGCTGACTCTTAATGGAACAGTTAAGTGGTAAACAAACAGCCCCAATCTCTGTCCTAAAATAAGTGTTCACATTTCTATTTTAGTTTGTCCCAAATTAAGTGTTCATTTTACAAAAGTAATTGTGCGTCTTTTTTTGTTGTGGACGTTTGTTTTGGGACAAAGGGAGTATAACTGAAAATAGTAAAATGGCGACCACACTCGAACAGTAAGATATTGCACAAACACACACAAAATCAAATATCTGCACTAGGTATTAAGGGGAACGTTCCGGAACCTTGGAACCCCCTACAGTGCGACATTGGCATATTCATAAGCAATTTGGACGTGTTATTCATCATGAATGTTGTAACATATACATCATGAATGTGTAATTCATGATAAATAACACGTATATATTCATCATGAATATGATGAATATCACGTCCATATCAGGGGCGGATCTGGTTAGGAAGTAAGGGGGCATAGGACCCCATTAAAATTATTTAAAAAAATTACAATGGTTAAAAACAAAAAAAAAACCACTTTTTACTTCTATCCCCCATTAAATTTTTGCAAGGGACCCCACAAAATCTTAGAAATCAATCAAAAAGAACTTCTTAAAATCAACAAAAAACCAAAAAAAAAAACTATTAAAATCAATAAAAAAAATTCGAAAAAGTCCTTTGAAATCGACAAAAACACTAAAAAAATCCTTTGAAATCAATAAAAAAAAACTAAAAAATCTCTCAAAATGGTGTAATTAGACTGAACACTTCGGACGATTTTACGGGCCTTAGCCTACCTTAAAGGTGACCCCACTACGTAAAAATTCTGGATCCGCCACTGATATGATGAATATTCATAACGAATATGATGAATATTCATCCTCAAGAGGGACATATGGCGCATTGTGGGCGGTCCCAGGTTCCAAATCAATTTTGGGTTCCTAACGAAACTTCCCTACGCATTTATTCTGATGGAACATGTCATCAATCAAATGGAAGTTTCTTACTAATATAAAGTGAAAGGTATTGAGCTTACTGAGTTCCTGCAATTCGCGTGCTAACATGAGTCAGATGAGAAGGGAAAAGCTTCGCTAGACCAAAATCCGAAATCTTTGGGGTAAAATCTTCATCAAGCAAGATATTGCTTGCCTTAATGTCCCTATGAATAATATGAGGTTGCACTTCTTCATGAAGATAAGCAAGCCCCTTTGCAACACCAATACAGATCTTCCTTCGAACTTCCCAACTGAACTCAATGCTACAATGACCATTCCCTACACATAATAATACAAACCAAAATTCTTCAAGAAAACACCAAAAGAACAAGCCGCATTACAGATGAAAAAAGGGTCTTTTAAATTACCAAGTAAAGTTTGATCTAGACTACCGTTTTTAAGATAGCCATAAACCAAGATTCTATGATCTCCTTCCACACAACAACCATGCAACTTTACCAAATTTTCATGTTGTATGTCTGAAATAGTAGTTATCTCAGTCATGAACTCCCGCAACCCCTGCCTAGATTCAGCACCGAGAACTTTTACAGCAATTGCTGTGCCATCTTTTAGAATACCCTAAAGATTCTTTAAGTGGTTAGCGAGTGTTATCTTAAAAGATCAGCAAGTAGTTTAGTGTTTATCTAAATATGAAGAGGAATGATATGAAATATTTGTAATTATTACCTTGTATACAGAACCAAAACCCCCTTCCCCTATCTTATTATCAGGGTTGAAATCTTCGGTTGCAAGTCGCAAATCTCTGTATGAATAAAATCTCATATTCTCAACATCCAAAAGTTCTGCATCCAAAATGTAATCTAATAAGATGCTTTAGAAACCATGTGTAATGTAATCTACGTTGATGCATGTTACTTCTTTGTGAATTTTAATCTGACATTGAGAAACTTCAAACTAAAACTTAGAAAGCATAATAGATGTATAGGGTCAGGTTCAGTGGAAAACGCCAAAAAAAGAGAAAACTGAACCCTCCATCTGAACATTATGCACAAATGCATACCGGTAATTTGTAACATGCATTTGTGCATATATATGCTCTGGTGCATAGGAAAAAAAACAGCTTCAATCGCTTGTATACATTTGTGCATACCGTCCGATGGAGGGCTCACAGGGTGTTCTTCAGTAAGAAAGCATTTAGAGTAGGTATGTTTCATAATAAGAAAGCATTCAGTAAATACAAATGTTACCAAAAATGATTTACTAGGTGGTCTTACCTCTACTAACATCATGGTGGTTCCCCCGATTGTTTGCTGAAAAGTTTCCAAGAAAATTGTTAGAATCACACAAGCTATTATTAATTTATTATTATGTGTTATGTGGAAAAGGAGTTGAAGAAACGCTACTTGAAACATGAATTATATATAAATTTTAATTACCTCTATGCTCATCCACCGTTGAGGAAGCTACCTTCCCAAAACAACAACTAAACTTAGCCATGGAAAGGATTTCTCTATTTTAACAGGTAGAATATGTCAAATGCCTGCGAATGTGATACCAAGATGATTCAATAAGTGCAGGATATCATGTGTCATTGAAAATTAAAACAAAAATACATACATATATATATATATGTATATAGATGAAGGATCTTGTGAGAACAGAAGTTAAGATGAGAAGCGTAAGAAGGAATTTGGACCCTTGATCACTTTTAATTAGTGTTGATCTAATGGAGATCCCTTACCCTTCTCACCATAACTACTATTCTTACCGGAACCCAACTCTATGAATATATATATACATACATATAACAGAAAACTATCATTCTACCACATAATGCAACAAAAATCCAAAATCAACAACATAAACAGGACCAAATTTCATTTCTCACAATTATATGAGCAAAGTAATGATCATTGCATTAGCTCCTCAACCAGGATGGCTAAACATCAAAAGTGCAAATACTAATTAATAAGTATGCAATCTGAAAACATAACCTTTCTATAAATAAACCCTCGTGGTTGTAATCTGTTTTATTTCCATAATTTCCTAAAACCTAACTAGAATTCATGTTGAATCGATAAAACAAAAAAATAATTAAATTACAATAATCTTATCCGAATACAAACTCAAATAAGTTGATACTATATCTATAACACAAGTTTTTTTCAAAAATCCCACACGTACCTACAGAAATCAATATCAATATCGGGATCCTGGATGAAAACGAACACCAAAAAGGTCAAAATTATGAATTCTCGAGGAAGGAAGTTCATACAGCTGAAAAACCGGAATTTCTTTTGAAAATCCCAAAACAAGAGAGCGTGTAAAGGAATCAAAACATCTGGTCCATCCGTACAAGAGGAGGTACAACAAATATGAAATCAAAGAAGAAAGGATCTAGCTAAGATGGCTGAATGAGAATGAATGAATTGATCAACAGTAGTCGCCATTGTAATGTAATAATGAAGTTAAGCAGCGAGTAGAGAAAGGTCAATAATGAAGAATTTGCCAATTTGGAAGGGAGATGCGTCCTTTGACTTTAGGAAGACGACTCGCTCATTCACACATCGTCCGGCGAGGTCCTCCACCTCAAAAAAGTAGATCCCACTTTGATATAAATTACCACTAATTTAATTGGGTATTTTTTTTATTTTTTTTATTTTTTTTAAAGACAAGCAAACACACTTTCTTCCGGGTATTCGGACTTTCATTTAAATGTGTCACCTGACTAATCCTTATCGACCACGGTCTAGTTCAATTAAAGGTACCATTAAGTGGCAGACCCATGATCTGAATATCTCCACATGCAGAACACATGGTTTGAACCTGAATAGTCAGAAGATATCATCCACTAACCTCCAGGATGTTACCTTACCACTGAACTAGATATGTTTTGATCTAATTTAATTGGTATTAATTTAGTTTCTTGTATCAAGTATGTAAATTTGGTTGATACGTGTTATTAGAAGCAATGTTTTAAAACCCGGGTTAACCTGGCCGGTCGAACCGGTTGGAACGGGACCCGGGGTAGTGATCGGGTTAATGCATATGACCGGTCCGTTTCAACCCGGCCGGGTTTCTCAAAAATCCGGTTAAACCGGTGGTAAACCCGTTTCTCAAACCTGATTTTATATTGAAATTCAAAAAAAAATTAAAAAAATGCGTTACGTGTGTTTTTTAATGTATCTGAATTGATGTAAAACTTGTTGTTTGTGTGTTTTTTATGTTGAAACTTGTGGACGTCAAATTATTACTTTATACATATGTATGTACGCAGGAAAATGAAAAAAAAATACAAATGATTAAGGAAATAATTTAAACCGGTTAACCTGGTGGTTGAACCGGTTGAACCAGTTAGCCCGGGACCCAGTCACCACACCAGGTCAACAAAAAACCAGGGTTTTAAAACATTGATTAGAAGTCATATATCGTGATAATATTATATCATAACGATTTACTTTTTATTTATTTTGTAGTTAAAGTTTAATAACTTTTTATTTATGTTATTTTCGATTTTGCTAAATTATAATATGAATGGGTATACACAACCTTAGTGTCTATACTTTCACGATCCAATGTAGCTCCTCAATGGCTGTTTTAATTAGACTGCTAGTGAAAGTTTATGTTACATTTGAATGACTGTATTGATAGGAGTAAGTAATACGACATATATTAACATGTTAGTTGAATGTTCGATGATTTTAGTGCATCTAGAGACTAGAACTGATTCGTAAAAATATCAATATAAGTAAATTTGTAACTTCAATTTTTACGATGTTGGTAGCAAGTAAAATTGATTGGTATATCATATAAAATCTTACGTACCAATTATAATTATTAGATACATGATATATGAAGGAAAAAAAACATGAAAACATATCATGTTCACTATTTTTAACGTCCTAAATAAATACTTACAATAAAAGAGATAGACAATTTTGAAAATATATAATTATTAAATTTTTAATTAACAAAATAACTATTTTATCTTTAATTAAAAAAGAAAATATTTCTTATAATTAACATCAGAAGGCATATATTTATTTTTAAAGTGGACATTTATCTTAAAATAAAAGAGTTAAATACCGCTAATTATTATTTCAATTTGTTTACTTTGTATTTTGTATAAAAACAAACATTAAAGCCAAGGTTTCTTTTTAAAAATATCATTAGATTTAATTTTCTAATTTTGTAATTTTTGACGTTTTCTGTGTATTTTATAAATATGCTCATTTTTCAAATCATACATTTTTAAATAAATATTTTAAACATGAATCATTCAAGGTGTCTTTTAAAGATATGTTATTGAATTATTAATCTGATAAAAGTATATTTTATATTCATGTATGTATTCTGCTTGTGTGTATTCTAATATAAAATGCAATAATTATAAATATCAGCCTTTGATTGGGTCGGGTCGCAGCGGATTAGTGGGTTGACCCGTAATGGAGATCCGATATCGCTAGAGCGTGTGTATGTTTAGATGTCGTTCAAAAAAAAATGTTGGACACATTTTAGACTAACTGAAAGTAGAATTTGCTTTGTCTACTTTTTGGAAAGTTTTATTAAATTGGTTTTTTTTTTTCGATAAAATAATTTTTGATTTGTTTGTTTCTTATTGCAACAACTATAATATATCTACAATGTAATTTTTCATTTTTCTTATATGGAATTATTTTGTTTTGTCTATATTGAATAGCATTAATTTATCCGGTCAATATTCAATTGTAGACCAAAGCTATAGTAGACATTTCAAAAAAATACATTATAAACATGACATCATACATACATACGATGTATATCAGTATATGTTAGTTGATTTAACTATCAGTTATCAATTGATTGAAAAGCCATATTGATGCTTAAAGCAATGAACCGATATCTTCATTCCTTGTTGGTTTCTAGATTTGATGGAATTTAGAATTGAATTTTATTTCAATCTTACATTTGGTGTAAAGAAAGATTTGGAATTGAAATTCCACTAACATTGAGTTCAGAAAATCTCATGAATAGTTGTTATTTTATACGATTTTATGTTTTAAAATATGTTAACTATATTCCTTTTCTAATAATCAATTATTTTTATAAATAATATATAAAAAAGGAAATTCAGTTTTATTCTAAGTTCTAACCAGTAAGAAACATAAAGAAGGTTTTTATTACATGATAATTTGAAGACAAAAAAGAGGAAATTGAGAATTAATAACAAATTTTCCATCTAAACTCATTTTAAACCAAATTTTTAATTTTCAATTTTCCAAATTTTCAATTTTCCATCTCTTATGCATTTAAATAAACTTAATTTTTAGATTAAAAAATCTTTATGCAATTTTGCAAAAGATTTTATTCTTTTATTATAAAATTAGGTTTTATATAAATGTGTAAATCATTTACGTAATATTTGATTAAAATGTGAATTCAGCTACAAAAATATTAAAAAATCAGTTGGTTGGGGATCAATTTTTCCAAAAAGTAGTTAAAAATGTCAATCAATTTTTATTTTTTTAATCATTTTTTTCAAACATGACAAAAGTTATATACAAAAATGATTTTCTAAAAGAATAATGAGACTTTCTTGTGGACCATATAAGCCCCGTGTATTTGAAAATCGCAATCATTTCATCCAACAACCCATTTTCAACGGTTTCATTTGATGAATGAATGGATAAAAATACCCCTAACAATATAATGTTATTATTTCATTTAAACCTTAAAATTTATAATGCTTAATTAATTATGATGTATTTAAAATATATCCAAATAAAGAAAAGGAATCTTCTTGGAATAGAGCAAACCAACTTGTTATTACGTTTAATTCAATTTCAATGACCGTTACAGTTGACCGTATAAGTTATTTTGTTTAAATACTTTAAATTCTTACATTTTAATATAATTGTCATAAATATGATATATACTTTTTTTGTTCGTTTGTGTTTGTCTTCTAAACTTGGAAAATACATGGTTCCGTATAGAATGGTTAACTTGAATTCTATGAATTAAGAGGACGAAAACTATCGATGTTATCTAGAAAAACAACAACATGTATTTGAGTTTGATTTCAAACAGTTTTACATTTATTATATTTAACGTGTCTATAAAATCACTCATACAAGTTGACTGATTCACATGTAAAAGATGCGTTAAATTATTTTCTCAAGAAACGAGAAACCCATAAAAGGGTAAGACCACATAAGTATGATGATATTGAGTTATGCGGCTCTTCTTTGTGGATCATTTCAACCTCTGTATCACATGGTTCACGTTAAATGTTATGTGTAACCAAGTTCATAGAGTAATGTATGTTGACCTAAGATTTATTTTGTTTATTTGAATAACGCATTTACATAGACCCGTGAACTAAAAGCAAAAATCAGGTGTATACAATATATTTAATTTGGAAGCAGAGTTTTGGAAAAGGGACAGTTGGATGAAATGTTGACCTCTATCTAAAAAGTAGAAAAGCTTTACATGAAAAAAGATACGAATAATTACTTGAGATTTCATGGAATATTTGGATCAAATGTGTTAGATGCCACTGTAAATAAATAGGGGAAAATGTAATTTGATTTCTTCAACATTTCAAAATTGGTAATACGAAAGTAAAACAATTAGTTCATAGGTTCGACTTATCGGTTATTATCACACTACAACATCTCTAACAGATTTTCAAAATAGAGATTTTGGGAATTTTGGATGTGTTTTTGCTCCACCATATTCTAACTAGGCAAGGAAGTGGAGAAACACATAAAGTTGGAGAGAAAATGTAAAAGTCTCCAACTTTACGGAACTATTGAAAATGATTATAATGAGGGATATGTTTTTTAGAGTCAATTACAATTTCGTCCATGTATAATATATAAATACTGTAACTATATTATTTTCATATTTCTAAAAATTATGAAAATACCAAAATACCCATACCTTAACAGAGCTTTTTAACAGAAATTAAGGAAAGAGACACGATCCGTAACGTAAGTGAAACTACGATGACCCTAGGCATAAACTTTAAGGTTCATTCGTAAGCAACCTCAAAATTTGTAATTTACTTTTTTTTAATATATTACCACTAATGTTAAATTTTGAAATTAGATTTTTAAGAAGAGAAATAATATTTTATAAGATGAATGATAATCAATATTAATAAACAATAATTAATATTGATGAGAACTGTAATTGAAAAAAATTGAAAAAAGTTACAATAAGCTCCCAAAATGATGTTCCAAGTAGTGTTTCTGTGAGCTGACTTATGTGCATCTAAATGTGTACCTACAAAGTATTTTATTTAATATATATAACTGAAAATACAAAATTAAAATTATTTTCCCCTAGTCACAGGGCTTTTGAAATTCAATGACAACGACAAGCAGGCAAGAGTATTTGTGAGATTACTTTGACAAATAGCTAAAATCTTAAAACTAATAAATAGGTAAAAAAATATATGGTTTTAGCATCTTTATTTTTGTGTTTTTTTTTGTAATCTAAAGTATTTTGTTTAACATTATACTTATGGATGATAAGGGTAAGAATAAATATGTTATAATAGATATATATATATATATATAATATATGAATTAATTTTTATTCTGACACGAACTTTCATCTATATATATAGAGAGAGGAAAGTTCAAATGTGAACTCATTTTTGGTTGTGAACGTGAGGACGAATCTCAGCCACTTATCCGGTCAATAAAGGCGAACTTTGGTACCCTGTTCCCTCCTTTAATAATCTCCACCCTCCCATGAATCGCGTCAATCCTCCGTGATCGCGTCTACCATAACCGAAGATGTGTGGCTGAGATTCGTCCTCACGTTCACAGCCAAAATTGAGTTCACATTTGAACCTAACCCTATATAATTATATAATTATATATATATATATAATCTATAGTTAGAGTATATGATTTGTTACTAATATTTTTGTTTGTATTGTAATTTATAGGACTATAGAAAACTAGTCAGGTATACATATATTTTTCATATATATATATATATATGAAGGTTTAATCATTTGAAAATGCATGAAATTATGATAACCTTGAAAACTTGTACATCATGTATTATTTCATATGATTATATATATATATATATTGAATTAATATCAAATAATCTATATTTTTGAACAACGCCCTTATACCAAAACTAAATACTCTATGTCTGAACGAATAGTATACTTCAAGGGTTCATGTTATTATTATAAATTGTGTATGAGATACCATGGTATCAAAAGATCTATATGTAGGTCCAATTCTGAGATCATGATGTGACAAAAAAATAATTAAAATACTAGACATCCATGTAGAGAGTTGAAAATTGTGTGGCTTCTAAAAGCTTCACCTTGTGCTTGTGCTTGAAATATATCTCCTGTTGCATAAACATCACCTATTGCAATGTTCGGGACCCATCTCTGAATGATTTGCAGATGAACGACCTTGTTTGCAGGTTTGAAAGGTTGAAACTCACCGCAATTTTAGTCAACATGTCATCAGGTAGCGTTCCAAATTTACGGTAGTAATCATACAACTGTGACGATGACATGAACAGGATTGTTGTATAAAAAATCGATTTATTGTAAAATTTTCACATTTTTTAACTGGATCATTGAAGGTGAAAGAGAAATCAAGTTCGTTTGTTTGTGATCAATGATGGTTGTTATGAGTTTAAGGCAAGGACATGCGTCCAACTATTTTTAAACCCTCGTAACTCTATTCCGTCATATCACAGATGATTTGGCAAGAGAAATAATCAGCAAGAGGTAAAAATGTAAGATACTGGTTTATATTATATAGTCTAGTCACTATATTTTAAATTCATCATTAAGCCCATCTAACTTTTGAATAATTGTTATAACGGTCCTTCATTTTTTCCAAAACTTTTTTAGATCATTCAATTTTTTTGTATCTTACGAGTTTTATGAGGTCAAAATTACTCAAAATAATAAAAATCGAAAAATATAATGATTATAGCAAAGATTTTTTAAAGTTTCATCAACAAATTACGGATGAAACAAAACGTGTTATACTTTTATTATAATTTGCCCATTAGGTAACGTAAATGTTAATGAAGGAAATTATAATTTACTCTTTTATTTATCTACCTATCTACTATTACTTAGTGACATAATTTTTTCCAATATCGTAAATAATCTCTACCTTATGGGTTGATGTTTTTAGAGTTTATTTGGTTAACTATATTTGGTTGTTAATTTACGGTTTAATAATGAAGGTTATGTTTGACAATTCGGCCTTGTTTGTTTTTTCATTTTAAGCTCTTAATCGTCACTTATGTCTGGTTCGTTTAGACGTTTCATAACTATTTTAAAACTGAAATCAGACTTCAACACCTCTTAAAAAACAAACACCACCTTAGCTAAATAATAATTATTTTCCTATAAACTAGCTGATAAACTAGTCTTACTTGATAAAATGTTAACTGACAGGTTAAATGACAATATAAAATTAACTATTAGAAAAAATATTCACTTTTAACAATCTTAGCATAATGTATGGAAAATTCGTCTTGAGCTTAGTGTATATCTACTTATAATATGAGATTTGCCGGTACTTATTTCCTATCTTTAAGTAATCGACTCGAATACTACAAATTATTTTAAAGCACAATATTACTGATGGTTTGTCAATAATGTTACATGTACGTTTCTTTTATTTAAATACAATTTAGACTCTATAATTATTGCCACTCAGATTACGTAAATTTATTAGTTAACCAAGATATTAGTTAAAGGGCCTCTGGCCTAGCGGTACCGGGGTTTTTACATCATCCACAAGGTCTCGGGTTCGAGCCTTGGAAGTGGTGGTTTTCCTATAAATGGTGGAGGAGTGGGGGTTTATCCTCTAAGGTGAAGGTTCGGGTTCCGCATACTGCCCATATGGATGTCACTGTGGGTCCGAATCACTAACTACTAACTACTAACTACTAACTTGCCGTTCAAAAAAAAAAAAGTTAAACATCAATTATTAAATTTTAATTTATAAATTAATTAATACTGTATTAATAAATAATTTTTAAATGAAATACCCAATTTACATCTTGAACACCATTTTGCATTTATTACGTTGTTCAACACCATAAGTTTTTACAATGATAAAAGAAACTAGAAACGAGATTCAACCAAACAATAATCAAGAAAAAAAAATGAAAGACAATGGACCATTTTTTTAAGAAGTATGTCTAGTGTAATAAAAATTGTATTATCATTATTTGCTAACAAGTTATCAATTGGCGCGATCATCTTTAAATCGAAATGGATCAAAAATATTATTTAATTTTCTTTTATTAAAAAGCATATTAATATCTAGAAAAAAGTTTAAAAAAACCCAATAAACTATATGGCTTTGAAATTAACCGATTTTAAAAAGTCTAAATATTTTATTATTCAAAAAAATAGTTTAAAAACTTAATCATTTAAAACCACATAGTTTATTGGGTTTTTTTAAACTTTTCCTTAATATCTCACCAAGGCTCCCTATAAATTTTTAAAGAAAATAATTTTAATATAGGTAAAAAAAAATTACCCATCAAACTTTGTTTATTTATACTCCCTCTGTTCTAATTTAAAAATCCACATTTTTATTTATATTTGTCTTAAAATAAGTGTCCACTTTTAAAAGTAAATAACAAAATTCTCAAATTTACCTTTAATTAATACACAAATATTTAAGAGTTGTGAGTGGAGAGAAACTAAAAAAGGGTAAATAAGTCACTTGGTTATCAAAAAGTGTAATTATTATGCAAGTCTCAAATTGTGTGTCATTTTAAGTGTGGACACTTAAATTAAGACGGAGGTAGTATTAAATTATTCCTTTTTTTTCCTTTAAAATATCAATTTTTAAAGGCTTTGTTAAATAAAATAAATGTTTTTAGGATATTCTTCATATATTTTTAAAAGGTTTTATGGTTTTTATAATTTTATCTATATTGTGGTTTATTTATATATAAATATAGACATAGTTAGATTCCTATAAATAAACTTTCTGACTCCATGACATATAAAAATATAAAATTCCATTTAGAAACAGATTTGAAAACGATTAAATTTCAAAATCTTACTGAAAATAGAAAGAAGAGGCAACAATAAATAATTGTCGGTCATACAACTCAATGCTTTTTGTATGCAAAAAAATCACATTAAAAAAAACAGATTTTGGAAACGATGGAGGATTGATTCAAAATATTGCTGAAAATATAAAGAAAAAAAAAAGGTTACAATAATTGCCATCATACCACTACCGCCACGCCACCACCAACCACCGCCCATGATTTTGTTTTCAACAAAATGCTCTGCAGTAAGACGTCATCGACGCTATCATCATCGTTGCTGCCAGGATCTCCATAGCTCAATCCTTCTATCACTTTGCTTGTTTGTGAGATTATTATACAAATGGTTGAGCTGCTTTGCTATTTGCCTCTTCTCCTCTTCCCCTAAAACTTCAAACCCTAGTTCTGATTGAGCCGCGAAATGCAGTCCGAAAGGTTTGATTTACTGATATATACATATATATGCATCTATTTGCTTTTTTGGCTGAAATGTTGTCTGGAAATCTTCGGATTGATGAGTTTGATTTTTCTGATGTTCGATTTATGTTATTTATCTGCAGAATCTGACATCATTTTATGATTCTTTTTGCTGTTTATTTGGACCTCATTTGCCTTATAATCACTCGCAGTGGTGATGCTGTTTAGTTTGTATTAATATTGCTGATTCTTACCTTTTTCATACATCTGAACTAGAACCATCATTAAGGACCATTCCTTTTGTTGTTTGACCAAAAGGTTGACCACCAGCAGCTTGACCGGCCCAACATGGAACTCGGCCCTTAGGAACCAAACGTGAGAAGGCATTTCAGAACTGATTCGAACATATCTGGTAAGATTGGCTACACTTCGCCTGTTTGCCAACTGAGCTGGTACCATTCTAGTTGTTAATTCGAGAAAGAATTAGATATCTACAGATGTGGTTATTGTTTCAAATAATTGTTTCCACATAGAAAGCAGTAGATCTTGCCTTGCAACCTTCATTTGATTAATTTGGGGTTTTGTGTTATTGCAGATCGTATTACATTCATTGGCTGCCATGGTCATGTTTTGATGCATAAATCTGTGGGGATTTCTATTTTTGTCAAAACAAAGGAGCCGTAAAGTTCTTTTCACACGTTCAGCCTGTGTGTTTTGAAGTTTATTTGATCAAGAAAGCAAGAAAGATCCTTCTAATGAAGGGTCATTGTATCAAATCCTTAAAGATGTTGTTGAGCTGTCGTATCGAGGATTTACACGATGATGGTTTTGAGGGTTCAACGGATGAGGACCACATATTTAGAGAGGTGTTCTTTGGATATGAAAGTGGTACAACTACTAAAAGGTGTCTTGTAACTGGATCAATCAATTTTGAAAACGAAAAAAAGATGCCTAGAAATGTCTCATCTTGTTCAGACAGTGACAATTCAGTCATGACAAGTCAAGAAGACTTTCAAAGTAGCATCTCTGAAGAGTTTGCTTTATTGACGAGAAATGGTCCCGAAGATGCTGTAGTTAAACGAATGAAGGTGGCATCCGGAGAACATTCTAACACTAAATCTTATCTAGAAAAGGTATATAATGTAAGTAACGCGATTCCATTACCTGTTTCTAAGGAGAGTTATGTCGAGAAGCTTCTAGATACTAAGCCGAAACCAGTTAAATGTTCCAAGCAAAGATGGAAAGATTCTTCCTTTATTGAACTTGATCAAGATGAATTGTCGGTTCCCCTTAAAGATTCCACTGTGGATCCTAAATCCAATTTACGTTATCACACGTATTGTTTACTAAAAGCAGCAGGGTGGTTAATCGGAAGACGGAATAGAATCACACATTGTAAAGGGCGCGGAGAGTACGTATTCAAATCTCCCGAAGGAAGGCCGATTCGCCAATTTCATAGAGCTTGGAACATGTGTGGGAAAAGGTTAGTTGAAGATGCAAAATATATTGATTTCTGTGACGGAATACGGTGGAGTTGGACAGATTTGACTCAGTTTTGCTCTGATCTTTCTAATGCATTAACAGAGGTCGAAGAACTTAGAAATTCGAAAGATGCAACTGTTTTAGCTCGTTCATGGTACTTACTTGATCCTTTCGCGAAAGTGGTGTTCATCGACAAGAGTCTGGCCTGTTTGAAAGAAGGTAAAGAAGTCAAAGCAGAGAGAACAGTGATGAATAGTTTAAATTTGAATTATAATGTTTCACCCTCGAAAAAAGTAGCTAAAAATGCAAAGAAGAACACGAAAAAAACTGGGAAAAAGTGTAGTAGGATGGTTCCATTTTCGTCTCCAGCCTGCAAATCCAGTAGAACTTCTTGTCAAACAAATAAGCTGTATGGAGTTCCAATTTCTTATGCAACTGCAAATACATCAACTGGAGTGTCTGAATCTATCTATCTGTGCCAAGATGGTATGGAACTTTGGTCAGAGTGTATGGAGAAGGGTAGGAACTGCTATGAAACCCCACGAACAACGATGGAGAGTTCATCTTTTGCACTGGATGCTATCTTGAAAACAAATGAATATAAGAAATCCGAGAAGATACCTAAGATCAATTGGAACAATTTGTTAAGACAGAATCAATTTGGTCTTAATGCTCCTTACGGGTCTTATGAGATCAGTGAGAGTAGTGTTCAATTAAAATTAGATAATTCAGAAAGTTATGGAAATTCTTTAAAGTCATCACTTTGCTTTTCGAAGGACTTGGTTAAGAAAAACCTGTCAAGATTCAAGACATCAGCTCACCATTCTGGACGTCCTAAGAGCTCGGTGAGATGTGAAAAGTCCAATAAGCATCAAAAGAAGAAAAAAGGGAATTGTCACCTCAAGGATGATGATCTTTTACTCTCAGCTATATTAAGTAACCGATCTACAACGAAACAGTTAGGTGTAAAAAAGAATTCTCATGTTCCTAAAGTTGTGAGGAAGTACAAGAGTCGAAAAGGCAGTTGCAGGTTGCTTCCACGCAGTTCTGCAAAGGGTGGTGGACAGCAGCATCAAGGGAAGTGGTCTGGGCTTGGTGTAAGAGCTGTATTGACTTTGTTGATCGATCTTGGTGTTATTCATCTGAATGAAGTAATCCAATACCGGAACCCGAAGAATGATTCAGTGGTGAAGGTTGGTCTTATAACCCGAGATGGTATTTTATGTCGGTGTTGTAAGAAGGTGCTTTCTGTTTCCGAGTTCAAGAATCATGCGGGTTTTGGCACGATCCATCCAAGTTTGAATCTTTTTATGGAGTCTGGAAAATCGTTCACTGAATGCCAACTGGAAGCTTGGTCAATTGAATGCAAGGTCAGGAAAAGTGCCATACGAACTGTAGACAATGAGGAGATTGACCAAAGTGATGATAGTTGTGGTCTTTGTGGCGATGGAGGTGAGTTGATATGCTGTGATAACTGTCCCTCAACCTTTCATCAAGCATGCCTGTCTACACAGGTTTGTCTCTAGTTTATTTGAAAATTGAGTTATCTCATCTTTTTTCCATACCCTTAAATCTACACTCCATTTCTTCACATTAATTGAACTTTAGTAATTGCTTTTGTCAATCTATACTAGGATTGGCCCCAGGTGTATCATCTGTTTTTGAGCTTGAGAAAGCACAACTGAACCCGATTTATACTCTACATTCAATCAAATCCATAAATCCATGTAATCTTAATCCATGTCACAATTCTTGGCAAAATGCTGTTTGGTTGGTTTTTCATCAAGACCTGTATGGATAAAGTTGTCTGTGTGGATTTATGTATACTTTGGGAATGTTTTGTTTAGGAGGGTTTTTTCATAAATGAAAGAAGCGAGCTTTTTTAATTGGGAGGGACAGGTTTGGAAAAAACTTGACTTTCTGCATAAAGCTCCCATCTAGTACCTTACTGAGCAAGTCATTTTCTATATCATTCAGCCACTACCAAACAGTTATTTGTAGCTGACCAAATAAGCTGCGAGTCCGTTAACGTTAAGGTCATTAAGCTGCTAACAGACAGTCCCTAAGAGTTGCAGGGCATGTATGTAGAACCATTAGATTAGGGCCACCAGTAGAAAGACTGAAGTATAAATCTAAAGAGACGGGAAAAAGAGCAAAAGCATGGGCCAATTAGAGTCAAGTGACTGTTTTGGCTGCCACAGGAGAAGCATGAGCTAACATCTAGGTTTAACCTACTTTGAGCTCATATGAACGAACATCTTAAGAATCTAGGAGGTAGATGCATGTGCATCTTTTGGTTTGGTTTCGTTAGACCCTACTTCAGTGTGGGAATTATTGGGTTCGTTTGATTTGGTTTAATATGCTTGGGGATTCGGTTTATTTTGATTTTGAATAACCCATATACATGATACAGGTAAATATTAAATAAAATCTGCCTAGCTTCTTAAATTCGTCTACTATATGTTTTTTTTTGTTGTGGTGGGTGAGGTTCTAATCCCATTTTTATGCTCATGCTTTTCCAGGAAGTACCTGAAGGCAATTGGTATTGTTCAATGTGCTGTTGCTGTAGTTGCGGGAATGTAGTCAATCATATTGACACTTCGGTCTCTAAAGCTCTGAAATGTTTGCAGTGTAAACGGAAATGTAATTTTCTGCACTCATCAACCAGAAGTTGAGCTGGCTTCTCGTCAATGTCCACTTAGTAATCCAACTGTTTTTAGTAGAAGTTAAACGTAGCAATCTAACTGTGTTGTTCATCATGAAATTTCTGGTAGCATTTTTCTGAATAGATAATTGTCGCTTCCCACCAGTAACAAGATTATCTAACCTGTGGGGTTGTAATGCATAGGGGATGTTGATGGAACACTGATCTCATGATAATGCATATATGTGCTGACTGTTGTCTCATTTTTGTAAACAGATCATGAGGAATGCATTAAAGAGAACGGGATTGAGAGAGAATCGGCTGCTCCTTACTGGTTCTGTGGAGAAACCTGTAAAAAGGTAATATGCAATTTTAATGTTTTTCCCAACTTCATTGGGAAATATGTTAAAGAATACTATGTGACTGTAGATAAACCAAACAAACCCGGTATATTGGGAGCATGTTTTTTAATTGGGAGAGACATGTTTGGAAAAAAAACTTGGCTTTCTGCATAAAGCTCTCCCCTAGAAGCTTACTGAATAAGCCACTTTCTATATCATTAAGCCACTACCAAAGAGTCATATATACCTGACCGAATAAGCTGTGGGTAATACCATTAAGCCACTACCAAAGAGTCATATATACCTGACCGAATAAGCTGTGGGTAATACCATAAAGCCTATTAAGCTGTTAACAAACAGACCCTTTAATCTTGTTAACTAACATATCAGAAGCAATATTTTGACATTCTCGATAACCTATCCAGCCTTTTATCTTTTGCAGATTCATTCAGGTCTTCAATCCCGGATTGGATGTTTGAATCCCATCTCTGAAGGTTTCTCGTGGACCGTTCTGAGGTGTATTCATAGTGACGAAAAGGTTCATTCAGCTCAGAGTTTTGTTGCTCTGAAGGCGGAATGCAATCTAAAACTAGCTGTTGCCCTTACAATCATGGAGGAGTGTTTTCTTCCGATGGTGGATACAAGGACAGGCATCCATATGATACCCCATGTATTATACAATTGGGGGTGAGCAATAGATTTCATTTCCTAACCTCTGTTTCATCTTTTTCACATAAACTCAATTTAATCACCGTTGCCTACACATTATAATAATCTTGCCAAACAACTATCAATTTCTGCAGATCAGAATTCATCCGTCTCAACTATGAGGGATTCTACACAGTGGTACTGGAGAAAGATGACATTTTACTCTGTGCGGCATCCATAAGGTACCTCTGATAGATGCTGAATTAATAATATCTTATAGTGTCTTTATTGAATAACTTCTTAGGGGCTGTGTGGTTGGTTTTCCATTAAGTCCTGTATGGATAAAGCTATTTGTCTGAATAGATTGGGAAGGTTATTGTTTGGGAGGGTTTTTTCATAGATGGAAGAGCGTGTTTTTTAATTGAGCGGCAGGTCGGGAAAAAACTTGGCTTTCTGCATAAAGCTCCCCCTCTAAAAGCTTATTGAACAAGCCACTTTCTATATCATTAAGCTAATACCAGACAGTCATATATAGCTGACTGAATAAGCTATGAATTCGATTAAGCTCATTAAACTTCTGACAAACAAGCTTGATCTGGTCTAGACGTGTGTCTTCTAACATAACATATTGTTATATTCTGATTCAGGATCCATGGGGCAACGGTTGCGGAGTTGCCCCTGATTGCGACATGCAGCAGATATAGGCGCCAAGGAATGTGTAGACGCCTCATGAATGCTATTGAAGAGGTAACAGTTTCATTTAAGGCACACGAGTAATTTTCGTTTTTGGCTTTGAGTTCTCCATTGAACTTTAAAGATGTGAATATTTGCATAAAAAGTTGACTTAACCGGTGAATAAAGGCTATTGCCTTGGGGCTCCTCCCCATCCATCACTAGTTTGGGTTCTTGACTTAACTAACCTTTCCAAAAAAAAACCTTTTGTTTAAAAAGATTACAAAAATAACCCAAAAGTACATTTTTTTCAAAAGAACCATCCATTTCTCCATATTTTTACGAAAGGAAAAAGGGCCCACAAAAATTCACGTGGGCCCCACAAAGATCTGGAAAAGTTGTTGGTGGTGGGACCCTTTGGTCGGTCTCATGAAATGAGGGGGAATTCGTGAGGGGGGTTTCACGAACCGGCCCACACGTTGGTTTTGAAGCCCCCCTCATGAATCCCCCTTGGGGTCCCATCAACAACTTTTCCAGATCTTTTTGGGGCCCATGTGGATTTTCGTGGGGCCTTTTTCCTTTCATGAAAAAATTGGAGAAATGGATGGGTTTTAAAAAAAGATATGTATTTTTGTGTTATTTTGTAATTAAAAAAAAAGGTTAGTTAAGTCAAGAACCCCACTAGTTTGAGTCTGGTTATGGATTTTCCTAGCTGCTATCTTCTGGGTCCCACAGAATTAGTTGAGCATTCATGCATCTTGATCTTGGTACTGAGCTTGTGTTGGGTCCTCTTTGGTGTGTGTTCAGATGCTGAAGTCCTTGAAAGTCGAGAAGCTAGTGGTATCAGCCATCCCAAGCGTAGTTGAGACATGGACAGATGGGTTCGGTTTCTCACCATTGGAAGCCGATGAGAAAAAAAGCCTGAACAAAACCAACCTCATGGTGTTCCCAGGAACAGTATGGCTCAAGAAGCCCATGTACCAGGGTTCGTCAATCCAGAGCAACCACTTTCATGGTGAACCCACCACTTCTCTTTATGACTTTAGGGTTTAGGGTTTTGGATTCCTCGAGTCTGAATCTGAACCCTTCTTTTTGTTTCCAAAAATCATGAATAGGTACTGCATTAGAAGAAGCCGAAAACCTGAATTTTGAAGAAACTATGGTGCCAATTGACTGCAAGAGGATGGAGACCGAGATGATAACTTGGTAGAACAAGTTTCAAAGCTTTCGTGTGTGCCAAAGATGGAAGGAAGGTCAGCTGAATTGGGTTGTGATGGAACGTTGTCTGTACTGTATGATAACAGCGAACTTTTGTTAGCTGAACGGTCAGAAAAACCGACTTGAAGGTACAAAACGAATGAATGATGAAGTTGTACACTAAAAAATGTTACATAACCAGAGGACAAAAAATCATGCAACTCTCAAGAGTTAGGGGTGGCTTATTCAGTAAGCTTATTCAGTTGACAGATATTGGTTGGTAGTGGCTTATTCAGTAAGCTTCTAGGGAGGTGCTTTGTGCAGAAAGCCAAGTTTTTTTTTCAAACATGTTCATCTGAATTTAAAAAAAAATCACTCCTACCATCTATGTAAAAATCTTTCCAACCAAAAACCCTCTAATCTATACAGATAATTCTATTCATACATGACTTTAATATAGGTTGGACTTATCTAAATTTGGGAATTTTAGTTGGATTTCATACAAACAAAAAGTAAATAAAACACAATCGCTAATTTAATTATATTAACGTGTAAATTTTGTTACAAAAGTTATAAATTTAATGATTATAAATGAAAGTTAAATAAATGCTAAAAATTAGGTTACATGTAATTTATTTGGGTTTCTCTCAACTTTTCCCAAATTTAAATTAAAAAGATGCTAAAAACCAGGTAATCGATCGATCCTAACCTCTCAATGCATGAACCAAATACCGATCCATTGTTACTTTTACCATCTCTCTTGATACTAGGGATGAGACTCGAGACCAATTACCAGAATTGTACTGGTACCGAACCGTATGCGTGTAATCGGTTCGGTACTCGGTTCCTAGTTTTCTACATTTTTGGGAATCGGTACTTCGGTATTCGATACCATATGGTTTGGTACCGATGCTGGACCGATCTCATTCTTAAAACGAACAAAATGGGGAAAAAAAAAGGAAAAAAGAATATCATAGGCCTTGTTTATTTTTTCATTTTAAGTTCTTAATCACCACTTATGTCTGATTCTTTTAGACGTTTCAGAACCGAAATCAGATTTCAGTAATCAGTACCTCTTAAAAAACAAACGTCACCTAAGTGATTTGCAATTGGTTTTGATACACATTTGAAATATTTTCAAACATTATGAACTTTTGATTGGTTTTAAACACACATTATGAAGTTTTTGATTGGTTTGCGATTGGTGTTGACATGAACTTTTATATTTCGGTCCTAAGTGGTCTTAGTACCGGAAGTGCCCATCCCGAAACCGAACCTGAACCGGTACATATGGTTCTGTTTTCGGTCTTAGTTATCAGTATCAGTCCCACAGAAAATCGGTACCATACAGTTCGGTTGTGCTGGACCGATCTCATCCCTACTTGATACTTTGCAGTGCTATACCACCTCAAGATTCCGATATAGAATTGGTTCGAGTCTTGTTACCTCGTGAATTTCCAACCCATCTTCCAAGATCTGCATACATGATTGAGAACAACACATACTTTCAGGTTCAAGCTCAAGCTCTAAAAGATGCTCCATTGCAATGCTCCCATTTAACACAATCTTTATAAAAGCGAAATACAGGGCAACCACAGGTACCATGAGTGTAATAATTAATAAATGAAGCTAAAGGATGAGAGTTAATGTCTGAAAATTAGCAATGGTTCTTCAGGCATGAGTAATAGGACTCACAGCTCATTCAGGCAGCTATATATGATCGTTTGGTAGTGACTAGTGACTTAATAATATAGAAAGTGGCTTATTCAATAAGCTTCTATGGGGGAGCTTTATGCAGAAAGCCAAGTTTTTTTCCAAATAAGAAACACGCTCTCTCTATGACAAAACCCTTCCAAACAACAAGCATCGCAATCTATACAAACAGACTAATCCACACAAGTAGCCTTATTCATACATGACTTAATGAAAAACCAACCAAACAGCCCCATACACACAGTGCATCTAATGCTTAACAAGTAATAATCCATTAATCCCAATGGTTCTTTAGGCATGCATGGCTATTAACAATCACATAATCTCTCCATTTCCACAACAAGCATCCTACTTAACTTGAATACACGGCTCATCCAATAATTTCTAACTTCAAGAACAAATAAAGAACCATAATGTTAAAGCATTAATTAACAAGTAATTTCTAAACCCCTATTTTCAGTAAAGAAAAAAAGGCTAATCTAATCATCTAAGTATGAAGTATCTAACCTGAACAGGAAAACGAATTGGGGATTCCAGAATTTGGGGGTCTGGGGAGTTGGTCGTACCCCATATACCAGAAACCCACGCCCACCCTGCTTACGTGGTGGTTCCGCCTGTGCCCACCCTGGTCACATGGTGGTTTTCCGCCCCATGCCGCCAAGTATCAATAGAAATAGCGTTGATAACTACATCTCTTCCACAGGGATTTCAAAGAAATCGCTTGATTTTCTGTGATGCAAAGCTATTAAATCAAGCATCCGATAAATTTCTTTAGAAAACGGCTTCGAGTCATCACCAGACACAAACTCTTCAACGCCATTATCGACCTCAATGGAGCTGCACCCTGGTGTCTTACTCATTATCTTACCTCTTATGAATTTCCTCATCCTCGAAACCCCATCCCATCTTCCAAGATCTGCGTATATATTCGAGAGCAACACGTAGTTTCCGGAATCTTCTGGTTCGAGTTCTAGAAGATTCTCCATTGCAATGACCGCCATTGATAGATTTCCCTTAGTTCTACACGAGCTTAACAACGAACCCCAAATCGCAGAATCTGGTTTCATGGGCATAGTTTTTATCAATTCAAGAGCTTTATCAAGACAACCGGTTCGTCCAAGAAGATCAACCAAGCATCCATAATGCTCGATTCCTGGTTCTAGATTATAGTCGTATCTCATGGAATCGAAGTATTTTAGTCCGTTTTCTAAGAATCCAGCATGAGCACAAGCAGATAAAAGACCGACGAATGTGATCTCATTTGGTTTGACGGACGTCTTCTGCATATCTTGAAACAATCGTATTGCTTCAGGAGCTTTTCCATGGTTGGCTAGCCCTCCGATCATTGTACTCCAAGAAATCACATCTCTTTCAAGCATTTTGTCGAACACTTGCCATGCTTGATCGATGTTTCCACCTTTGGCATACATTTCGATCAAGGCATTGCATACACTAGTCTTTTCCAAGAACCCATTTTTCTCTGCGTAAAAATGGATCCATTTTCCAAGCTGAAGAGCTCCCAATTGCGTACAAGCTGGCAACACGGAGAGTAAGCTGATCCAATCGGGTTTAACACCAGCCAGTTGCATCATTCGGAAAATGTGTAACGCATCTGCATGACTCCCGATCTGCGTGTACCCAGAAATCATCGCGGTCCATGAAACGATAGACTTCTCTGGCATCCCTTCAAAGAGCTCTCTTGCCCTTTTCATCTGCCCTAATTTTATATGCCCATAAATGAGACTGTTCCAAGATATCACATCTCTGTCAGTCATTTCATCAAACACCTTATATCCATGAGAAATCGAATCACATTTTATATACATATCCAAAAGTGAATTCTCGATAACGACATTTGATTGAACTCCAGATTTTAAGACATGTCCATGAACCTGCTTGGCCACATCAAGACTGGAAATCCCTCCACACGATCTTATAACAAATGGGTATGTGAAATTGTCTGGAAAAATCGGTTCTTCAAGCATTTGCTTGTATATATTTATGGTGAACAGATGCAATTGGCAATGTGTATAAGCCCTGATTATAGCGTTATATAAGTAAATATTTGGCTGAGAGACCTCTTTAAATAACAATCTTGCATAACCTATTTCTTCATATTGATCACATATGTTCACCATCTTTGTCACCAAGTAGCTGCTCTCTGATAATGAAAACTTCACAATTTGGGCATGAATTTTCTTTAATTTTCCCATGTGATTACAATTCTGCAACATAGGCATGAACATGTTCTCCAAGATCTTTAAAGATAGTATATTGGTACTTGCCGCCATCGATACCTCTATACTTGATTGTGGTTCAACGGTTTGGTTCAGTTAGACTTTAAAATAAAGAACCCTTGAATCGCTCAAATATACCCACTTCTTAACGGTTCAGCAGGTTTCGTCCGCCTGAACAAATTTCTAAAATCTTTTGGACAAAGATGTCCTCAACAAATGAGGTTCCCTCATTATAATTTTGTAATTTTCGCTGAAGTTCTAACACAATGGAAAGCTTACATTCAAAGGGTGCGGCGCCGGTGGCGATGGCGACGGCGACGGCAACGGCGGAGCAGGGCGACGGCGGAGTAGCAGCGGTTTGTTGTTTGGAGGCTTTTTTTTTTAGTTATAAAAGGCAACCCCGTTTAACCCACAATCCAATTAAAAGAAACAAAGCCGATTAAAAATTAGATTGTAAATATTTATTTTAGAGTAAACTACATATTTGGTCCTTAGGATTTATTGGTTTTAACACTTCGGGTCTCTAAAGTAAAATATCTATGACTTGCATTCTTATGGTTTCAATTTTATAACGTATTGGGTCCCTAAAAGTGACTCCATTAGTTTTTGGCTGTTAAAGCCCACATGTGGAAGGGTATTTTGGTCATTTCACGGTTTATCACTTTTAAATTACATTTTGGTCATAACTTTATAAGGATAAAAACGTAATAAAACCACAGGGACCAAACATGTAATTTACTCTCTCTATATTCTATTTGTGATTAATAATTAATAATAAATATATTTATATTATATTTATCACTAGTTTCACAAAATTTCTTATTATGCTATTGTATTTTTGTATTTTGTTTATACATCAATAATTTTTTAAATTGTTTTTCAATTATGGCATTATACTTTAAGTTTTTTTTTTATATTAGAGCAATATATACTTGAAATTGTTTTTTTAGGCAGTGTACTTTTATTTTTCCTTATTAAATTATATGAAAATTAAATATTTTAATGTAACATATTTTTTAAACATATAAGATTTTTTTTTCCTTAAAAAAACATATATTTTTTAACATATCTTAACTGGTAGCAATCTAAAATGTGTTTTACAAATTTTCTACGTATTGTTATATTAATGAATAGTTTTAATTTTTAAATAATTTTAGCGCTTTCTCTAATTCATATCCCACATATATTGATGGTATTTTTTTTATTTATGTCACGTAATTTATTTAACTTATTTAACGAAAAATAAAAAGGACCATCAATTTTTTTAAATAATTTCCTCACTTTCCCTTCCGACTATTCATACCTTTTTAAATAGTTTTTTTTTTAAATATATGAAAAACATAATATAGGTGGGATATGAAGGAAAATATAGGTGGGATATGAATAAGAGAAAGCGATGAAAATATTAAAGAAAACAAAATTAGTTATTAATATAATAATATTTAGAAAATTTATAAAACACATTTTACATTGCTAACGTTTAAAATAAATGTTAAAAAATATGTGTTTTTTTGAAGAAAAAACAATCGTATATATTTAAAAAAACATGTTACATTAAAATATTTAATTTTCATACAATTTAATAATAAAAAATAAAAATACAATACCTAAATAAAAAAAATTCAAAGTATAGATTGCTCTAATAAAAAAATAAAAGTATAATGCCACAATTAAAAACACTTTAAAAATATATTGGTACAATAAGAAAAATGAAAATATAATACCATAATAAATTTTTTTATAACAGTATGGTGATAAATATAATATATATACAATTATATAAATATATATATATATATATATATATATATATATTGAATTGTTAATTATTAATTATATATAAAGTATAGAAGAGTAAATTACATGTTTGGTCCCTGTGGTTTTTATTACATGTTTGGTTCCTATAAAGCAGGGACCCAAAATGTAATTTAAAAGTGATAAACCCTGAAATGACCAAAGTACCCTTGCACATGTGGGCTTTAACAGCCAAAAACTAACGGAGTCACTTTTAGGGACCCAATACGTTATAAAATTGAAACTATAAGGATGCAAGTCATAGATATTTCACTTTAGGGACCCGGAGTGTTAAAACCAATAAGCCCTAAGGACCAAGTATGTAATTTACTCAATAAAGAAATTTCACTTTATTTTATTTTTAAAGCTATTGGTCTCTGAAATATTTATACAATATAAAATTATTATGTTATATTCTTAACATTTACATCATGGGTTGGGTTCCGATGGGAATAAGGTTAAAGTGAAAAATATAAAAAGAGATCTTTATCCTTGGATGTACATTATGATGAGATGATGCACCAGATCAATCCTTTGATAAAACACAATTCATAGGTGGGTTTGAGATTAAAAGTGATCAAGGGTCCAGATTATTTTCTTACGCTTCTCACTTTAACTCAATTTCTCACACGATCCTATGTCTTTATATTATAAGAATATATTATTTATGCACGGTTGAGTTCCGGTGAGAAGGGAATTTACGTTGAGAAGCGTAAGAAGAATTCTCCACATTTGAATCAATACTAATTGAATGTCAATACTAATGAGATGCACTGAGATGCACGAGATCATTTCTCTTCTAAATTGTAATTTATGAGTGGATTGAAAATGAAATTAAAAGTAATCAAGGGTTCATATCTCTTCTTACGCTATTCACCTTAACTCTTCTTCTCACACGATCCTTCATATATATTATATATTATACGTATATTTATATATTGTGAAAATGGTATATAGAGTGTGGTTCCAGTAAGAACAGAAGTTTTGGTGAGAACTAAGAAGCGTAAGAAGAGATCTCCAGTATTGGATCAATCATAATTGAATGTTAACACTTATGAGGTGTACCGAGATGCATCGGACCAATTTCTTTTTAAAGCACAATCCATGGATAGATATGAGATTGAAAGTGATTCCTATCTATTCTAACGCTTCTCACTTTTAATTTTTTTTCTCACACGATCCTTCGTGTTGTTATACATCATATTATGTTATATAAAATGTTGTGTATGCATATATAATATTAAATTGATAATATATTACATATCACTGTTGATAAATTTAATATAAAAATAATATTAGATCATTCGTGTCATTATTTATAACTAATGTACGATAGAAAAATTAACATTATTTAAGAGTAACTTAATTATTTTAACATTTTTATTATGTTCACTTATGAAAGAGTGTATAAAAATTCAAAGGACCTTTGGTCTAGCGGTATGTGAGTCCTTTGTTTTCTAGGAGATCGGGGGTTCAAATCTTTCCACAGGTGTTGAGGGTGTGTTAGTTTGTTTGTTTATTCCATTTATTGTGTATAAATATTATATACTTCAAAAAAAAAGTGTATAATGAACAACTACTTCAAATCATTTTCTCTACTCCATGTACTGATGACACCCTACACATACTAAACTCTTATGTATGAAGACTTAATGTGTTTTCACTATTATGTTTATCTGTAACTTGCTTGATACAAATCAGAACAAATATAACTAATCCAGTTATAATTTTAGTGATCAAGTCAAGAAGATTAGATGCATCCACATATGATCTTACTCTAAATAGTATAAGGTTTGGTTATATGAAGATAATCAACTTTTGATTCGCTATTTACACTGTATGGAACCCTTCTTTAATATTTTTTACTTGTATGATTATAACTCATGTGTAAAAAGACTCGTGAAAAAGCTCAATATTTATAATTTATTTCTTTTATGGTATTTGACTTTTAATTAGTTAAATTTTTATTTTGAAGAAAACTTATATAATAATTTAATAAAAATGGATCAAAAATGGAAAAACTATAAATAATGACGATTATGATTTGTTGGGGTGTTACCTTACAACAAACACAAACCGTCCTAACCAACTAACCCAATTCATCATCTTCCTCCCTGAGTGACCTAGATATTCTTCTATCAATTTCACTCCTAAATCTTACAGAATTAATGATCTCCAATCACAATTCTTGATCGTTACGTCGAAAACCCTAGATAAAAACTTACAATTTCTGGGGTTTCTTCCAATGCCGATGCCTTCTTCTAGGAGGTTGTTCCATGCTCGCCAGTATCCATCTAACGTTGGTCCTAGATCAATCGTTCTAACCATCTGTTTCCTTATTGGATTCGCCGGATTGTTATTATTCGTCATTGCTGGTTTTAGACGAGATTTCACAGGAGTGTATAGATGTAAACATGATAAACCTATATCGGTGTCTGTAACTTGGGATAAAAGTGGTGGTTCTACTGATTTGGTTTCTGATAAGAGGCATAAGGTGATGGGTTTTGTTGGGATTCAGACAGGTTTTGCATCATCTGGTAGACGGCGAGCGTTGAGAAAGACTTGGATGCCTTCTGATCACGAAGGTCTTCAACGGTAAGGTTTTAGATTTTCTTTTGTATATTTTTAGGTTTTTGTATTGGATTCAGCGGGAGATTAAGTGCTACATTATAGGTTAATTATGCTCATAAGTGATGGTTATTCAATTTTATAAACAAGAAACTTGAAGTGTTTGTGTTGATTTGTACTTGATCTCTGATTTCTTGAATTGCTTTATGAACATGAGCTATATTAGTGGCTGTTTGGTTGGTTTTCCATAAGTCCTGTATGGACAAAGATGACTGTGTGATTAATCTGTCTGTATAGAATGAGAGGGTTTTTGTTTCGGAGAGTTTTTTTTCTAGATGGAAGTAGGTGTTTTTTTAATTGGGAGGGGAAGATTTGGAAACAACTTGGCTTTCTGCGTGAAGCTTCCCAAGAAGCTTACCGAATAAGCCACTTTCTATATTATTAAGCCACTACCAAACAGTAGTATATACACACAAAACTATGCCAATATTCTATTCACATAGCTTTAGGTAGTGGGTGAAGGTATATTCTCCTTTTATTCAAGAATTTCGATCATGAATTGATTCCCAAACTTGCATCTTGAACATCAAAATACTGAAACAAGTGACTGAACGACTCTAAACTGTTGTATATATACATATATTATATATTCAAGATTCTACAAGATTGGTGTTTCATGGCTCATTTATTGTATCTATTGTACTGAATTATTATCTGGGAATTGGGATATAATCTCATCTAACTTTCTTCTATGTTACAAAATTCATTTTATTGCTTTTGATGGAACCTTATGTAGCTTGGAAGAGTCGACTGGCCTGGCCTTCAGGTTCGTCATTGGTAAAACCCGTGATAAATCAAAAATGGCGGAGCTCAGGAGAGAGGTGGAGATATACGATGACTTCTTGATTTTGGATATTAAAGAGGAGTATAGTAAGCTCCCATACAAAACGTTAGTGCTTATAATAGTTGTAAGTAAGCTAATTGTACACATTATCTGAGGTTCGTTCTAATTTGTGTGTCTTATTGCAGGATAGCTTTCTTCAAAGCTGCGTATGCACTTTATGATTCCGATTTTTATGTTAAAGCTGATGATGACATATATTTGCGACCAGGTGACTAGTATTTTGAAGCACACAAGAATGTTTTTTTAAGCATCAGTTTATTATAACTGTTTTTTTTTTCCTATCTCAATTGCTTATTTCTTGATGTGTATCGTCTTTTTCACCTTCTTGTTTCATTCCATGCTAGATCGCCTCTCACTGCTTCTGGCTAAAGACCGTCATTACACACAGACATATCTTGGATGCATGAAGAAAGGCCCTGTGTTCACTGACCCAAAGCTCAAATGGTTAGTCTAACCGAAACTCCTCTCTCTCTCTCTATATATATATGTATATATATATATTTGTGTGTGTGTGAGGTGTAACATCTGAATACATGCAGGCATGAGCCACTAGGGTATATGCTTGGGAAAGAATATTTTCTCCATGCTTATGGCCCATTATATGCTCTTTCTGCGGACGTTGTTGCAAGCTTGGTTTCTTTAAGAAATAACAGGCAAGTTTTATTTATTTATTTATTTATTTATGAAATTAATGGCAAATTAGTTCACACACTCTTTCTTGCAAAAGACTCATGAAGGGTTGTAGAGTTGGCTTGATACCATTTCGAGTCTGTTATGATACAGCAATTGCTGTTTAAATTAAGAAAAAAAATAAATCTAGATTAGACATTTGAATTTGTTTCTGTATGTATACTTGCAGTTTCCGAATGTTCAGCAATGAGGATGTTACGATTGGTGCATGGATGCTTGCAATGAATGTGAAACATGAGAATAACCATAAACTTTGTCAACCAAAATGTACTGCTACATCCATTGCTGTGTGGGATATCCCTAAATGTTCAGGTTACTATTTCTCCAATTTCTATAACCATTTGATTCAATAACTTCTGAAACCATCCCTACTTTTATGTTTTTCATTATAAACAAACCATTTTGAATCTTGCATTGCAGGCCTTTGTAACCCTGAGAAAAAGATGTTGGAACTTCATGCAATGAAGATATGCTCAAAAAGCCCAACTTTACCATCTGATGAGAATGTAGTTTAAGATAACATCATTCTAGATTTTGCCCCCTTCATATTGAATTCAGCAAATACTCTCCAAAGTCCCTTGGCTGAGTGTATTTTTGTGTTTATAGTGCACTCTTTTATTACATACATACATACATACATACCAACACCAATATGGTATCAGAGAATTCTTTTGTTTTTGGATGAGGTCAGTTTTGTTGTATCACAAGTGATTAGTTCAGTTTCAGTCTCACCACTGTAGTATATCTCATTTTCCCCTGCACAACTGATAACCTGCTATTCACATGTGAATGAATGACTGCATATCTGCATACTCAACTCTACTCATGGAAACAAATACTACATTACCCATTGAATGGCATTATCTGCAAAAACATAAAATCAACATCAAGGATCCGAACTGTGGTTCACAAACACTCATTACCTGCGTGTATATTAACACACTATAGATACATTGTCATCAAAATCCTTTTTGTTACACAACAAAGGAAGCATGAAAAAACCCCATTACAAATCTTCCACAAAAACCACACTTTTCGGTCCTTAATGAATAGCAGGATCCTCACCCACTATTTTCTCACTTGCTTCTCTTTCTCTTTCTTCCACCGCCACTTTTTTCTCTCCAGGATCCTCCGCCACTATTTTCTCTTTCTCTTCCACCACCGGACTGCCGCTACCAGATACTTTTTGATCCATCGATCCAATACTTTCTTTAATTAAGTTACCATCTACACTTGCTGTCATTGGAATTGGGGATCCTGAACCAGTGGACATATTATCTGAGTTCTTCGGTTTATTCAGGGCATGGCAATGTGGACAATAGTAAGTGGTGAACGGGAATTCCTCCTTTCTTGCAAGACCTGTAAACAAGAAAAGAAAAAAAAAACATTTCTTAAACTTAGTTACATATCAAAGTTGTGATATCTAAAATGTGACTATAATAAGTCTATATTCACCATTATGCATATGGCAATTGCCGCATATAAGTGCGTATGATTGTGCAGGGTCGTCTCCCACGAGCAATGCGGCAATTCGAGCAATCCAACCTCCATCTTGAGCACCTAAAGCTGCAGGATTCTGATGTTCAACAACAAGCTGATTATGTTGAGAATTCTCAGAAACTTCATTTCGTGTATACTGAGCCATTTCTTTATCAGATTGCTGTTGGGCTACATTAGTTCCGGTAGATTTAGCGTTTGGTTGATTTCGTTTCCGGAGACCAGTAGATTGTTGAAGCTCAACTTCACTGCTCATCCCTGTGCTGTATGGATTCAGTTGTGAATCGTCTCCAAGAAACATTTTCAGGCCTGAATCTGCGCCCAATTTGGATGCAAGGACTGATGCAGCAGCTGCTTTTGCTGCTGGATCAGGGTCGTATTTCTGCAAAACAGGTTGAAATTAAGCACATATTTGAAAGATTTGCTGGATGGTTGACTAAATCAAAGACAACTTTGAAAGATTTGGTGCAGCGTTTAAGCTGTACCTGAATGAGTTGCTGAGTCATGTAGTAATTCGTCCTCTCTTTAAGCTCGTCAATTTTTGCTTGCCTTTCATCACGAAGCCTCTCCAATGCTTTCTGGTCTCTGCGGTCACCTATATGAAAGCACATCAAAAGTCACTATTTTCTCCTATGATGAGACATTAAGAATCATAACAAAAAGACAACTTAATAGTCCATCTACCACCCATCTACGGCCAACTAAGGGCCTGTTTGTTAGCAGCTTAATGAGCTTAATGAGACTCATAGCTTATTCAATCAGCTATACATGATTGTTTGGTAGTGGCTTAATGAAACAGAAAGTGGTTTCTTCGGTAAGTTTCTAGGGAGAGCTTTATGCAGAAAGTCAAGTTTTTTCCAAACCTGCCCCTCCCAATTAAATAAAACACGCTCCCTTCCATCAATGATTCCCCCCCCCCCCAAAAAAAAAATACTTTCTCAATCTATACAGACAGATTAATCCAAAACAGACAGCTTATTTATTCAGTACTTAATGAAAAAGCCAACCAAACATCCCCTAACTCCGCAATCAAAACGGAACATTAAAGACAACACCCATCAACATGATGACAGATTAACCCAAAACAGACAGCTTATCCATTCAGTACATTGTCAATGTGCGTGTGCCTAAGGAAATCCATGGAATTATTGGATCTTGGAAGAACGTGATTGCATAAAACATACTTCTTTCTCTTGTGGGTTGACTTAGGGTGTTCAATAGGTATCAACAGCAGAATGCGTAAAAAAAGGACCAATGGTTTAGTATCATAATTAGGGGAGTATGAACGATAGCAGGTCAAAGAAAATATTACTTTCATAGAGTTTACATCAACTACCAAGAAAACATATGTATCAAGATGGAAATTTGGAATGAAATTTGATAAATAAGCATATAGAGTTTACATCAACAAGTAGTAAGTGCTAACAGACATAAATCAGGAGGAGAAAATGGTTACGAGTATGTAGACTTACAATATTTCGTGAAGCTCAAAAGTCCATAATACAAAGCGAATGATAAAAGAGGCAAAAGAAACATGGGTAAGACTCGCAATGATCTCATTCTCCACTCCATGTCCACTGTTCTTGTTGTCATTATAGCATAACCCACTGCAACCAACTGTTATAGAACAAAATCAAAACATAGCCAACAATGGCATGTAAAAAGAAACATAAGAGCATGCAATGTTTTCACCAAGTAATTAATTCTTATAAATTTTACTATGGCCTCATTAGAATACATACATTCCTTTCCTTATTATCAAAAATGGCACACCTAGTGTCTTCTGAAATATGATTTGGTGCCATTATTTCACAACTATATATAGTGGAAAACCACACAAAAAAATGAAAAATTGAGGAAAATTCTTGTGCTGTTCACTAAATGGTATGCACATGTGCATACAAGTAATTTACCCGGTATGCACATGTGCATAAAAACCAAGAAACAACTGCAATTACTTGTATTCACCTGTGCATACTGTCCTGATGAATAGTTACACATATGTGTGTGTATTTGCAATTGAACACGCAGGATTTTAGAATATACCAATAATTGAGTGAGCTATATAGCACATCCAAGCAACTAGAATAAATCTGACTCAATAGAATTGCACATTCTCACAAGAAAAACAAAGGGTTTAAGCTGTACAAGATGTCATGAATATATCAGATATTGTTACAAATTAGGGATGGTGATGATAATGGCTACAGAAATTACCTCAAGAATAACAGAAAATATAATTAAATTCCTGGCTGTTCTCCTCCATCGCAAGGATCTCCTCTTCATTCTAGAAAGAAGAGTAGCTTCTTCTTTGGATATATACTGCAATCTCTTCTCAAAATCATCACCGCCTAACCTAAAGACTGAATTCCAGATTCGAGAGAAAATACCCTTCTTGTTCTTGTTCTTGTTCTTGCTCTTGCTCTTGTTCTTACTCTTGTTATCATTCTTCTCTTCAACCACTTCCTTTACCTCTTTTTCATCCGCCATTAGGGTTTTTCCCAATGAGCGTTTTTCCACACAAATCAGAACTAAACAAAAAAAACAAACAAAAGCAAATCGCAAGAACAGATCCAGATCAATGAATGAATTAAACAGCTTCAATTGCTCAATTTTCAAAACCCAAGAAGAAAGAGAGACAATCGCGTTGGATCGCGTACCTGGAAATGTAAAAAAAATTGGGGGGTTTTGCTTGTTTCGAAAACAATCAGTGGTTTTTGTTGGATTGATGAATCGGCGATGATTGTAAATCGAAAGATTTAAAGAAAAAAGTAGAGAAAATGGAAGATCGAGAGGGAGGAAAGCCTGTCAATGAAGAATTCTTTTGATTCCAACTTCAAAGTAGGGTTTGAAGAGGGGTCCGCTGGGAGTAGCATACACGTATACCACACGCCGTCGTGGAAATTCACCCAACGGTTTCTTAATAACGACGACTTTCTAAATATTTTCCTTTTACAAATTTATCATTTTTTTTGTAATCAAAATTGTATTTTAAATTACAAATTAATCATTTTCCTTTTACAAATTAATCGTTTTTGTAAATTTGTAATATAAATTGTATTTTAAATTGCATTCCTAAATTTAGGGAGAACAGAAAAGGAAAGAATGGAAATCTTGAATTTTGGGAGAAGAGAAAAGAATTGAAAATAAAGGAAAGTAAATTAATTAATTTACGTTTTTGAAAAGAAATGGAAAAAATATATGATTTTATATTCTGAAACATGAGTGAAAGGAAAAAAAATATATCATTTTTAAATATATATTTTTTAAATATGTCATTTATAATGAAAGAATATGTAGTTTTGTATTTTTAATAATTTTTTTAAATAGTTTTAATTTTTTTTTGCTTTCCTTTCTATTTTTTCTGGAAGAAAAGTTTTAAAAGGAGCTTAATCAGCTTATCATTATTTTGATTTCATTTTTTTTCTATTTTTATTTTGTTTCCTTTCCTTTCTCTTCTAAAATTATTTTTAGGAACGTGATTTTTTTTAAAACTTTGAAAATCTGAGATGGTATTTGGTCGGATTCGAGCCTCATCATCGTTCTTCATCACATAGGTTTGATTTTTTTTGTAATTTCTTGAATGGACGGCTGTGTTAAGAATGTCAATCATGGTTTTCCATATTTCTTTCTCTCTGTATATTCTTGAAGAAAAAATAAAATACATAATATGAAATAAAATACTATTTATGTTTTTTTAAATAAAACAATTTTTTTTATGAAAAGACACATATGCCCCTATCTTTAAAGAAAAAATAAAAGAGTTTGTAACCAAATACCATTTTCAAAGCAAAATGAGAATCATGAATGTGTTTTCTAAACTTATCAAAGTTCTTGTCTCACTTTCAAACTTTTCAAGAAACCTCAGGAACCAAAATTACAGTTTACTATAAAATAAAATTGTGTTTATATTGTAAACTTCACTTTTCACAAATATAAAACTCAAGCTCATTGATTATTGCTTAGTGATGAGTGTTAATTGTTAATCATTAATTATCATGGTTAGGATTTCTTAGTTTGACGATATATTGTCAAGTACAGTTAAGGTTAGGGCTTGTTACTTGACAGTTGATATATAGTTGTTTTATTTATTTATTAGTTATTTGGGTAAAAAGTTGATTACCGACAATCTCAACCGGTCTTATACGGAATCTGCCTCAAAGGACACTAATGTGAGGGGACATTTTAAGACTCACTCAACGGCTGATGCTAGCGATGGAGTCTAGGATCTAGCCCATGACATGTTATATATTTGGATAGAGTCTTATCACCTCTTTACCAACTGAGTTACACGTCAGAAGCTTTATTTATTCATTATTATGGTTAGACTTACTTGGCATAATTGCTAAAAAACTATATTTTGTGGCTAAATGTTAATTATAATTGTTTTATAATATTATTAGAAAGTTGTTAATTGTTTTATTATTTGTCTTTCTGATTAATTAAAGAAAAAATAATTTTTTTGTAACAATTTTAATTATTAACTTTCATATAAAAAATTATAATGTCCGTGTAGGTATGATTCTATAATGTTGTATGTGTGTATGTTACAAATCACCACTACATTTGCTTCTCAGTGGCGGATGCAATGTACAAAAGAGGGGTCCAAGGACCCCACTGAATTATTAAAAGAAATTATATATGGTAAAAAATATCAAAAATACTAAATTTAGCCTTAGGTCCCCTAGTAAAATTTTCCAAGGAACCCCATCTTGCCGGCGATTGACAAAAACACTAAAAAGTCTCTTGAAATCAATAAAAAAACGGAAAAAATACTTCGAAATTCACAAAAACACTAAGAAAATCCTTCAAAATCGACAAAAACGCTAAAAAAATCTTTTGAAAGCAACTAAAAAACTTGAAAAAATCCCGAAACACGTCGGGTGACTTTACACGCCTTTAATCTACCTTAATGGACTCCAGTGAACAAAAATCTTGGATCCGACACTACTCATAATGTAACTTTTTATGATGCTTGTGGTAGTATTATTGTCGGGGAAAAAAATGAGAGGCTAGAATAGTATGTCTTAAATTTAGGTTTTAATAATTAACAATAATAAAATAGAATTTCGACCCTTATCACTTATAATTAGTTACACTAATTGGAGTTCCTTAATATTACAATAATTTCACCACATTTTTTTCCAGATTGATCAAATAATTGAGATATATTTCTACCATTTATACATAAAAATAGTTATTCTTACACACAATAATATTGTAGTATATATTTAATAATAAGTTTTTTTCACTTTTGTTGCCTAAAATATAATTTTAAATTGTCACTAAATCCAACGTATGGATTGTTACATGCATCATGTATGAAGATTATTTTATTAAAGAGGTAGTTTGTATTTTTGCACTTTTCTCTTTTTTAAAAAAAATATTTTTTACTTTGTCACATTTTTTTGTCACATTTTTCAAAATCCAACGATTTTCGTCCATAGAGTTAATGGTCGTCAAAAACCTTTGAATGGTTGATTTTGGGTGATCAAGCTAGGCTATACCTTAATTTACTTTACTTATGGGTTTGTTTTCTTCTCTGTGTTTCGTCTTCGATACACATAGGAGAATCAAAGTTATAGAACCCCCATTCCCTTTCCAGTAAACCCACCCCCATCTTTTTCCACCACCTCTGCAACGCCTTCCACTGTAACATTGTATTCCGGTGGGCCGGGGTTTTTTCCGCCAACATATGCATCTCCAGAGGTTTCCACTGGTGAGAAAAAACATAAAAATAAGTTGAACCGAATAACTAAGGTGATACCTACAGGTGGAAGACTTGAATAAAATAAAGATTGAGACGACTTCATATACCAAATCCAAAATTTACTCTAAAAATAATACTTTATTGATTTAATGTAATTAAATAAAATGATTTGAAAATTATAAACATCTAACTACATTTTAGATGATTTGGATTTATTCTCTAAGTAACGAAAAAAAATTAAAAATGTTAACCAGTTATAAATAAATACAACAATAATCCATGTTTATGAAGATTGGTTGTATAATTTCTCCATCTAAAAGGCTAAAACCATTGTTTTTAGTAAAGCCCAAAAATCATTATTATTTTCTTACTTGCTCCTGGGCTTTTGCGAACATATGGACTATGTAACAAACATCTGGCTCATTTTGTATTTGAAGTTAAAACATTAAAATATAACAATTTCAAAAATTGAAAAAAATAATATTATATATAGAAAAGTTCAGTTACAAATTAGGGGACAATAAACATGGACACTTGTATATATATATATATATATATACATAGTTTTTCATCTTTTTATCTATACTCCTTTACAAAAAGGAGTTACAGACTTACATATATTTGAAATTTTTATGAGGTATACTTTATTATGTTTAAATATATAAATTTTTAAAGTTGTACAACATCTCACGTCTTCCATGTATTTAAAATCAGATCCATTTTTAATATCTAAATTATACTTTATATCTTTTTAAAAAAAATTCACTTACTTTTTTTATTTTTCATTTTACGTCACTATCATATTAACATAAATAATCGTATATAGACTAAAATGTATTAAAATACGATTTTTACAGATTACACATTTGTAATTGTCTCATGAATACCTTTAAAATAAGCTTAATATTGAATGTTTTGGATTTAATCATACTATTAAATATCATGAATAGCTACGAAAATTCGATTTTTTTGACCGAAAGCCAAGAACCTGAATTATTTGGTTGGGTTGGTGAAGGAAGGGAAACTCCGTTTACCAAACGCTTATCCGGGTAAGTGCTTACCAAGTCATATTATCTTACCGGATGAATATGACAAGTACCAAAAATCTTACCCGGTAAGAGCAAAGACAAGGAAATCAAGGACCAAGAGTTTTACCCCGGTAAGTGATGACGACGACTCTTACCACGGTAAGCGCTTACCAGGTAAATTGTTGCATACAATGTCGTTTTGGTGGACTAAAATCTTACCCAATAAATAAGTCGTAGTGTTAAAAAAAATTGAGCAGCAAAAATTGGGACTTTTATCAAAACCAAACCTGCAAAACCTCAAGGAGTTTATTTTGCCGGTAAGTACTTACCCGGATAAGATTTGGTAAACGGCCCCTTAAACCTGTAATCGACTGTGCCAAAAAGGCTTTGATCAAGAGCATCATGTAAACTTACATGCCTATTGTAACCTTATCTTTTAAAGTATTGTAAAACTGTTATTTGGTTATTCTTTTTCTAATATATCTATATAATTAATGTTTTTTTATTGAAAAGTATTGTATATAAATTGATTCCCATTTTATATATAAAAAAAGTATTGGCATGTTTAAAATCAAAAACATGTATTTAAGTAATTTCCGTGATTATAATTAATATTTATCGAGAAACACTTTTTTTGAATTTTTTCATCCTTTGATGCAATGTTAGCATATGAGAAAGCATTAAAAATTATTCATCTACTGATGAATCACAAACTTAAGCTTCAAAATCATAGTAGCAATCAAGAAAGAAACTATCAACTTATATTTTATTTACAAATTAAAAACTTTAACATTAACCACTATTTTTTTAACTATAGGTGTGTTTATTTACACATCGATTAGTTCAAAAGTCTTAAAAAACGAGAATAAATAATCATGAAGGATAAGAGAAATATAAGTTTACTTTGTTATAAATACTCCTCTAATTTATTACTAATTTTTTATCCTATTAAAAACAATAATTATACAATAAAGTGGTTCAATTTTAATAATAACATAACAATGTCACATCATCACATAGTGGTACCATGATTAATTTTTTTAATCATACTTCACATATTTTATTTCAATCAAGTTATAAATTCATGATCATACAATAATTTAAATATTAAAATAAAATATTCTAATTTTTTATATATACGTGTCAATGACCATATATATATATATATATATATATAAACAGACTTGACTGGAAAGGTCAACTAGAAAAGGATGGGTGACACATCACTTCCTTAATATATATGAATAGAGGCAACTATTTTGTTTTTGTTATAAATTATTAATTATTCTAAAATCATAGTTTTTATTTATGTGGTTTACGACTTTTCTCTTTATACTTAATAGTAAATAGTAAATTATTGACGAATTAATTTTCAAGTTTTAACAACCCAAAAGGACGATAAATCTAGCGCATCTCCAACCCAATTATTAAAAAAGTTTCATTAAAACATTAAAAATGGTAGATTTTTTAAACACTAAAAAACAACACCCTATAAAAAAATACTAAAAATATTTTTAATAATAAAATAAATATCTATTTATTGTTATTCTATTTTATGGGCTTATTGAAAAAGGAATAATAGGTGGAGGGGATGAAACATGGAAATGTGTAGCCTTACCATATTAAGCTCATCTTCACCCCACATGTCCTCTATGCTATAGCATATTCTCTATCAATTTCCTTTTTGGCCAAAATCAAAACAAAGTACATATATATACCTTATAAAATATATGATTAAAACTTATAAAAACCCTTAAAATTTAATAATAAAAGTATTAATTAGATATGTACAAGATCAAACCTTTCAAACTTGTTTTTAGTAAGCAAAAGAAATGTCCTGGGTTTTCTAGGCCCTTATCGGGTTTGGGGTTGAAAAAGATTTGATCGAAAGTTATTTCAGTCAAAGCTTTTTCTGAAACTCGTTCTACTCTTCCTAAATGAATGGATCAAAGTTTTGGTAAGAAAGGTAATAAAGGATATTCACCTTTAAATCAATCATAATTGAAAATCAATACTAATAAGATTGAGCGAAATGCGCCAGATCAATTATCTTATAAAGCGCAGTTCATGGGTGGAAATGAGATCAGGGGTGGACATGTTGTGGTTCACACGGTGGCACGAGCCACCGTATTATTTCTCCGGTAAAAGGTAAAAAGCTTTAGGTTTGTGAAGGATGCAATCGTACTGTTTTGGACTGTGTAACCATATTGATTGTAAACTTCAAAGGGGTGCACCTAAACTCTTGAAATCAGCTAACAAAACTCTTGAAATTAATCAAAAAACTGAAAAAAAAAAACTCTTGAAATTAACCAAATAAACTCTTGAAATCAATCAAAAAAAAGGGGGAAAAAACCCTCTTGAAATAAACCAAAAAAAACCGAAAAAAAACTATTGAAATAAACTGAAAAACCGAAAAATTTCCTCGAAATCGATAAAAACCCGAAAAATTCTCTAGAAATCAAGAAAAACCTTTAATAATCCCACGAACAGTGGAATTAAACAAAAAAAACACATCGATCGATATTGAACGTTAATAAAAACATGAAGACACGTCGGTAAAAACCGTGTTTTTTGTATTAAAAAATTGTCTATATTATATGATGTCACTGTATAAAAAAAAATTCTACACCCATCCCTACATGAGATTAAAAGTGATTAGTGTAAAGATCCCTTCTTAACTTCACTTCTCACATAATCTCATACCATAGAATGAAACCATAAATAGTTAATTTGTGGATGTTTTTAAACACGTTTTAGTTGAGCAATTGACAAATATAGTTTCCAACATAAAACATGGAGACATATTTGTGGTTATGTTTATTTGTTAGTTGTTGGCGGTTCACATGATCGGGTTTTCGTCACTGCAAATTGATTACAAGTTTGATAATAAACATGAGGAAAGCCAGTAGATGAGTTTTTTGGTTTTAGGACCAGATGCCATCCATGGCCACTGTGTCAATTTTGTACTAAAACAAACCAATTAATTTACGTATTAAATATAACAATTTAGTTAGTATCAATCTAATTGGTTGGTGATATCATATTAACTATCTAAGCTTAATTGATATGTGGTATTATAAGTCGTGTACCATGATAATACCGTACGGTACGGATTTATTTATTAATTAATTAAAGCTTAATCAATAATACGTTATCTTATGTTTTCAAAATTTTAATTTGTCTTGTTTTAAATTTGCTAAATTATAATATGAATTGATAAATAGAATTTGATTGAATTCATTCGCTTAACCCTAATAATCTTGGTAACTCATATACCTCCGGGCAGCGATGTATACAGGATTTTTATCCAGTGGGGCACCTTTAAGGTAAATTTAAGATAATTCCATTGTTTCAAGATATTTTTGGTTGATTTCAATAGCTTTTTTATTATTATTATTTCAACAGTTTTTTCGGTTGATTTCAATGTACTTTTTTCGGTTGGGGTCCCTAACGAAAAATTACTGGGGGGAACATGGTAGAAAGTAAAAAAAAAATAGTTTTTTAATACAGGAAAATTAGTTTTTTAATAGGGTCCCATCCCCCATTAAACTTTGTGGAAAAATTACGATGGATGATTAGTCAATAATATGTGAAACAAGATTCATCAAAATGAGAAACACATGAAACAATTTTATTTTTATATAGAAAAATATATATATATATATATGAAATAATTTCATCGTATTAAACACTTTCATGAAAAAAAAAAATTATTTAAAAAAACAATGAAACCATAGAGTTTGTACGGGTTGTATAAATTATTTGGTTTGTATTTAAAATCTCCCATATATGGTTGTGAACGTGAGGACAAATGAGAGTGCAACACGTGTCATATTCAGATGCGTATTGCGCTCTTATTTGTCCTCACGTTCACAACCAAATTTGAGTTCGCATTTGAACTCTCTCTCTCTATCTCTATCCCTATCTCTTTCTCTCTCTCTCTCTCTATATATATATATATATATGTTAATGCGAGAATCATAACAATGGATCAACTTTAATTGAAATTCAACATTATGCGATGCACCTAAGATGCATCAAATCAATTTCTATGATAAATGCAATTCATGAGATGAGAGTGTGATTAAATGTGATGAAAGGGTCAAATCACTTCTCACGATTCCCGTCTTAACTCACATTTTTACCCAATCATCCAATACACAATAATTCGTAGTATTAACATTACATTGTGATTTATATTTTAAATATTTATACATATAATATTTTGTCATACATGATTAATTTATGATTAAAGAGATCGTTTAATCGAACATGTTGGGTGGATACAAATTCATGTGAGGGTGGCTTAAGCCATATGATCATTGGGTCTACAAATTCAATGAAACCTCATGATTCCATCTTACGTGTTTTCTCCTTTTGATCAACCTTCAAAAATCTTCTATATTTCCATCCTAACCTTCTTCTTTTTTTATATATGGTTTCTTTTTTATAGTTACAGCTTTACAACTTACGATTCATATTAGATAACTGTTCCCAGTTATCTAATATGAATCGTAGGTTGTCAAGTTGTAACTCACGATTCATATTAGATAATAATAAGACTTTGGATCATATAAGACCATATTGTTTTCATGAGATTCGTGAGACCATTTTTTTACATTTGAAATGTCATAGAAAAACACTATGAAGGTAGCCTTCACAGTGTTTTTATTGTGAGAGTTCAGTTTCTTTTTACCTTCACAAATTTTTGTTATGAAATTTCAAGTGTAAAAATGTGGTTTCACAGGTCTCACGAAAACAGGTTGGTCTCACATGAACCCAACCCTAATAAATAGTTTTAATTTATTATTTTAAATTGTTGATCAAGATTTATTTTTCCAAAATAAATATTTTTACAATAAGTTTAGTAGATTGTTGTATTTAAACTCGTAGATCTTTATGTAAGCTCATTTAATGATTTATTTTAATTACTATCATCGCTAAACTTGGCCTTAATCTTTAGAATATGTTTCTTTTTTTAATTGTCCTACTTAAGCTTGTCTTGCAAATTAGCCGATAAACTAGTTTTTGACTCATAAATTAATTATTAGCTGATAGAATAGATAATTGTTGATAAACTAATTACGATTAGTAAAACTGATTGATTAAATAGATAACATTAATGTAAATGACTTAAAAATATATGTTCAAAAATTAATTGAAAACTTGTAAGGGATATATTGGGGGAAACGGAAAAAAAGTATGAAGCTTTTTAGAAAGTTATTTTAAGAAAAAAATTCAAATAACTAGCTTAATAGCATATGAGTTTTTTTTCTCTAATTAAATGCAAAAATTAAACTAATTTATGATTATCAAATCTGTTAAAGAGAAAATGAATTGTTTATTAAAAATAGTTATAAAATGTGTCTTTTTATATAGACGTAGTTAAAGATCACAACCATTAAATTAAATTTGAGATTATAAATTTAATGTACAATAAATTATAATTAAGACTAAACAATTTTTAAAAGGCTCGTATTTAATATAGAATGACTAAATAAGATCATTTTTAATTAAGTTCTATACTTAAGATAATGTAAAGACATTATTAAACTTGGATATAAATATACAATTAATTGATATCAATAAACTATTATTCTGAAAATTGATTTATATTTCTTTCGGTTTATATAAATGTTGGATGTTGATTTGACCTAAATATCGCGATATGCCTACTTAAATAGACATGTACATAGGTGAGTAGTGTATTTGAGATAGTGCAAATCTTTTGGGAGTTATATTCCGCGCATCCGTTTTGGGTGTACGTTGGATAGGTATCCTTGTTGAGACCATATGGTGTATTCGCATGTGGAATTGTGTGAAACACAACCGTTATGTCACATGTGGAATTGTGTGACTAGCTTTGGCTTTCTACAATTCTTGTATATGGTCCCGTATTTGAATTACTTGACTTCCATATTTTTCAACTTATCTCTTTGGATTTAAGTACTTTTAACTGCGGTTTATTTGGGAATTCACTAGACCTTGGGGTCTAAGTCTCGTTTTTCAAAACTAAAATCATTTTCAGGTAGAGGCTTGGTAGAGAGTACTTCGAAGGGAAAAGGTAAGATTTGAACCGGTCTTAGAGATGGATCGGATGCCGTAGAGACTTCCTATAGATTCATAATTCTCAGTTGTAGATCAATTTACTTATATTCCGCTGCAAAACTATGAGATGTAATGAATATTAATTACCCTTGACATCTTGGTTGTTTATTTATGTTTGATAGTTAAATCATGGAGTTTGGGTCTTTACAATTACTCATAGTTGGAAATGAGTGTGTTACAACAATTAACCATATATATATATATATATATATATTATTTTTGTTTTATTTCTAATTTTAATAATTTTGTTTTATTTATACATTTATTATGTACACAATATTACGTTTTTATATATTATATTAATAATATTGTATTTTATTTACACTATATTACACAAAATAGTATACAAATATATATATATAATATTTAATTTTATATTTGGATTCTTTTATATTTATTTTATTATTAATATTACATGTATTGATTATATTATATATATGTATGTATATAAATATATATATTAGGGACGATTTTGTAAGATTCCACGTTGGTTGAGAGGAGAACAAATATATAGATAGAGATAATGATCCTAATTAATGTATATAGTGGGTATTACAATGGAATGTTCATGCCGAAGGAGGGGGGGCGGGGTGGAAGGAAGAGATAAGATTTCTAAAATACCTTAAATGTAATTATTTAAAATTTAAAGTCAACATTACCCAACTATTAATTTCCAAATTTAAACATTAATTTATGGTTGAGATATTTTTTTCATGTACAAAATCATATATGATATGGGCGACTTTCCATGCGACTTAAATGACCATAAAAGTTGTCCGCTACTTGTTAGTGCAAAATCACATATGATTTTGTACATAAAAAAGTTTCTTGTATTCTCATAAATAGTTAGCGTTTTCGTATAAACCCGTCTCTCTCTCTCTCTCTCTCTTTCATATATATATATATATATATATATATATATAGGGGAGAGATCAAATGAGAACCACCCCTCTTTAAAGAAACAAAGTAACTAATTGTGGACCACATATGATGTGGATCCCACATAATATTAAATCATTTATGATTTAATGTTAAATCATATTAAATCATAAATGATTTAATATTATGTAGGACTCACATCATATGTGATCCACAGGTGTCCCTTTGTTCCTTTAAAAATGTAAAATTCTCATTTGAACCTTCCTCTCTCTCTCTCTATATATATATAGGTGGAGGTTCAAACGAGAACACCTTCATTTACGAGAACACCCTTATCACATGTGATAATACACGTGAGAGGATTTGGTGGTGTGCGGACGACGTGGCATGCGACTTAGGTCGCACCAAAGGTCGTTTGCGTTTATGATTTAGTATCAAATGTGATGTTTTTGATGAATTATAGTATCACATCAAAGACACCCTTATCACATGTGATAATACATATGGGGGAGCTTAGTGGTGTTACGGCGACTTGGCCCGCAATCTAGATCGCGCCAAAAGTCGTCCGCGTCTCTGATTTAGTATCACATGTGTATCATATGTGATGGAATAATAGTATCACATGTGATTGTCTATAGTAAAAGGGTGTTCTCGCATTCTCGCAAAATGAAGGTGTTCTCGTCTGAACTCTTCCCTATATATATATATATATATTACTTTTACCATCTCATTTCTCATTCAGCAACATAAAAATCATACAAGAAGTTTTGGTAAGGGTAAAAAATTGTTCCTTGACTAAAAAAATTCAAATTTGTTTTCACATAATCTCAACTTATCTCGAATATATGTCACGTTAAACATGAGACAAAGTTCTTTAACATGATCGATTCTATGTACCAAGCTTGTCTTTAAGTTTCAATAGTACATATGATATGCCATATGTATATGATATAATGTAAAATAAGTACATCAATATCATAAGAAATATTGTGAAGATCTTGTGATATGGTACAAAATGATTACTTTAATGTACAAATATGATATCAAATGTCATAAAATGATACAATATAGTATTAGGATGAGGTTCATGGAAAAACATTAAAAAAATAAAAAGCTGAGGAACACTATAGCAACCGTTCATTTGGAAGGTATGCGCTGTAACTGAAGTTGTTTCTTGATTTTTATGGTTATGCACACACACATATCGAATAAATTGCTTAAAATTACCAGTATGCACATATGCATACTGTCTAGATAAACGGTTAGCAAGATGTTCTTCGATTTTTATTTCTTTTTTACGATTGTTCAATGAACTTGATCCTATAACATTATATGTATAGAATTTAATAACGTTACATAATAATATGCAATGTGTGATACAGTAAAAAAACCATGCTACATAATATAAAATAATATTGTTATGAAAAAAAAATTGATAACAAAGCGTCTCAAAAATAAATATTTTCCGATAGATTAATATAATCATAATCTTTTTTATAATATATCAGATTTGTGAAAAACAACTTAGTATTCAAATACATTTATAATTTATTTGTTTTTCTAGTTTTTGTGTTCATAGATCATGCTATTTTTATAAAAGAAAAACTCGAAAAGAAATAAGGTACTTGAATTTATAGAATAACTCAACCATATCGACTTTTTCATGCAAATTGATCTTTATTAACAATATAGGAAATGTTGTTTCGACCCATTATTTAATTCGATGATGAGTTGAAACTCACAAAGGGTTTATCAAATCTCGAGAAAATGAGATTGAAGATATCGAGAATGGAAGAGAATGCAAAGTTGGAAAGTCTGGGAATCATGGTACAAAATAGCAAAATTAGTGAGTTGGGAACTCTACTAGATATTTCGGGATAGAATATACGTCTTTTGAAAGGAATGTCGTCATCTAATAGAAGCATAACTAATTGTAAATGACCTAACATAACCCCATATATTTATATGTGTATATCGGTGTATTTGTATGTATTTTTTTATACAAATTAATGTTATTTGAATTTTATAAATATTTTAACGAGTTTTTTCTTAAACAATCTACATCATGTTATAAAATAGTAGATGCGTGAAGTTATACGTGTTTGATCTTAGAATCTTATTACAAAGTTTGTTATTTGCATGTGTCATGGATATTAAGAAATGACATCAAGACATGATCGATGTTTTAAAATGAATTTATAATTAAAGTTATTGTTACGTTTGTAATTAAAATATTGTTATCGCTTGTAATGTTATATATAAGGATGTAATTAAATCGGAACTTTATATATTGTAAGGTCCAATCTAATCCGTTAAAATGATTAACTTAAGGAGATGATAAATATCTATTGTCATAACTAATATTAAAAGGGCACATTAGTAATTTAAGAATTTCTTTAAATTTTTTATGGTTATTCCAAATTTTAATTAGTTCATTTACAAATCTAGTAAGAATGTTTTTGAACTTTACATCGTTATCTATTTCATATCAAATCCATCTTATAAATTCAATCTCTGATTAAACTAATTGCTACGCTTAATCTCTGAATAAACTAATTGCTACAACTAATCTCTGAATAAACTTAGGACGAAAAACATTACCAAATCTAATGTGTTTGTGAAACTATTTTAACGATTTTTTCCGGTAAGTGTTTGACGGAGGTGTATATTTAATTAAAGCCTTTTGGTAACTCCGACGATTTTAATGCTTTTGAAGAGATGGAAAAAGAAGGTTGATTGTGTTATGTTGTTCATTTTTTTATGTGGCCATAAAATATGGTATTTTGTATGCTCATTGATAATTTTGTGTGTTTGTCAAAACTGTAGTTCTTTTGACCCGCTCCTCATAGTCATGTATATGTGGTTCAGAATGTGCAACAATTAATTTATAAAAAATTAGGAAGAAAATACATGGATGTCTATATTGTGGTGGTCATCAGTGAAGCATAAAAAAGGAAGAATCGACTTGCCAGAAGAATCCTGGTTCGAACCGAACCGAATCCGGCATCCGGTACCGGTATTGTCCAAACGGTCCGGTTTTTGGTCCTTCAAATCCTCCATTTTCGGTTCCGGTTCCAAACCGGTTCGGTGCCAATTTTTCGGGTAATTAACCGGGACTGGCCCGGAAGTTTAAGTAACAAAATAATGTAAATTAATATTGTTAGAATTTAAGGTAATTATTACTTCTTTTTTTTAGTCTTTCATAGTTTGTTTATAAATTAATGTCGTTATAATTTAATTTTCTTGTTGTTAGACATATTGGCGATACAAATTTCAACCATGGCGTCCGAGTCCGCGTTTAGCACTAGTGGTAGAGTTTTAAACGAGTATCGGACTAGTTTGCAACGTTGATAGTTGAAGTTTTTTTGTGCACCCAAGATTGGGTTGGAAACTCTAGAAAGCCGATAATAGACGACATCTTGAAGGACGATGATATAGCCTTGGTTTTTTTTTTTTAATTTTTTTTCTATTTTAAAACGAGTATTACTTTTTATTAAATACGAACACTTTTTTCTGTTTTGTGTTTATATAGAGATTGCACAAATTTTAAACAAAGTAGATGACAAAGCAATGGGGAAGAGGGCAATGGAAAATTAGAGTATGATTTTTATAGAAAATGCATTAACAATCGGTTCCAACCGGTTTTTTGACCGGAAAACCCGGACCGGGACCGGTACCGGCACCGGTATTGCCTGTATGGTCCGGTTCTCGGTTCCAAGAATCTCTTATTTTCGGTTCCGGTTCCAAACCGGTTCGGTGCCGGTTCGGTCCGGTTCGGGCCAATGCTCACCCCTAGTAAAGCATGAATCAATATGGAAACACTGCTGCGGTGTGCATAGTATCATAGTTGGCCAATAATGCTACAAGTCGATACCATGTGCACACCTCCAATTGGGTCGTGCATAATGATCACATGTGCACACTATCACAATTGGTTAAATAAAAGCTAAAAACCAATTTAAAAACCACATAAATGTTATAGACCCGTGAAAATCAATCCAACCATTCAACGAGTTTAGTTTTAAGATAGAACTAAATCTGTTTACATGTTTGTTTGTGTATGTGTGTTTCAACTTTTGTATATGGAGTATATTTAGAGGAATTGTTTCCCAAATGTGAAACAAAGTTGAATGTTCATATATGAAACGACATAGTACGGCTCATATGTATTATTTCACACATGAAACAATGTCATGAGAAATGGAAAGTTCTTTGGTGTAAATTTTTGTATTTCTTCAACGGTGATTAAATTTTATATTTTTCGATTAAAAAACACGATTGTAATGGCGGGTTGGGGGGGGGGGGGGTTGAATGTAAAAATAAAGTTGTAATCACTTATGATCACATGTTTGGGATCAATTAGTCTTATGGTTGACGGGTGTTTCTCAATTTTCCATTTTAAGGATGTCATTGAACCCCGGTATATGTATATATATATATGTATAATCGTTCAAGTAAACTTAAAAAAACCCATATATAACTGGTTAATAATTCCTGTAACCAACTATATGCCTAATTGATCTTATAAGTAGTTGTTGGGGGTCATTTTACATAGTTGCAACAACGACCACCTAGAAATCCAACGCAGGTAGCTCAAACGATCTTCAGGGCAGCCTCGCATGATCCATATCGATGACCATCTGTCCACTAAAAACGAACGCTCAAAGCAGACACAACAATCAACACATGTCCAACAAATTAGTCCAACCCTAACCAAGTCAAGCAAAGACTCAAGATAGGAATCTGAGTTCATAACGATCAAATCATGTCTTCCAAGATCAACGAATCATCTACCGACAATCATCAAACGAACATTATAAAAGACCAAAACACACTCCAAGGTAGGGTTCAACACTTCTGGCAAGCCATAATTTTCACCGCTCTCAAAGAACGCTAGCATTTTATCATTCTTTAGTATCTTTAACTGTTTATTGTCTAAATTTCGCACATGCTTCATGGAGATTTTCAATGTAATTCTCTTGTATTGTCGGACTCCCCTATTCATAGTGGATTGCCTACATGTTTTACCAATTCAGGGTGCAAACAAGTTGCCAATTTCTAATGTTGCCTTTTTTATTGCCTTTTTTACTTTGGCTATGTTTGACAAAAACAATATAGCTTATAAGCTAACATATTTTACGGTACACGTTTGACAAACCATAAGCTAGCTTATAAGTCAACTTATAAGCTAGCGTATTGAAACGCTACTTGGAGTAGCGTTTTGGGAGCTTCTTATCATTTTTTTCCAATTATAACTCTCATAAATATTAATTATTATTAATTATAAATAAATATTAAATATTACTAATATTAATTAATATAAATTAAAAAATAATTATCAATTATAATTATTGATTATAAATTATACAATAATATTATTATTAATTATATACAATAATTATAACTTATATCAGTTATTTTCATATTATTTTTTTTTATTATTCAATATTATTTAGTTATAAAAAACAAGTAGAGCAATTATGAAAATTAAATTAATACTTATTTTGTTTCATAAATAATAAAATTGTGTTAAATAAGTTTAATATATTTCTTTTAAATTATTAATTAATTATGATATGTGAATTTTTCTAATTATATTTTTATTCATATAATATGTAATGGTTTCTTTACAATCATAAATAATAATAAAAAATTTAAATTTGTTTTAACAAATTCAATAATAAAATCGTGTTAAATAAGTTTAATATATTTCTTTTAAATTATTAATTAATTATGATATGTGAATTTTTCTAATTACATTTTTATTCATATAATATGTAATGGTTTCTTTACAATCATAAATAATAATAAAAAATTTAAATTTGTTTTAACAAATCCAAAATGTTGTAATATATATAAATCTATTTGAAATTCTTTTAATCAATATATTATATTTTCTATTGTTTCTACCATCTTGTTTGTATTAATTATTATATTATATTATATTATTAGATATTTGTTTTTAATATATATAATAATCTATTTAAAATTCATTTTAATCAATATATTATATATTTTTTTAAAAATTTAATATATTATTTGTATTAATTAATATATTATATTATTAAAGAATTGTTTTTAATTATATTTTAAAATATTATAATTGATTAATTATTAATATGCGTTTTTTGGTCATTTTACATTCTTATAAGCTAGTTTTTGCCAAAGATGATTTTTTTACCAGCTTATCAACCACCAGCTAGCTTATTAGTCATCCGCTAGCTTATCTGTTAGTTTGCCAAACATAGTCTTTATGACATTGTTTGACAAAAATAAGATAGTTTATAAGTTAACTTATTTTATAGGTACATTTTTGTATTAGTTAATATATTATATCATTAAATATTTGTTTTTATTATATTTAAAAATATTTATTGATTTATAAAGATGTCCTTTTTGATCATTTTATATTCGTATCAGCTAGTTTTGTCAAATATGGTTTGTTCATGAGCTAGTTTGCCAAACATAGCCTACATTGTTCATAATTCACTTTATTCGCTTGTCTGAATTAACATTATTTTCTTTGATCAATCTTTAGTTCGTGGACGCCCAAACCAAATTTACACTGCTATTGATCAAGAATTTCGCCAAAAGCATTTGGTCATAGGCCGAAAAACCATATATGGTCATATAATCATTGGGCCCCAAATGACCCTAATCTCTAATCTACTTTAACTTACACAAATGTACACTACGAAAGCATATATATTGTTAAAAACTATCAAACTTTTAAACGTATACGTAAAATCTTACCTTACATTTACCGGACAACAACCCTTTAATTCCTGGATTACCGTTAGAAAGTTTAGCGATACTTTCAATGAGTTTGTTCGCTATTTTTTTCTTTTTTGACTTTCAAAACTCAAATATCTACAAAAATTGTTTGATTTACACCATAAACATATTAATTTTTGAAACTTGTATAAAAGGGTTAAATTTTGAACTCACAACCAATTGATTATTAATGAATATGGTCAAAATAATCACACATGTCATCCTTCACAAAACCAATTTTCCTCTTAAGAAGAATCATGTATTTAGATTTGTCAAATTTCCTAATCAGATTCATAATATTTTCATGTATTTAATTAATAATTTGATATTATGTGAATTTGTTGAAATTTATTAGGCGAATCTTTTTCACGCGCAATTTGCTGCTGGTCTTTGCTTGTTTGACCTAAAAAATTTATTTGAAATCCATTCATCTTACTCAAATTTTGGTCTCTTATTTATGATTTTATTTTCTATTAATTACATTTTTCTCTCAACACATATGGATATAGATAATTTATAAATAATATATCTGATATATACATGCGGATCACATGTACATGTATGTATATAAAAATCAAAACACAACTTTAATTACTTGTATAGTTATATGTATATAGTCCAGATTAATAATTATAAATTGTTACTAATTTTTTTATTTTTTAGAATTTTTTCATAAATATATATATATATATAGAGAGAGAGAGAAATAGAGGAAAATTCAAATGCGAACTCAAATTTGGTTGTGAACGTGAAGATGAATGAGAGCACGACACGTATCTGAATGTAGTATTATTCAGACTGAATAATTAAGGAAATATCCAGACTGAATAATATTGAGTGTAGTACTATTATTCAGACTGAATAATACTACATTAAGTATTATCCAAACTGAATAATACTATTATTCGATGTGAATATTTTCTTTATTATTCAGTTTGAATATAACACGTGTCGCACTCTCATTTACTATCACGTTCACAATCAAATTTAAGTTCTCATTTAAGCCCGTGCTTGTATATATTTGTCTGCTCGTATGTAATTATTCATCCGGACGGATTTCCATCACCTCCCTCTAAATATATGTATATATATATATATATGTGTGTGTGAGAAGATAGAGAGTAGTAAAGAGAGAAACCTCTGGCTCGTGAAGCACCAGGCAAGAAGTGGAAATATTTAAAAAGAAAAAAAAAAAAAAAAAAAAAAATCCATCATCTCCTACCTTTCTCTTTCCTCTCTGTAAAACCCTCTCTCTCTCTCTTGAACCATTTCACATTCATTCTTTGCTTCGCCCTTTAAATCACGAGATCCCCATCTCTTTCCTTTCTTTCTTTTCACTCTCTGTATTATTGTATTCTAATCCATTCGCTGGTTTGTATTCTAAAATCAATCACACCCCCATTGTTAAACATCACTAGAAAAGATTGTGGGAGAGAGAGAAAGTTTCAAGCTCTCTCTCTCTCTCTTTCTTTCTTGTTGTATTCCAGATAGAAAGAAGAAATATCAGAGGTTTTTGTTTTCAAGAATCTGAAATGTCGCATTCACAAAAATCAGATTCTGAGTTAGGGTTTGATGCACTCTCCGATCGTCTACGGAAATCACTCTCTACCAACGCCGATAACACCAATAAACCAGATTTCAGAGAACTTGATTTGGGTTCGGGTTCGCCCATTTCGCCTTTACGGGTCGGACCAGCGATTAGTAGCAGCTCTACTAGCTCATCCGGCTCGGTTTCTGGTCGAACCGGAAATGGACTCAACATTGGTTCTAGTGCTAGAAAGTCAGATTCCGGCGGTACTATCAATAATAATAATAATCACTCCGGCGAGTTGTCGGTTGACAGTTCGCCGACATTTTCCGTTGGTGGCTCTCGTGGAGTTAAATCGGCTCACACCCGCTCCGAATCCGGAGGTGGAAATGGTTGGCACCCAGCAATCTTCACCGGAGGAACTTCGGCTACTTCTCCGGCCGTTAATGTACTTCCCGCCGGCAATATTTGTCCGTCGGGGAGGGTTCTCAAGACGGGTATGATGGCAAATCGGACCTCTAAGCCGGATGTGTTAAGTTTAGGAACCGGTAATTACGGTCACGGCAGCATAATGCGGGGAGGTTCCACCGTCAAGTCCGCCGTGGCCGCCGGCAGAGGAGAAATCCCAGTTTCCGGCAATTCAAATCCATCTGTTTCGAGAAGATCACCAATGGATCCGGAAGATTTGAAGAAATTGGGGAACGAAGAGTACAAAAAGGGACACTTTATAGAAGCATTGAGTTTCTACGATCGAGCAATATCATTGTCGCCGGAAAATGCAGCCTACCATTGTAATCGTGCAGCTGCATTGATGTGTCTGAAGAGATTGACTGAAGCTGTTAAAGAATGTGAACAAGCTATTAAGTTGGAATCTGGATATGTGAGAGCTCACCATCGTTTAGGATCTCTTCTTATTAGGTGAGTTTCAAGAAAAAAAAGTTCTAATCTTTTTACCTTTTTTTCATCATACTTTTTCAAGAAATCTTGAAAAGATTTACCCATTCAATTTCCCCAGATCTACTTCATGAATTTGACCTTTGAATCTTTTATTTTGTTGGTTGGAGTCCCATAATTGTTGCCCATTAGGCCATTCTTGTGCTTTACTTCTTCAATTAAACCATAATCTTTAGTATTCATTTGAATAATCTGTTTTCATATATGCTAATAAATGATTGATCTTATGAAAAGATTTTGTTTTTTTGTATCTATATTATTGTTTTACAAGTGGGTATTGTTATACTGCTGATCTTGATCATGATCAAGATCAAGATCAAGATTCAAAGATGGTAATCATTAAAAATTGGTTTGATATATTGAATCCATTACTAGATACAGAAAGTGAATCTAATTCATATAACCAATGACAGTTTAGGACAGGTTGAAAGTGCAAGAAGACACCTTTGTTTTCCAGGGTACCAACCGGACCCGAAAGAGCTCCAAAAGTTGCAAGAAATGGAAAAACATTTAAATAAGTGTACCGACTGTAGGAGAGTCCGAGATTGGGGTGGTGCGTTAAGGGAAAGCGATGCCGCCATCTCTTCTGGAGCCGATTCTTCTCCTCAGGTAAAAAACCGAATTGCTTTCAAAATTCAAACTAAATTCAATATTATGCTTTTTGGATCATTAGCATTTGTTGTAAATGTAATGGAGAACTGAATCATTTGATATCAAACTTTTAGCTATTTGCATGCAAAGCCGAAGCACTATTGAAGCTCCGTCAATTAGATGATGCAGATTTGATCTTTTCGAATATACCTAAATTCGATGCATCTAGTAGCCTATCCTGTTCCCAATCGAAGTTTTTCGGGATGCTTTCTGAAGCATATCTTTTATTTGTTCGTGCTCAAATCGATATGTCATTGGGAAGGTGAGTTTGTGTGTTTATCTCAACGATATAACGGGTTTTTCACAAAAAAGATTCAAAAAATGACTTCTTTTTTCTTTTTTCAAGATTCGAGAATGCAGTTAACTCTATTGAGAAATCAGCACAGATTGAGCCACGAAATGTTGAAATTGCGGTTTTGCTTCAAAACATACGGTCGTTGTCTAGAGCTCGAGCTCGCGGAAATGACCTTTTCAAGTCAGAAAGGTTCACGGAAGCTTGTTCAGCTTATGGGGAAGGGCTTAGGCTTGATCCTTCAAATCCGATTCTCTATTGCAATCGAGCGGCTTGTTGGTTTAAGCTTGGTCAGTTGGAAAGATCTCTTGATGACTGCAATCAAGCACTTATAATTCATCCAAATTATACAAAAGCACTTCTTCGAAGAGCTGCAACATATAGCAAGGTATATATATATATATAGATATATGTATAATCTTGTTTTTACTCTTTATTTTCAAGAAAGTGAAAATGGAAGTAAAGAAGGGGAGCATTTAAAGGTTCATTGATGTTTCCTGATATACCCTTCCTACAACAAATTCTCGAATTTCCTGCTTGTTGAACGTGAGTCGTGTTCACAAGTCTCTTTAACTATGAGTTACATAAAATACCCATAAACATCCCCGACCTGCGGGATGCAAATTTTGTTGTCATAAGTTCATGTGACAAAAAAGCTGTCATCTTTTTCAATCTTTATATTAAAGAAATCAATGAAATAGGTACTTTAAACTTTAGATTTGCAATGAAGCAATGTGGGTGTGTTCTGTTTTCTGGTTTATATATGTGAAATGGGTTTTATTTTGAATTTGCAGCTTGAGAGATGGGCTGAATCAGTCAGAGATTATGAAGTTTTGAGGAGGGAACTTCCAAACAACAACGATATAGCTGAATCTTTATTTCATGCCCAAGTGGCGTTGAAGAAATCTCTTGGGGAAGAAGTCTATAACATGAAATTTGGTGGTGAAGTTGAATTGATTGCGGGTCTTGATCAGTTCAAAGCTGCAGTTGCTTCAACTGGTTTGTTCTTTATTCTTTCCCAAAATGCCCTCTAATTCTTTGTCCTTTTTTTGTATGTTGTGTTGATATTTGAAGTTTGAAATGCAGGAGCCTCTGTTGTTCTTTTCAAAACAAAATCCGATCTTCAATGCAAGCAAATATCTCCGTTTCTTGACACCTTATGCACCCGATATCCTTCTATAAACTTTCTCAAGGTAAACAAGAAACCATCTTTATATGTTCTTTGTAACCATTTTCAAACACCCAAATGGGATAAACTCAGAAAATGTTAAAAAGATTCGATTTTTATAGTTAGAACTGTAATTCTTACTTACATTTGCTCAATAATTCGTTTCTTGATACCTTATGCACCCGATATCCTTCTATAAACTTTCTCAAGGTAAACAAGAAACCATTTTCATATGTTCTATGTAACCATTTTCAAACACCCAAATGGGAAAAACTCAGAAAATGTTAAAAAGATTCGATTTTTATAATAGAATTGTAATTCTTTACTTCCATTTGCTCAATAATTGGTTCTTTTTAATGAAAAAAGGTTGATATCGAAGAAAGCCCAGCAATTGCAAGTGTGGAGAATGTGAGGATTGTACCAACAATCAAGATTTACAAAAAGGGAAACCGAATGAAGGAGATGGTATGCCCATGCCGAGAAGTTTTGGAGTCCTCTGTCCGCCATTACAGCCTCTGAACAAAACCAACTGTTAATCAGCCGCAGCTGCTATATATAGCGATCGATGGAGGACAGAATGGTAATTTCCTTCTCATCACACCCCCAGTTTTTTACAGCTGTTGTTGCTGCATCACAACTACATAAAAAGCACAATAATTTCATCATTATTTCAAAAGCCAATACCAGTGGGAACCAGAGAGGGTTAGATTAGTAAACTTTACCGTAACCTTTTGAAGTTGTTAAAACTTAAAGATTCTATTCATTTACCCCCACCCCTATCCTCAGACCTCCATTCTTTTCTCATCAAAATGTTAGCTTTTTTTAGAAATTCCCATTTTACCCCCCCTTTTCATAAACCTATCTTCCCCCCTTTGCCTGTGATGTCTTCTTCCATTTGAGATAGCATGTACAATGTAATTACAAGTGGGCTCCCATACTAGATATGGATCTGTCCATTGTGTATATATATATTGTGAAGATGAAGATATATATACAAAAAGATAAAAACTTTGGAGGAATAGATTGGATGGGTGTATTGGATTAGTTATATACTTTGGGGGTTTTCTTTTTGTTATAAACCATTTCATCAATAAAAATTTCATCTTTTTTTACTTGATTTCATTGTTATGTGATTGATGCAATACCCTTTGATGGTAAAATGTTAAATCTTTCTATCTTTTACACCTACCAGTAAATTTGGTCAAAGGGTAAAAAGGTAAAAATGATTGTGGTTACTTTGAGGGGTAAAAAGTCAAAGAAAAGAGGGGTTGTTGACCAGATTTTGTCTTGAAAAACAGGACATGTGAAGGGCACTAAAGAATAAGGGGTTGTGAATGACATGTGTATGCAATGAATGAACCAAAACCAAAAACCAAAACCACTTTAAAGAAAACCATGGCCTCCATTAAATACTGCCCTAAAGATTCTTGATGGGTGTTGTGTTGTGTTGGTCCCCAGTTTCATGTTTTTGGTTTTACATTTCTGGGCTTCTCATTCATTTGATTACCCTTTTTTTAATACAATTATTATTCATTGTTGCCTTTATTGTAACTCCAACCCCATTATTTCATGGTTGGTCACATCATATTCATACATTAATTGTAATCCAACCAAAAGTCTTCCCCCTATAAAGCATTAACCGGATAAGAATCCTATAAGGGGCGGCATTGATTACTAACAGAGTAAGGAGCTGTTTGGTTGGTTTTTTATTAAGTCATGTATGAATAAAGCTGTTTGTGTGGATTAATCTGTCTATATGGAATGAAAATGTTTTTGTCTGTGAGAGTTTTTCATAGTTGGAAGGGCCGTGTTTTTTAATTGAGAGGGACAAGTATAGAGAAAAAAAAAAGTTGAATTTTTGTATAAAGCTCCGTTCCAAAAGCTTGCTGAATAAGCCACTTTCTTTATCATTAAGCCATTTACCAAACCGTTATGTATATCTAACCGGATAAGTTGTAGGCATAATTTAACTCATTAAGCTGTTAACAAACGGACCCTGAGAGTCCATTCTTTTACTTACCAAGACAGTATCTCGATTGGCAAAACATGTTAAACGTCTAGTTTAATCGATGGCGAAATCGTGTATTGAAAAGGAAAGAAAAGAGTGATTGTAACATCCGGAATCAAAGGAGTTGAATGAATTTGAAGATGAAAGTCAAAGGTATAGATAGTCATAGGGGTACCACATGTAAGAAGACTCGTGTTGTGACTTGTCAGATACATAAATGAATAGTAGGGGCTAAAAAGTAGTGTTGTACAAACTAAAAGGGGTTGTACTGGCAGTTGATTAATGTTGAAGGGGGTAATATAGCATATTTAGCAAACTATGAGCTAAGAGGTGTCGGCTCGTTTTCGGGAAACGTCACCCACAAAAAAAAGTTTCATAAAAAGTATCCGTTATTGATCATATGTTATTTTTCTTTTCTTTTTTTATTGGTTTTAAATTATATGACATTTACAAACAAAAAATAACATAACAAAAATCTAAATGTGATATAATTTCCAAAGAACAAAATATATATATTTTTTGTTCTTCGGAAATATATGACATTTAGATTTTTGTTATGTTATTTCTGAAATTATTTAGATTATATTTTTACCATAATATTCGATTTTTGGAATTGTTTATATCTTTGAGAAAATGCTAGAAAGTTTTGAAAATCCATTAAAGCTTTCATATTCTCATTATGTAACAATCAATAAATAATTATTTAGATTCTTAGTGATAAATGAAAGTAGAAATGCAAATGAAGGCCTGTAAACCGGTTAAGGGGTTGTTTGGTTAGTTTTCCATAAAGCTCTGTATGTATAAAGAATAGCTTGATCGGATAAATATGTGTGTGTAGATTGAGATACCTTGCTGTTTGTTTGTTGTTGAATGTCGGAAATGACCAGTGGTGGATCCAGGATTTTTGTCCACCGGGGTCTCATTAAGATAGACTAAAGGCGCGTAAAGTCATCCGACGTGTTTCAGAAAATTTTTAAAGTTTTTTAGTTGATTTTAAGAGATTTTCTTATTCTTTTTGTTGATTTTGAAAGATTTTCTTAGTGTTTTTGTCGATTTTAAAAGATTTTTTTTGGGTTTTTTATTGATTTCATGAGACTTTTTTAGTGTTTTTGTCAATCGTCGACAAGATGGGGTCCCTTGAATTTTTTTACTGTGGGAATCAAGGCTAAATACAGTATTTTTGAGATTTTTTAGCCTACAATTTTTTTTTAACATTTGACTGGGGGATGGGATCCCCCCTTTTTCATGATGTGTCCGCCACTGAAAATGACTATTTTAACCCTTATTGTATATTAAGCATTGATTAACTATTTGTTTCCATACCATCGAATGATTTTGTTCCCTACCAGTACCACCGGATGATCAGCTTATCCTAGTGTAAAAGCTTCATCTTTTTGGGGACTTGATGATTAGGATTTGATCATCTGCCCTTCCTTTTAGTGCTCTAGGTGGTTTCATTGATGATCTAAAGCTTCCTGAATGAAATGGTGGAGGGTTCCTTTTTGCGAACACCGGCACTTGCTTCATATCCAATTCATTCTTAAATTTAAAAAGGCAAAATCCATTATCATCCAACAAAATCGAACACCAAACAACCCCTAATCACGATGCAAACCAGCATCAACCGCCCGGAATCGTGATGAACCGCAGGAAACGGAAAACAACACCAATTTGGACAAAAAAACAAAATCGAACTCCAAGACCAGATTAATCGATGAAAATGAAGCAACAGGTACGGTTATATGAACAAAATGAACCCACCAGAGGCTTTAGAATCAAAAATCGATCCCAAAAACCTAACCCCAAGAGAAAACGACTTGGATTTGAAAAGCCCGTGAAAACCAAAAAATCGGACCCCAAGCTTGAAAACAAAGATGGAATCGAAGCTAAAGGAAGGATTAGGAGAAGAAATCGAAAGCCAAACAATGTTTAGAATCGAAAAACAGATCCAAATCCGACCCCAATCAAGAATTCGGCGCAAATATGTGAAAATAAGGGGGGAAAAGAGAGGTTGAGTGAGAATTTGAGAGGGAAAGGTAAATGGGGGGAAATCATGTCTGTGTGCATAAGGGTATCCTCTAAAAACTTATTCGGTCAGCTCATTACTAAATCATTAAGCCGCTTCCAAACACCATGGTATGGTTGAGTGAATAAGCTCAAGAGTTCATTAAGCTCATTAAGCCACTTCCAAACATGCCTCAGGGCCGATGAATAGCTTGCATTGTGATCGGTTAAAAAGAGAACATGTTAAGAACTACTTATAACTATGCTATTTGTATTTCTTATCAAACTGCACAATGTGATTTGGTTTGTAGTTTTGAATTATCAAATCGTAACTCAAACATCATTGCACCGCATATTTTTTGAGTAATTTACGTAATGTTTTTAATTTTATGTAGAATAATTGCTAATTTATTTAATATTTTTAATTTATTTTTTCCATGGTTCAATTATAAGTTGAACTTTGATCCATAATATTAATAAATTATAGCCCAATAATTCATTAGGCACTTCTAGTTCTTAATCAAACATCCACGAATATGTCAAATTTGAAGTTTCTGCCCTAGTTTACTCAAAAAATCTCAAGTCTCAAAAAGATTTCAATTTTTGGTACAATCAACGCTTTACAATTTGAAACTTCGATCCACACTTTCTCAATTGAAACTTTTTACTTTTTTTTTTTTACTACAATAGCACATCAATTGAAACTTTTTACTTTTTTTTTTACTACAATAGCACATCGTTGATTTTATAATAAAATTTTAATCTTATAATTATTACATTATAGATGTAAAATACGAAAGATGCACATTGCACAAGCTGCACCACATTTTACAGTGTGGTTTTTTACAGATTGAGATATATGTGGTGCAGTTTGAAGAAAAATGTCCAAACTGCACACACAGGCATGGTTCAACCTTAAACCACACCGCAAACAACCCTACTTATAACATATCAGTCTTTGTTAGACATTGTTATCACTAGTTAACGTTAACTGATTATGACCGATTTAGAAAGGAAAAGAAAAACATCATGTGACCTTCACCCATTAGTCGTTTAAAGAGTTATATGATGAGTTACACAGTTTGGACACTTTTTTTAACTATCTGTAAAGGAAGGAAAGTATGAATCCTTAAAATGTTGATTTTGAAATGGAAAAAAAAAAGAAAAAAAACTTGTTTCTAATTGAAATTTGTTTCTTCCATGGGACTGGATTTACAAAGTGAAGTAGCAGATTCGACTACGCACCCGTTGCATACAAACGAGTCCACTCTTTTGCTGCATATTCAAACAAAAAAACCAATTTTATTAACAGAAACAAATAAAGATTAAAGAATGTGTGTAGTTGTTGTTGTATTAATATTAATACCTGTTTCAACAGCTTCTACTTCATTGGATTTCCAGTGCTTGGCTATGTTCTCTGACAATGGATCATCTGGGTTTGGAGCACTTAAAAGTGCTTGAATGCTTAACAATTAACAATTAACAAATATCAATTTCCATATTATAGTAAATGTAAATGATTTGATATTTTAATAAATTTCTATATTTTATTTATACCTGAGAAGTACGGTGCGAATCTGAAGAGCAGGGCTCCATTTGTCTTTTAAGATATCAAGACATATTCTACCAAGCTACATACATACACTCAATAAACAAACCAAATCCCAATCCCTTAATAAACTCAAAACAATGAATTGAGACCAACCTTATCGATGTTTGGATGGTATATTTTTGTAAGGAATCGAACCTACCAAATACAAACATTAAAATAAATAATCATACACCCATTCAAAATGAATACATGTTAACATTTTTCATATATATATATATATATATATTATTGACCTCTCAGACCACAACCAAAATGTCAAATAAGAAGATCAATAAGTTACAATGTTAAATAACTAAATTATCATAAGAAGCATAGATATAAGAAGATGTTTCTGTACCTTGGGGGCAGCCATTGGATAATCCTCAGGCAGAAATAATTCCAGCTTAAAGACTCCTCCTGTACAAGATTAAGTAAAATTATATATATATATATATATATATATATATATATATATTCAACCATAAAGCATAAGTAAATGAAAAATAAAACATCTCCTCAAGTGTAAGCTTGTGGTACATTAAGTAAGTCAAGAAAATAAGAAAATAAACTATTGGGCTGTTTGGTTGGTTTTCTATTAAGTACTGTATGGATAAAGTTGTCTGTATAGATTGGGAGCATGTTTTTGACTTTTGAGTGGGAGGGGCAGGTTTGGAAACAACTTGGCTTTCTACATAAAGCTCCCCCTAGAAGCTTACTGAATAAGCCACTTTCTATATCATTATGCCACCACCAAACAGTCATCTATAGCCAACCGAATAAGTTGTGAATCTCATTAATGTCATTAAGCTGTTAAAAACATGCCCTTAGAATCAGATGGCTTAATCAACGTGTTTGGCCAATAATCAAAACATATACTATCATAAGTTCGATAAAAACAAGTTCTTTGCTGTTGTTAAACAACATAGAGCACATAAGATAATAACAAATATGACATTCTTCTATAGACCTTCTCAACAAGCATCCAACAAAATAGCTAATAAACGAAATATATTTCTTTCAGAAACCAAATAGATAAATAAAGCCATATATATATATATATAGAGGAAAGTTCAAATGCGAACTCCAATTTGGTTGTGAACGTGAGGACAAATGAGAACGCGACACATGTCTGAATAAGCATTATTCAGACTGAATATATACTATATTCAGTCTGAATATTTCTTTGAATGGGACACGTGTCGCGCTCTTATTTGTCCTCACGTTCACAACCAAATTTGAGTTCTCATTCGAACCCGCCACTATATATATATATATATATATATAAGTTGTTTTACCTTCATAAGGTGACTGTGATGGGCCAAGAATCATGACATTGAAATACCGCATGTTTTCTTCCGATGGCGATGCACTTATCCCAGGTGCTACACCACAAAATCAATAATCCACCATAAACAGAGTCGCCAAAAAAGGGCACTTATAAAAGTAATCAATAATCCAACATAAAACAATTTTCTTCATCTTTACCAAAAAAATTGAAATGATCTTCAAACATACAACAATTTTCTTCATCTTAATCCTCACTCAACAGTTAAAAAAAGGCCATAAATAACAATTTTCTTCATCTTTATTCTTAGAACAGTAAAATTCCAAAACACATAGACGAAAATTGACTTCCTATTAGCAATTGACGATACAAAACAATACATGACTAAATAAACTGGAATTCAAGTTCACCTGGTTCGCTGAGTAGGCGCTGAGTTTCCTGTATCGAAACAAGAAAGTCAAAACCCAAGTTAGGGTTTTCAATTTCGCGACGGTGATAACAGGGGAAAAGAATCTTAAAACGACAAATATATACGTATAGATAACGAGAGAAATGAAAACGGTGAACTGGTGAAGGGATCAATGGAGGATGATCAAGAATTGGTTTCGATTGATACCTTGATAATTCTTCGAGGGAGGTTGCTGTTCGCCATGGAAGTGGAAGATTGACGCTAAAGGGGTCTTTTTGCCCTTTTAGAGAGAGAAAGTGAAAGGGAATGAATGATGGTATCGAGACTTTCTTTCACGCTGCGACCATGTCTGCAAATGGTTCGATTGTATATTTATTTAAGAGGTTTTTTATTTTATTAAAAGGAATCCAATAATTACAAGATGAGGACTCCAACTTTTTAACATTGATGATTTCTTCCACTTAAATTAATGAATTAGCGTATTGAACCCTCAACTTTGAGCTAATTCTTACATCTCCCTGATAACTTTTGAATTGACCAATATGTATCTGAACCAACACAAAACCAAACTTGATCCAAAAATTCAAATATAATAAAATTGAAAATTTCTGAACTGGTATACAAATGATGTTGTTTCCAAACTGGTTTTTCAAAAAACATTAAATCTAGAATCAGACCGAATATAGCTAGTTGTGGTATAATCCAGTTTGGTTTTTCCATTTTATTGGTTCAAATTGATTTTTTGTCTACATAGCACAGAAATACATTTACATACTTGATACTTCCCAAGTATTCAATCTCCCATTAAAAAAGAAATTACCTCGATTTGATTTTGAGTCAAACTTGACTAGGAATTGGATTTTTAAATCAGTAATGATGCTTTTATATACATGGATCAAACCGATTATTGACAGCCTTTCAAACAAATAGATGAAAGACTATAGTTAAATTATATGCGAGTATTTATTTCATTATTTGATAAGAAATAGAGTAAATGAAAAGAAGAGGGACTGAAATTGAAAATAGAGATACTTGATGAAGGGGATGGAGTTCATTTAATCTACTTCAAGTTTTCTGATTGTCAATTTGCTGGCCCATGTTTGTTTATCCCAATCCAGAATTATAGAGGTTGGGTCAATCAATCATTCAATTATTGTCATTAATCGTTTTTTTCAACTATGGATGTTTGGATCGGCTTGCATCTACGTCGACTAATTTCATAACGTTGTAGAAACAGCTAAAAAATTCCCGGTGATTTTGGATGGACTCAAACTGGTGATCTATGAGGAGAAACTCTAAAAGTCGAAACCTTATTGACAGTTGAACTAACCCCCGATCATTTGTTGTCATTGATCATAGTGGCCAGGGGCGGACCTTTTGAAGGCCCGAACAATCTGTGTACATGATTTTCACAAGTAACTTTTTTTAGGTTATAAAAGATGCATACTCTAAACTTTAACGGGTGCTTCAAGGTATATCATAAAGTACAAAGGCCGTCAACCAAAAAACTTAACAAAATCTCATAAGATGAAATTCGACTAAAAACACATCAGATGAGTTTGCAGACCTTTGATCCACCAAAAAAAAAAATCCTAAAACCGCCGCTGGTAGCAGGATCAGAAGAGTTTGATGGATTAGAGCAAGTAGTTTGGTTTCCATGCCTTTAAATCCTCCATTACAGTGTTCTTGAGCTTTGGATACATGGCTAGATAACCAAGACAAGTTCTCTCCTTTGTTCCATATACTTATGTTTGTACAAATTCATAGAGAATATACAGATATATATATATATATATATATATATATAAAATAATGGATCATAACTGAAATATGGGATATTACAGCAAATGTGATTCAACCAAACAACACACAGTTAAAATGGTGAAATTTCTTGTTCTTATTTGCATTAATCACCAAAGAAAAACTTCCTAAATTAACTAAAATAGGTTCTTTTGCCTGAAATGGATCATAAAAATCTGGGCATTTTACAACAAACAACAAACAGACGAAAACAACAACTAATGCGATGATTCTCATATTACCGCTTTAGAAATACAATACCAAAAGGCAAAGGCCATATCCCGCTTCCTTTCAAGAATGCAGCAGACCTACCCCTTCAAATTTTTTTACTGCATACAAAGTTTTCAAACCAATCTTAAGCACAAATTCTCCCAATATATATATATAAATTAGTTTTTGTGATTAAAACATGGATCACTCACCTCTGCGTCTTCTGCACCAGATTTCGTTATCTCCATCTTTTGGTCTTCTGCAAAGGCAACACCATATGTTTAGTAAATAGAAAAACACTCGAGTACTCACAAATTTGAAGACCATCCTAAAAGATTAACATTTACATCCAACATTTTGCACTTATACAGACTTGAAGATAAGGAGGGTGGAGAAAAGGGCAATCTTTAACGTTTGATATGTTAACTATTCTTTCTAATAATTTGATCAACAAATGATTTTGCCGTCTAAAAACCACAATCCCTACAAAAATTGCTTTGGTGTAAAAAATATCAATTCAGACTCAACTTTGCCCTCTAAAAACCATATTCAACCACCGGTAGTCCGGTATGCATTACTATATTTTGTTTTAGGTGACCCACTAGAGTAACAAAGATTTTTTTAAACTATAAAACACAACAATTTTTTAAGGGTAAGCAAATGCACACCAATATGGGGTCTAACAGTGTGTGTGTGTGTGTGTGTATATAGTTAACACGCAATTTACCTCCATCCTCTGGAATGTCAGAAGTCCACAAAGTGAGGTTGTCCCTTAGGAGTTGCATGATTAAAGTGCTATCTTTGTATGATTCCTCACTCAGGGAGTCAAGCTCTGAGATAGCTTCATCAAAAGCTTGTTTCGCCAGGTGGCAGGCTCTGATAAACCAACGTTTAAGGTAACACGATTTAGCATAGACTTTTCACATCAAGTATACCAACAAGATTGATAGAAGTTCCACATTACCTTTCGGGAGAGTTCATGATTTCATAATAGAAAACAGAGAAGTTCAAAGCCAAACCCAATCGGATGGGATGAGTAGGAGATAAATCCTCTGCAGCAGTAGAAGCCAACTGGGGGAAAACATAACTCAACATGTCATTTAACAGAAAAGGTAAAATTTATCTGTAAAACCATAATATTATATCTGTAAAACTACACTATGAAAAAGCTACTTACTTGATAAGCCTTCAGTGACTGATCAGCTGCCTCTTTTTTATCATTACCAGATTTGAACTCTGCAAGATACCTAAAATAGTCTCCCTTCCTGCACTCAGTCAAAACCCACCACAAGATCTTAAGAACCCAATAAATTTAAGGTCGTTTTAAAAAAGTTCCAGTTGGAAAAATAAATATTCTATCCCCTTTAATCATGCCATGGTTGGTTATATTCTTTTAGAACAATTTCCTAGAACACAAACCCCACACAAAAATCAAAAAGTAATAACAATCAACAACTACCAAAGAATGGGACAAGAATGTTCTTTTGGACCTTTTCCTCACATTTATTACGAAACACTCACATTTTGTAGTAGAAAACAGTAGATTCTCCAGCAGAGGAAGATGGAATCAGATGCTCATCAATCACGGTCATGATATCACCACAAATGTTAGACAGCTCTGTTTCCACCTTCTGCCTATATTCCTTAATCCGCTTTACATTCACTTCATTGCCTCTAGACTCCTCTTTTTGCTCAATGGAGGACAATATCCTCCATGATGCCCTACGTGATCCCACCACATTCTTGTATCCAACTGAGAGCAAATTTCTTTCTTCAACAGTTAATTCAATATCTAACTTTGCAACCTTCTTCATGGCATCAACCATCTCTGTGAACAGAAAAAGACAATCACCATAAGATCATAAAGACAACAGCACAGATCAATCCTCAAATCAACTTCGATATTTTTATATTTAGGATATTGAGCTTTTTTTAAAAGAATGTCAACGCAGCAAATTTTTCCTAGTGATAAACAAAACTGTAGCCCACATCTTATTCAAATATTCGCTAAAAACGCCAGAATAAGTCAAAAAAACCAATCCTTGCATATAAGTGTGTTCATCTATCGAAGATTCCTTCAAACCTGAATGTTTACCTTACCAGGTACCAGTAACTCCGTTTCAGAAACCAGTCAACGTTTGATGTCTTAATGCCAGGCTTAATACTTTTTCACAGCTTTACTTTTTAGCAACAAAAAACATATTTCGTACTTCCTACATAGATTATTGTAGCGATCAATATTTTTCTGAAAATATTCCAAAAGTTAATGTCGATTTGATTGTGTTTAGACACTGAAAGAATAAAATTCGAACTCGTTTTCAGGAACAAGAGGATGAGGATTGTAGGATCTAGTAAACCCTAAATCTAGCCTCGCCACCTCCTCCAATTACGGTAGCCCCCTTTTTGAATAATTTACTCGTTGCTTTGAAACCCTAATAACTATAATAACTTTAGTCTATAGCATCCAGTCACATCATTCAGGTAGGGGAATTAAGTCTAAAACTAAAACAGTAAAGCACACATGACACATCTACATCTTGCACGATTAAGACCTCAACTTTGATAATAAAATAAGGAAATCAACAAGTAAACAACGGATCTACTATGAGAAAGATGAGGGAAGATGCTAACCGTCATAGCGTTCAGCTTGTTCGGCGAGCTTGGCGACATAGATGAAGTTCTCGCGTTCAGCAGAAGCCGCCATGGATGCCGATCTCGGAGCTCAACTACAATTCTCTCTCTCTCTACTGTTTTTGTCAAATAAGAGAAACGCGGAAAGATGCGTCTGTGTGACTGTTAGCTGTATATTTTCTGTAATATAGTGAAGAGAATATTTTATTCTGACCACCAAACTTTAGTTTTTTCTACTTCTGCCACAAACAAAAACAGAAAATATTACTTGGCCACTTAATTATAGGGTTGACATTTGTTACCAAACTAAAACACCTAACATGTATATTAACCGTACAAATTAAATTAGTATCAATTACAGTTTATTAGTAGTATTGTATCAATTATACAAAGTTGATTCATACACTATATTGAAAGTCATGTACCATGATACCGGCTTATTTAATTATTTATTAGTTTTTGTATTAATATTAAACATTATAACTTTAAGGCCTTGTTTGTTTTTCTGAAAAAAACTCTTATCAGTCTCTTATGTCTGATTCGTTAAGAGGTAGGACTATTCAGACTGTTTGTTTTTTTCAGGTTTTCAGATGCACTTATGTCTTATTGTCCTCCTATCTGTTAAGAGGTAAACCAACCTCTTATTTACCTCTTAATGTTCTCCAACTCCTCAGTAACAACATTTCTCTATCGATGACCTTAATTGATCATTTTTCTCAATCGATCCTTACCAAATCAATCTTCATCTCTCTTAATTGATGTGTCTTAATAGGATTTAAATATGTTAAATACCGTCAATAACATATTTTCATTTAAATGAATGCTAATTATATAATTTAGACGTAAATTTCGTAATGATGATGAATAAATACGTGAGACTGTATAAATTTATCTATAAATTCAATACTATAATTTTCTAATGAGTAAAATAGACAATTTAAACAAATTCAGACATTTATCACTTTACAAAAACAAACAATCTTATATATTCAGATTTCAGACTTCAGCACCACCTCTTATTAATCAAAAGTGAAATAAGACTTCAGACTTCAGCACCACCTCTTATTAATCAAAAGTGAAATAAGACTTCAGACTTCAGCACCTCTTAAAAAACAAACGCCACCTAACTATTCTATTTTAATATTTGCAATTAAAAATCCTTAAATATCACTTATGTTGCTAGAAAACTCAAAATGTCATTCAAACTTTGAACAAAATGGCAATTTTTCTTATATATAATTTGAAGTTGGTATAGAACTAATGCCAACCAGAAAAAAAAAATAATACAAGTTAAATTGGTATCAAGTACAGTTGGTTATTATTTTTCCTACCAATTACAATTAGATGATACACGGTAGTAAGGAAAAACTTGGTACATTATCAAATCCATCTCAACTGAACTATTTTCATATTCTTAAGAAAAGTGAAATGTACCCCAAGTGTAATGATGGTGTATACCCCAAGTTGAAAAAGATAAATGCACTCCTACTCATGGACTAAAGAAGCATGAAGATTGAACCACAATAAAACCCTTGAGAACATGGATGTTAAAATAATTTCGTATTAACTTTATATATATGTGTGTGTGTGTGTGTGTGTGTGTGTTTGAATACCACTTTAATATCAAGAATAGTTGAATAAAGATGGCAAGGAAAGTACTAACTGATGAACATACAGACTTTGCTCGTTACATATGGGTAAGTTTTATCACATATTTTGAGTTACTACAAAGGAAGGTCTTTTGATGTTTATCAATAAGCAGATCGATAATAATATAGGGTATTTTGTAACGAGTGTTGGGTTCCGGTGAGAAGGAGAGTTATGATGAGAAGCGTAAGAAGGGATCTCCATCCTTGGATGCACATTAGAATGGGATACACCAGATTAGGTGCACGGAGATGCACCAGATCAACTCCCTTCTAAGGCGCAATTCATGAGTGGGTATGAGATTAAATGTAATCAAAGGCTCAGATCTCTTTTTACACTTCTCACCATAACTTTTCTTCTCACACGATCCTATGTCTTTGTGACGATTAGATGGAAATTAGTATTAAAAATAAGGAAGGGCCTCAATTAAACAAAAAGCAATGATTTAGTGGCCAAAGTGGAAAAAGAAATTATGTATGGGCGACAATAGAAATACAAACAGTAATGTGTTCCAAATATGCAAAGATGATTGATGAGGAACTGCAAGTGGGTGGAAAACGACAAAAACGGGACCCACATCCCGTAGACATTAGCGTATGGCTACCACTCTTAGTGCGCCACGTAGGATAGAGACGACACGTGCTTTTCTTTGTTAATAGCAACGTGGTCCCTGTTACTTACAGTATTTACACCAAGACCCTTCATGTTTTTAATATTAGACATATAAACCCCTTATTTTAAATTTTAAGATCTAATTAGATAAAATAATCTAATAATTTATTGAGTAACGGAAAACGTTATGACGGATCTGCTTTTGACTTTATGAACAAGTAACGGTGGAAAAGCAACTAAACTTTTGGAAGGACGGCATGATTAGGGGGGGTGATGCATGCATTCTTCACAAATGATTACTTTTCATATCCTTAACCGAAAGTGAACTCATTTCACTTCAACAACAAATATATTTGTTTATCTCCTTAAATAAGATTTTATTAAAAATTAAATTAATCTTGAGAAAATTATTTATAAAATAAAAGGGTATTCTAGGCATTTGCCTACACTAATCCCTAATAATTTTAACACTGCTAAAACATGCAGCCTTAAGATAATTTTCCAGTGACCACAAATTGTTTGCACCTGGATTCGAACCTGAGACAGATGAATTATCCAGTTTCATCCTCTCATGCCTTTAACCAGTACGCCATAAGACTTGTGGTTTATAAAACATCCATTTTAAGATGTAAAAACAAATTACCAACAATTTAGTTTCCGACAGACCTGTAAATTATGACGTGACTTATTTTTGTCGGGTATTAAACTAATTTCTAGTTTCACGTTGAAAAGACTTGAATTTTTTTTTTTTGTGTTTTTATAAAGAAATAGAGAAAAACTCAAATAAAGAGTTCGTATTAGGCTTTATTAAGGGCATGTCAAATACTTAACTTATATATTAGTTTTTTTTTTCAAATATACTTACAAGGGGATGCTCAGTACCGATTCCAATATCGATGAATCTCGAAAAGATGATTGAGGCGAGATTAGTCAACATTTTTATGTTTCGATGCAACAGCAAGATGGAATCTTCACCTTTGCTTTCAAGCTATCAAAGCCGGGAACCAAAGACGTTGAGGATCGATTCCTTATTCCCCCTGACCGTACCCCAAACCGACACAGGTGAACAAGTAGACTTAGTTTCCGTCTGGGTATGTGATACGGGTAATTTAGTTACCCGTATTTACGTCTTATTTTCTTTAGTTTTATCTTTTTTCTAGTATGATTAGTAATATTATTCTAGTTTCTAACAGTATTTTTAGTCGTTAATAAATTAATATAATAGTAACACAAAACATGAATTATAGGCTAACAAAGTAATTGAATCTAATGCCAACAATCATATTTTGTTATCTTTGTTTAGGAAGAAGAGAAGATGGAGTGGGCTAGAGATGGAGTTACAAGTTTGAAGATCAAAGGAAGCATTTTTTTTGTTAAATATGTAAAACTTTTGTAAACCATAGTCTAATTTATTTTTGGCCCATGGAAAATGTGTGTATGTTGATGGATACATTGTAATAGGATTCGGCCAATAGGAAACCTTAAGCCCACTTTTGTTTTTGGCTTACTCATTAAGCCACAACCTATATTCTCACACTATAAATATGGAGCTTGAAGGTGATATCAAGTGTGGAAAAAAGGAAGAAGACAAACACAAGGAATTTTGGTAACACTTATCTCTCCTTTTTGTCTAGCAATCATCCAACATCAAGGGAAGAAAGAAAAAGAAAGTAGTTTGGCATATTACTCCTTTTTGTCTCATGCCACTAGCATGATCCACAAGGTAAAAACCAACCTAAAGAACCACCATCTTCTAGACACTACCTCCTTTAGCCTATATATAAGACATTAACTTAGTATAGTTTGGAGTTTTTGGTAGTTTTGAATCATCTAGCTTCATCTTGAGTATAAGGCATGTACTAAGTATATTACATATGTTTAGTATTTTCCTTCTAATTCAAGTGGGTTAAGTGATTAATTAATATATGAAGTATTTCATGTTTTCACAAGTATTCATCATCTTCTCCACTCCATAGTCATCTCAAGAACTTCACGATTTTCAAGTTTTTATGTTAGTTAAATTTTATTTATAGCACTTTTAAATTTATTGAACATCAAGATTATTCAAAGTGTTCTTGTCCACTAGGATGTTTCAAGATTACTAATGGTAAACTTGTCCTAAACATTCCTTCAAGAGCCTCACTGATAAACTTGTCCACGTTCACTTTTTCAAGATTGTTAGAAACAAACTTGTCCTAGAATTCTTATTCAAAGGTACCAATGGTAACCTTGTCCTAGTTTTCTTACTCAAAGTTTGATAATCACAAACTTGTCCCACTCTTACTTTTATGCACTTTAACGCTTTTTTTAATTGTTTTTATAATCATAGTTTGTTGTTTCGTTTACGTTTCATTTGGTTAACTATTGTCATCCTTATTATTTGTCAAAAGTACGCTATAAAAACCCATTTTTAATGGAAGGCTAAAACCCTTAAGTTTGGGGTGTAAGTTAATAACTTGAGATTTAACGTTAATAATAAAGTAAAGAGGTGTATTGAATTTGTAAGAGTAGTTGATCAACTTGTCATCATTGGATCTATAATATTTCGTGGTAATATCCCTAAAGTTAATTGACAACTAACTATTGATATTTAAACGTCTTAACCTTGATGAGGTTATAAAAAGTATTATACTTCTAAGACAACAATTACTATTATAAAATATCTTTTTATCCAATTATTAACTAGTCTCAATTTATCCTTACACCCTAGGCTTGCTTTTTATAATTGTATTTTCTCAGCGTTACCAACCAACCAATTTTAGTTAATCAACAAAAAATCCTCTTGTTTTCATCCTCTGAAATCATTCTCGTAAAAGTCGCGTTTTTCACCCTTACAAGCTTTAACACCATCTATGTGGGAACGATAAATCCGGTACTTTGTACCATTATTACTTGTTTTTATACGACGGTATTCCGAGGTGTATACTTGCGCCGAGGTATATTTTTGTGTAATAAAAAGGGATAGCAATATTTATACAACAATATGCGACCTTGGATTGCTGTTGCATATTCAGAATGTATCTCTAACGTATTCTCCCAAAAAAATTTAAAATGAAGATAATAAAAATCAAAATCTCTAAAAAAATTACATTAATCTTCAACAAAATTCTCATTTTGGATGAATTCAACATTGATGATCATATTAAAATATTTAATTTATCTATTAAAATATTATTTCTTTATCTAAATATATTTTTTGAAAATGTTTTATTGGTGCTCTCACTTGATAATCATTTTTTAGGTCATCTTCATATTTGAAAAAAAAAAACCATACTCTCTCGTACTTTTTCTGCATTTTGGAGATAGTTTTGGGAAAGATGTTCAAGAAAATACAATTACAATGATTTGTATGCAAGTTACATAAAAATTAAAGTTATGCTTATGAGCTAGTTTTTGTCAAACATGGTTTATTCATAAGGTAGCTCATCACTTATCAGCTAGTTATAAGTCATTAGCTAGTTTGTCAATTTTAACACCTTTAAGGTGGATGAGAGCCAACCAAGTCGTCCGATATGTTTTTAGCTGAATTCTAGTACCTCCTATTTTATAAGATCCTACAACACCTCTGAAAGTTTAGCGTATATATCTTTTCACCTTTGAAAAAAATTCTAGTTGCCAAAATTACTTATGAAGGTCCCACCATTACACTTATGCCCCTTCCCATATGCATTAAGCCAACCACCTTGCAAACAACCGTTGTGCCTAATTTATTTGTCATACAAAGCTTTCCTCCTTCTCATATGCATTAAGCCAGCTGAATGTGTCTAATTTATTTCTCATATGATACTTTTAAAACAGAACGGTGTGGGCCAGGTTACAAGCACACAAACACTCACGAAGATGATAAAATAAGAAGAAAGTGAAGCAATTTAAACATATAACTTGTAGTCAAAGTGTACAATATGATCCATTGGTTTTATTGGTGAAAGTACCATCGATGGTGCCTATAGTACAACTTCAGTAATGCAAGAGGTGAATACAAGAAAAATAACTCGAGAAAATACGTTTTAAACACGGCCGTGACAACGTCTTTTTCGATGTCCAAAGGCGGAAAAAAAAAACCCGATAGAGTTCCATAAGGTGGGCAAGCGGTTAACCGGTGTTCTGCATTCCAGCAGCAATACCCTTCATGGTCAGGATCAAGGTGTCCTCTAGACCTGGTGCATACTCGCTAGTCGGGTTCAGTGTGATCAGTTCATCAGCCGGTTTGCTTGGCTCAGAATACTCTTTCGAGATATGTGGCCTCAACGTCACATGATAGTTTGGATCACGAATCCGTTTTAGCGTATATGCTTGGCATACGTTCAAAGTCGTGATATATGAATCACGTAGACGAAGTCTTTGTTTCAAGTAGGGATCGCCCTCAAGAAGATCCTTATGTCCAGCAATCTACAAACACGAAAACAAAATATAATCAGAAAGTTAAAACACGTGAAACCTCTTTAAATCTCCTTTAGGGTACGTGTGGTACATGGGACAGAACAAAAACTTGTTATCCCCACTGGTCCAGACTAAGACTGTCAGTCTGGCCCAACAGACCGGCAGAGACTGGGCCAGACTGTCAAAGACCGGCAGACTGGGCTCAGACTGTCAAAAACTGGAATATGAATCTTGAAATTGTACCTTGAGGAGATGATCTTTGGTTTCTTCATAGTTTGCTCTTAAAGATTCACCGAACGACCATAGATCTTCGGAGACGAGAAGCTTGTCATTAAGTGCGGCAATGCCGGGATCTCCTTTAGCGAACACCATTTCGACTAAATCAATGGTGACCCTAAAAAAAGGCCAAGTTTTGTACATTTCTTGTAGCATTTTAAGATTCTTGCTGTCCTTTTTAATCGCATGTTTGAATGCAGCCCCGAAACCGAGCCAAACGGGTAGATGGAACCTGGTTTGAGTCCATGCAAAGATCCACGGAATAGCTCGGAGTGATTCTATGCCTCCACTTGGTTTTCTTTTCGATGGCCGACTTCCGATATTCATACGTCCGTATTCCAATTCTGGTGTGGCCTGTATAAATATAAAATAGTTATATAAACTTAAATCTTATAAAGCAGTTTAATAAGACATTTGTTAGATAAAGTTTAAGGACACTCACGAGGCGGAAATACTCGACGAAACGTGGTTCCTGGAAAACGATCGAACGATACTGCTCGGTTGCAAAAACTGCGATCTCGTCCATAAGTTGACGCCATTCGGGTCGTGGTGAGATCGGTGGGTTCATTCCGTGCTCGAGGGTAGCTGCGCAAAACCGTTGAAGTGTTCTAAAGCACAAATGTTCTTCACCGAAAGACTGCTCGATGACCTCACCTTGAACCGTGACTCTTAAAGACCCATGAATGGTCTCCGGTGGCTGAGACAGGATGGCGAGATGGGTCGGACCGCCTCCTCTCCCAACGGTTCCACCACGGCCGTGGAACATGGTGAGCTTAACTCCGAACTCCTTTGCGACCTTAATAAGCTCTTCTTGAGCCTTATAAAGCTGCCATGCAGCCGAAAGCCTTCCAGCGTCTTTTCCTGAATCGGAGTACCCGATCATGACTTCTTGCTTACCGTTGATACGGTTTTTGTACCAGTCGATCGAGAAAAGCCGAGTCATGGCCGCCGGAGCCGCCTCGAGATCCGCCAGTTTCTCGAAAAGCGGAACCACCCTTAACGATTGTTTCACATGGCATTCACGTTGAAGAAGCTCGACAGCCAGCACATCAGAAGCGGCTGTAGCCATTGAGATGATGTAAGCACCGAAGCAATCAGACGGGAGTTCAGCCAAGACGTTGAACGTATCCAAAACATCCGCGATTTCCTCGGTTTTGGGGAGATCCGGACCAAAAAGCGGCCGTTTTCCACTGAGTTCAGCCAGAAGCCATTCTTGACGCTTTTCTTCAGACCATTCACGGTAAGACCCGATTTCCAAATGTTGAGTAATGGCATCGAGAACGTCTGTATGGCGTTCAGACTCTTGACGTATATCAAGTTTCACAAGCGACAATCCAAAGGTCGAAACTTGTCTTAGGAAATCGAGAAGACTTCCATCAGCAATCACAACGTCACCACAAGCGCAAAGAGATCGGTAACATAGCTCAAGAGGTTCCAAAAACTGCAAAAATAACATTTCCGAAAACATGATTACAGACTATATAAATTAAAGATAGCATCAATTGGGAATTAAATCTTAAAAGGGTTGAAAGATACCTGTTCGACATTGGTATAAACGGCTTCTTCTGGAATGTCGGATTTCCCGTGGGCGAGCAAATGGCGAGCTCGTTCACGTGTGTTATATAACCTGTCTCTTACGTCACCAAGAATCACACGGTAAGGTTCCGTGGGAGGAACCTGTTTCCAGAACTCTGCATAAAAGAAAACACCCAATAAGCAACTTTGAAACGGGCTGTACACATTCAGACATTTATCGGTTTACAAAAAACAAACAGTCTCGTTTTATTTGATACCTATATAGTGCTTCACATCTCTCCTTGCTGTTCTATAGAGTTCTTCAGCACGAACACGAAGCTCGTCGTTACAACGCCACATGGACATCTGAGAAAAGACGAAATTGGAGTGAGATGAATACTCTTTGTATGGAGAGGTTGAGGGACTATTTAGTCATTTGACTACATATATACCTCAAACATTAGATCTTCTATCTGGGAAAAGTACATGTTTGCAGCCATCATTCTAGCGAGTAAGCAAACATCCCTTGTTACCTCAGGAGTTACCCTCGGATTACCTGCATTAGATGCCAAAGAAATGTTATTTAGATGGGAATAAAATGCTTAATGACTCTTGATAAACATAATTAAACTTTGATTAGTTTAAAATTTTATCATCTTTTGAGTTCTTGAGGAGAGAACAAGATGAGATTCTTGATCCCATTTGCTTGATGTATGCAGAAATCAAGATAGACCCACAAGATAAACATGATTAGTTTAAAATTTTGATCATCTTTTAAGTTCTTGAGTGGAACAAGATGGATTCTTGATCCCATTTGCTTGATCTATGGAGAAATCAAGAAAGACCCATAAGCTAAACATGATTTAGTTTGGAAAATTTATCATCTTTTAAGTTCTTGAGAATGGAACAAGATGAGATTTTGATCTCATTTGCTTGATGTATTCAGAAATCAAGAAAGACCCACAAGATAAACATGATTGGACTTCAGTGGTTTCAAAAATTTATAATCTTTAAAGTTCTTGAAGATGGAACAAGATGAGATTCTTGATCCCATTTGCTTCATATGCCTCAGAAATCAAGATAGACCCACAAAGATGAACATGATTAGACTTCATTAGTCTTAAAAATTTATCATCTTTTTAAGTTTTAAGTTCTGCAGGATGGAACAAGATGAGATTCTTGATCCCATTTGCTTGATCTACGTAGAAATCAAGAAAGACCCACAAGATGAACATGATTAATTTTTGAAAATTTATAATCTTTAAAGTTCTCGAGGAAATAACAATATGAGATTCTTGATCCCATTTGCTTGATCTATTCATAAATCAAGATAGACCGTTGGATAATGTATAGATGAAAGAAACATACCATCACGGTCACCACCCATCCACGAAGAGAACTGAATAAGAGGGGCATTATACGGAACTCGTTCATTGATTCCAATGTTCTTAAGAGCCGTATCCACACGACGTAAGAATTTAGGAACACCCTTCCAGATTGTTTCATGAAAGTAACTCATTCCAGCTCTCATTTCATCTTGTGGGGTTGGAGGAGTCCTACGGATCTCATCCGTGCGAAAAGCAGCTTGAATCTACAAATAAAATTAATCCCATTAATCGCTATTAATCATAAAAAAATATCGCAAAAAATGAAAGAAATTTTGTTAAATCATTAATACTTACTTCTCTATGCAAAGCCTCATCTAGTTCTTGTTTATCATCAGGAGTGATATCTTTGGTATATAACTGAGCCAAACAGTCACGAATCCTACAAACAACATAGAATGTAAACTAAACCGAAAATCTTGAAATTGGGTATTTGATAAAACTTTTATATATTTAACGGTATGTATATATATATATATAATGGATTAAAGATCGTACCTTCCATGCTTTTGAAGCAAAGATCTACGGACGGATTGAGTTGGATGAGCAGTTAAGACCAAATCAACTGTTTGATTCTTGAGTGCATCGAAAACTTCTTCAGGGGATTTCCCAAGTTGATGAACAAGTTTCTTGAGAGTTTCTTCGATATCGGATTCAGTTGTTGCATTGGCTTCATCAGCAAAATCACCCTTTTTCAGCTTAATCCTTCGCCGGTAAGCGATCTGAACCTCTTCAGCCAGATTGGCTAAATTAAGCATGTGAGAAAAAGCTTTTGCAATAACAATGGAATCCCCTGGATCTAAACTTGTTAACACACTTCCAAGCTCTTCTAGCTTCTTTGGATCGCGCTTTCCTTCATACTCAGCAGAAAGCTCATAACATTCTTGAACCTACACAAAACCGAAAACCGTAATCAGCTTAACGATCTTCTTCGATAAGTTACTAATCTATTGGAGAGTGAGCTTTTTCATTCTTGAAGTTGAAAGAAAGATCACCAATTTCATTATATCTAATATACTTCCAAATGATGATCATGAAATCTCATCTGAATTGAATTGGGTTTTCTCCAAGATTTCGAATTTGATTAGGGTTTTGGAGATCAATGTGATAACTTTAGTGGTAGATTCTTAAAAATAAACAGAAAGATTGAAATTAACATATATATATATATATGTATATATACCGTTTCTTTGAGATCCTCCCCATGTAAATCTTGAAGGATATCAAGAAACTTATCCAAAAGCAAAGCATCATATTCAATAAGCTTATCATCTTCAGAAACTTTTCCAGGAACTAAAAGCCTCAACTGAGCATCGATCGATGCCAATTTCTCCAGATTTCGATTAGCCATTTGTTTAATCTTTCCCACCAGTCCTGAAAATTAAAAATTAAAAAACAACCCATTTTAGTGAACCAATCACATCAAGCTTTAACTTTTGATGGCGACCCTTAACGATATAAAGCTTCTCATGGAAATCGAAGTTCAGAAAAGCAAGTAAAGTAGGAATGCAAATTTTAAACCCAATTAGTCATGTTCTTACTGAAGACATATATATATATATATAATTATATATATTATGTATATATATAGATTATGGAAGAACCTGAAGAATTGAAGACGAAATTGACAAGATAGAGAGATGGGTTTTTGCTCAGTGTTGAGACCTAAATAAAATGGATTGGAGGATTGGGTATATATAGAGGGAGCAATGAAGTATGAACAATGGAGTTTTGCAGATATCACAATAAAAAAGAAAGTTCTTTCCAAATTGGCATATTCCACGCCTGAATTATTGGATTATTTTTCTTGAAATTATTGAGTAATCAAAATCAGTCTTTTCTTTTTCTTTCTCTTTGATTATTTCTAACGAATTATTTCAAGAAAAAAAAACAATAATATAGTTAAGTGTAAGTCTAGTTACGTGTCTTATTTTATGCTTTAAAATCATCATCCGCTCCGATAATCCAAATCAAAAGTAACCAGAATTGGGTTTAACCGTTTAACTGTAAACAAAAATAGATACAGTTGTGTACTTGTGTGTGTATATATGTATCATAATATCAATAAAATGACAAAAAAGAAAAACTTTAGATTCATTTTTTGTGATGAATTTGTTTGTATTAGTGTGGAGATAACGGCTCTACGAACACTCCTAGGTCACTTCATATGCCTTTTCGTGGTATGAAAGATCCAATTTTGCTTCCCATTCCCTCTTTGCAATGCAACTCATTAATTGAGGTTTTTAGAAATGAACCTTTATATGATCTATTTTCCCTTCCACACAAAATGTTGCTTCTGAAATTCAATGAAACTACATAAATTGTCCTTCAACTATATGTTTTAATAATCACTCAAAGTTTTATTTGCGTTTTTTGTTTAGGATAGCTGGTTTGTTTCTACGTAGGGCTCTAAGTATAAAGGTATAACTGAATCTTTGTTAAATGTTATCATATACATAGCATATGGGTTTTTTTTATATGTGATATTTTATATCAAAATTTCAAAACAACATAAACAAAATAAAGTTTCTTCAACCTGATTAAATTAAACTATAAAACATTCCACGTATGTAACATTTTTGTGATATTTTATATCAGAATTTTGAAATAACATAAACAAGATAAAGTTTCTTCAACTTAATTAAATTAAACTAAAAACATTGCTTTAATTAACTACCCCACCATATGGTCCCGAATCCCTTGTTTGTATTTTTATATAATATGTATAACTTATCCACTATCATTTTATTTGTCGAATATATTATGAATAACCACCACTACTATTAACCTTGTGAGAATGTAACACCTTTATCGATGTTTGTTCCGGTGCAACACCGCCCCAGGAGTCGTTGTCCTCGACTGATTCCCCTTTCCTTCGTGCAGAAAACTATTGTTTCATGAGATTTGGTGTGTTCAAAGACTTATCACAATCAAATCAAAAGTAAGAAATTTAGATAAGTATATTAGTAAAATGGGTGAGTTAAGGATGAATTTGGTTGATGATGTTTGTAAATTTCAATTATAAAAAACTAAAAAAGATTTAGAGTGAATTGTGGATTTGGTTCCTGTAGTTTGATAGTTTCTTTGTTTAGGGTCCTTATAGTATGTTTATTGTGGATATGGTTTTTGTTGTATTCAATTTGTTTTGGTCATGGTCCCTCTGACTAATGTCTCCAATAACTTTGTTAAATCAAAGGTCATTTTTGTCATTTATGATTTACCTATTCTTTTATCTTTTTCATATAAAAAATAAAAACAATATTTTTACGCACATATATATCTATAATGATATCAAAATAAATAAAATAGGATATTATTCTAGATTCGATTTATTTAATTTTAAAAAAAATAACTATATTAAATATGAATGAGTTATATTTTTTAAAAATTTAATTATATTAAATATGATTTACTTATATTAGTTTTTTCAAATAATTAATTACATAAATAGGTTTTAATGTTTTAATACAATACAAATTTAAAATTATACAAATCAAATCATAAAACCATATCTTGTTTTATTTAAAACGAATAAAAGAAGATATGGTTTTATGATTGAGTTATTTAAATTAAAAATATAATCATGTTAAAAGGCGATTTAATTTTATTGTTTTTCTATTATTGCAATAAACAAGCTTATTATCAATATTTTAACACCAAAATCATTGAAATCCACTAAAAAATAAACTTCAATTTTATCATACTAAAATTAGGGTTTTCAATTTTCATATTGTTTTTCATTCAAAAATTTCAAATCTACTATTAAACAAATGAAATATTCATATGTACTTTCATCTTTGTAAACTTAAAATTGAACAAATTCTTACATAAATTGAACCAGATTTTCATACCGAAACATGCAAAAATATTAAATGATAAAATTATATCGTATTTAATATAATTAGTTTTTTAATTTAAACAAATCAAATCAAATCTTAAAATAATATCTTATTTTGATTATTTTGATATCATTATATATATAATTATATATATCTGAATAGAAATATTGTTTTTATTTTTTATAAAAAAAGACAAAAGAATAGGAAAATGACAAAAATGGCCCTTGATTTAACTAGTTAACGGAGACGTCAATTATAGGGACATGACTAAAACAAATTAAATACCACAATGACCATATCTACAATAAACATACTACAGGGACCCTGATTAAAAAACTATCAAACTACAGTGACCAAATCCACAACTGACTCAAAGATTTATAATAAAAGGTTGAGTACGGAGATATGACGAAAAAAAATATTTTTAAAAAAGCACCTCACTAACATAATTACGCTTGTGGATTCAAACAACAAGACTATATTGGACCAAAAATATGAAAAATAAAGTCATTGGACTACATTGTTAGAATGGTCGATATTTCAAGGATGACTTTTGCAGCCGCTCGTACTGTTATTTTGATACTAAGTTATAATATATTTTTTATCTTATTTTAAAAAAGGGACTTAAACTTGACCGTCCTTTTCCTCCTAGTGCTTTTTCATGCTTTTTTTTAATAATAGTTGTTGCGATTACCTAATTGAAAGAACTGATAAAATACTATACTAATAATGTTGCTTGCAATTTTTTTTTTAAAATTGAATGTCTACCTTTCCATTTCACCCTTAGTCATGAGATGGATAAAAAAATCTTTATATAATTAAGAATTGTCTCTCTGTTAATTAAAAAGTGTAATAATTACACATTTTAAAATCTATATGCATTTTTCATGGTGATAATTTATTTCGGGACAAAAAAAATATTAAACAGCATACAACTATTTTATTCAAACTCAAAACTTAAATTTATTTTAAGAAAATCATTACATTTTCAAACAAACAAAATTACCCTACAGTTTTTATCAAAATTTAAAAATAAATTTATTTACTTGTTATCAATAATATAATGAATTTAACGATACAATATATACAAGACCTCGTTTTCTTGATAATAGAAGGTACATTAAATTTTCAACAATTAGTTAAATGTTTTACTCAAATCTTGTTTTAAAGTCAATATATTTTAAAAGAAAATTTATAACTATCATTTAATATCGACATGATTACAATCTATGGTATTAAAAATTTATCTTTTTTAATCACATATAAATTAAATATATAAATATGTACACATTTCCGTTTGAAAAAAACAAAAATTACCAACTAGATAAGTTATTTAACATTTCACATGATTCCAAGAGATCTAGATGCACCAAACATGGTCTTTAATGTTCCCTTCTTACTTCTCCACTACACATATAAAATTATATGAAAACATAAAATGATTATTTTATTATATTGTTTTATATTATATATAATTAATTGATTCTATTCAAATAATTTACAGGGTTTGAGTTTTGTTTTGAATCTTTGGTGTTGGTAAATTGAAATTTAAAAAAAAAATTGCATCGATATATAATACGGGAATATATATTTAGAGTAAATGGTGTTGAGAACGAATATCTTTTTATTCGATTGATATGCTTGATGAATACACTTTAAAAGATATTTGAAAAATGAATATTTAGGAGTTTATTTATTTTAAGAAATATGCTTTTGAAAACAAGTGTCAATTACACGAATTTAACACTCGGGTATTAAAATATATCTTTTAAACCCATATTTATGGTATTCAAAAGAGTAGTTTAAGCTTGAGCTTCAAAGTTCAAATATCATAAATATTTGAAGGTCCTAAGTTCGAACGCAGAGATAATAAAAAATCCTCTTGTGACCATGGAGGTTCAAATATGGTGACTACGGACTATCCGCAAAGCGATTAGTCGTCCTGGGATTAGTCGGCTCGCATAACGGGTTGAATATCCAAGTTAATAAAAAAAAAAAGGGGTAGTTTACAAAACGGTAATTCGGTAAATACTTATCGACAAAATACATCATTCCATGTTATCATATAACATTAACGATCATCACTTACCGGATAAGGCTTTCGAACCTTGTCTTTCTTTTTACTGAGTAAGATTTTCAGTCTTGTTATGTTCAGTTGGCAAGGTAATTGAATTAGTAAATGGCCCCTTTACATTATTGTTTCTAAAAACTCTTAAAGGTTGTGGTTCATGGAATCTGATGGAATTGGAATGACCAAATTCTTTTGCCATTTGGTTCACATGATCAAATAGATTGAATCCTTTCAATTCCAATGGATTCCTTAAGTTAAAAGGTTTCGTCATTCTTTGGCATACGTGAAAGAAATAAATTCCATCTCTTTCCATCGAACCAAATGCGTATTTCATTCCAATTTCTTTAAAGTCAAATTCATTTGATAGATTTTAATTCCACCAAATTTCATTCAGCGAACTAGACACCCCTTTAGTTTTTGAATAATACATATAAAACGTTAAGAATAATTTACTAATACATATAGATCTTCCAATTTCTAAAATATTTCTATTTTGTCCGTTAAGTTTTTCCCAAAAGATCTATTGTTCTTCATGAATATAAGATTAATCAACCAAATAAACAAAATAATGTTTGAGGGTTTGTGAGAACTTGTTTTGGAATAGAAAACAAAAAATCATAATGAAGTTTACATTGCATTTTTCGTCCATACTTTTTGTTGATTTTCTTGGCTTGGGTGCCTACAGTCTTTTATAGGGAAAAAAAACTTTATGGTGTCAATTGTTGCTCGGTTTTCGTCCCTATAATTGACAGAGATTAAGAATCCATAAAATCACCACCAGTTTAAAAATCCATAAAATCACCACCAATCTACCTTCCACATGCAAGTACAATGTGCTATGAGTTATAATACATCAAAAGAATTTGCACAAATTATTATACACATTCATAATGTTAGATTTCAACTTGCACATCTTTTCCCGTTAGGATGAGTTCTTGATATTCATAAATGTTTTTAATGCTGGTGATGGGGTTTGGGGGAGGGGAGGGGGTGTCTTTCTTTATGAAGAATTAGATATGATGGAGGAGAGACATAGAGAAGGATCAACGATGTGGAAAGACGAAATGTTTGAAAGGAAGGAGGTTATGAAAAAGAAAAAAACGAGTAAACTGACAACTTTACTCTCATGTACAAGGCACGTGGGATGCGTTAATGTTTTTTAAACATCTGTTAGTAGGATGAACCAAATCGAGCAACAATTTATACCATAGAATAACTGCAATAAAAAACTATAGGGACCCCACCAATAAATTGACAAACCAAATGGACCTAAAAGCAAAAAGATAGTTTACTCACATTAAATTTAAATCAATCTTAATTTATAATCAAATTTATGCTCCGCTACATTTCATTCTACTACATATGCACAAAATACCCTTTAATTTGTTTTATAAAATAACTTTTCTTAAATTGAAATTAAATAAAAATATGTTATCTATCAATGGGGTGCTAATGGCACTCTTGATAGGGGTGTTGAATGCATTGAGATTTAAAAAAGAATTTTAAACTTATCAAATGTCAATCATATCCATCAAATCTCAATAATCAATTATATTTATTATTATTATTATATAGGTATAATCTATATTAATTATTATTAAAGAAATATATCCTATCTATATTATGAATTTTAATAAATATATAAATATTATTATATACCATCGGTATTATATTTTATTATTATTGTTTTAAACATATATATATTATCTCTTATATATTGTTATTATATAGTTTATATATATTATTATTATTAAATTTATATAACCTATATATACTTATGATTACTTACAAAGATATTAATATTATTATGTACATTTATAAATAGATTTTTAATTGTATATATATTAAATATATATATATATATATTATATGTCATATACTTGTCATTTGTAATATCTTACATTATTTAGTTTTAGAAAGCTGGAAAGTCTAAAGACTTTTGTAGTAACATTATTGTGTATATAAGTGTTGTTAATTGTTTATCTTCTAAAGGGTAACATCGTAACTTAAAGGTAAAAAAAAACAACTTTTGATGAGTTCATATAATCTTTCCGTGTTAATTGTAGTGCAAATAATGATAGTTTATGTTTTGTTTATATATACTTTTTTGCTTTCTATCTTTTATTTATTTGTCAAATCTCAATGTTTATGTTTTATTTTTGTAATTATATAATTATTAAAATAAAATTAGTAATGTTTATATTAATAAAAGTTTATTTATAATTAAATAAAATTAAAAAAACATAGAAAGAGATCAATGTGTATATATATACATATGATGTAAGAGGTGGTGGAAATTATGCATTTCGAATAATAGTTGTCAATCTTGGTTTTCATTAAGATTTATGGCCAACAATTTGATTTAATTTGATGAAAGAGTTAGACGCATACAAGAAAGAATATATAAATTTTTAAGTAAGTTTTATTTTTATAACATAAAAAAATTAGTAACTTATATATATATATATTTATATAAATATAGTTTTAAAAAATTAAACATGTACTTATATAAATTAATTTCTATTACGATTAAAAAAAACAAAAAAGGAGAAAAAAATAATTGATATTCATTAAAAATAATAAAAAAGAAAATATTAATAATTTATATTAATTAAAAAAAAAAGTTAATTAGTAATCTATATTAATTAAATTCAATATAAATATTTAAATAACTAAAATAAAAAAAGAAAAGACAACTAAAATACAAAAAGGTTAAAGACAAGTAAAAAGCTAATGATAAGCTATGGTTAGGGGTGCCCTTAATAATGGTTAGGGGTGCCAATAGCTTTCCCCCTATCAATACAATTATTTTCTCCATGTTACAATCACTACCTGACAATCGTCATTTATTATTATATTAATAATCAACCGTTAAATAATTGTTTATAAAAATATTATGTATAAATATGCGATCATGCTATGCGATTTAGAGTTTTTTATATTTAATATTTTATTAAAATAAATTTTTAATGATTTAAAGCATCTTTAAGAGATTTAATATAGTTTCTTTTAAATAGACAATCAAAAATTAAACTTTTTAAAAAAAATTCATTTAATCCTAACAAATTTTATATTTTAAAGATTTCAAGATTAATTATATTATTTATAAATTCATAATATCGTATAAATTTATTATCTCAATATATTTTTTTTAAATTATATAAAATAAGTAGTAACTCAAATTAATTGGTTGGAATAAAAAAAGTTCATTTCTCTTTTATCACATTAAAATTTAGAAAACTTTTTAAACTTAAAATTTTATTTACTTTTCTTTATTTCATAAAATAATATTAATATTATATTAAAACAAAATAAAGAACAAAAACTTTATCTTAAATATTTTAAAAATCTTAGGAATGTTTTCACAAAAATTACTCATATAACATGTAGGTTGACGTTATAAACAAAGAGCTCTAAAAAGTTGACTTTTGTTCCTTCGGTACATCCCTCAATAATTGAGCTCTGATTTCCTTTTATCATTTTCAAGATCCAAAAATCCGTTTATGAATAAGCAAAATTTTATGTTACATATTTTTTTTTTAAACAAGATATTGATTTTTTTTAATCCAGTCTTAATCAATTGATTAAACATAATCGAGTTTACTGATGTTTTAAATAATAATAATTTATTTATTCATTTATATATATATAGAGAGAGAGAGAGAGGAAAGTAAAAATATGAATTCAAATTTGATTATAAACATGAGAACGAAGGAGAGCATGGTACGTATCTCGTTCAGTCTGAATAATGAAAGACATTCTATATGAATAACGAATTTAAAGTCATACATTATTCAGTATAAATAACACGCATTCAGAATGAATAAACAACATTGAGAGTGAATAACACAGCATCTAGTCTAAATATATTCAAACTGAATGGGACACGTGTAGTCTTCTTCTTTGTCCTCACATTCACAACTAAATTTAAGTTCGCATTTGAACCGGTCCATTTATATACCAATTACAAATAAAATTTAAATTCAAAATATTTTATATTGATTACTTGGAAACCCCAACATGTGATTAATGAAGTTGCATGAGGTCATCGATCACGCCTACCAACCAAATTGTTGAATCAATCATTCATTCTTTTATAAGACATAAATAAGTGAATAATTGAAGGTCCTTTATGAAAATTCAGTGATTAACTTTAAAACATGACATTTAACCCCTTAAAATTTTATTTCCATTGATAGTGTTTTATTTTCTTCCAATTTTAAAATATAAATAAGATGATACTACTGTACATAATAAGAACTTATACAATTGGTCGAGGATCATAGACAGGAAGATTAATCTAAAATTATTTGTTTGTATTTTAATATAGTAATAGAAGTCAAAGTCATGATATATCAACCTTTTCTTTTATTAATATTTGACTTCGATAACACGTTAGTAGTAAAGTTTGAATATCCTCTTGTTAGATTCCAACTGAATATTGGATATTCGTTTCCAATTGCGAAAGACAGATACATGACTACCAGTTAACAAGTCAACTATCTCTCATTCATTTTCTTTACAAAAAAAACAATATTCTAATCACTTATTTTTTTTAATCCTTTGGAGCCTCAATATCCCATCAATTATTGTTTCCTAACGTTGATTGCTATCAGTGTTTTCCTAGTTACTATGTATCAGTATTTTGTTTGTATTTAAGATCGATGCCTATAAATTAACGAAAAAAAAATTACTTTTATTTTCTCGGACATCCCAATACCTTTCTTTATATAATATAATACATAATGTTTAAGAATGAACTAAATACATCTATGCTTATAAAAAAAATCTCTCACATACGTCAACATTAATATCTACTTTTTATATCAATACATACATCAACTTAATTCTAAAATAAAGAGGATACAAACATTATTTCGTATTGTTTAATGAATTATTTCTCATTTATATATTTTATAATATTAATTATTATTTTCATGATTTGACCAAGTGTGGGTCACTTGATAAGCTGTAGTTTATTGGTATAGAGTACTTATTAATTATCAAAACTCACATGCCTTATCACCAAACTCCATGGTGGTTCATGCATTCCACTAATAGTACACTTATTTTATTATTTCTTGATATTATATTAAAATAATACTATTAGTTTTTAAAAAAATTATTATTATATTCGTCTACTTGAAATCAAACTACAATACATCAAACTACAATACATAAAACTTAGAGTGAGTTGTGGATTTAATCCTTATGTTTTGATATTTTTTGTTAGGGTCTTTATAATATTTTAATTGTGGATTTGATCATTCTAGTATTTAATTTGTTTTGGTTACGGTCCTTTTAACAATCACTCTCTTAACTACGTTAAATCAATGATCATTTTAGTTTTTTGGTCTATTTTTTGGTTTTTTCTAGAAAAAAGTAAAAACAATATTTTTTACACCCTTATATATATATATATATAGAGGAAAGTTCAAATGTGAACTTATTTTTGGTTGTGAACGTGAGGACGAATCTCAGCCACTTATCTGGTCAATAAAGGCGGGAACTTTGACTGCATTTCACTCCTTTAATAATCTCCACCCTCCCATGAATCGCGTCAATCCTCTGTGATCGCGTCCACCATAACCGAAGATGTGTGGCTGAGATTCGTCCTCACGTTCACAACCAAAAAATGAGTTCACATTTGAACCTAACCCTATATATATATATATATATATAACAATATCAAAATAAATTTGATGTCTATTTTGTTTGTTGGTCGCAAACAATGAAGTTTTTTGGTTTTTGGGCTGTATTTGGTGTAAATTCTTGTATCTTTTTTTTTTGTTGGTAATACATATGGTTTGCTGTCCAAAATAAAATATGAAATTTTTTTAATAAAATAAGATATTATTGTTTAGATTTTTTTAAAATTAATTATATTAAATACAATTTAATATATGATTTGATTTGTTTAATTTTTTTAAATTAATTATATTAAATACGATTTAATTTCATTAATAAAAATAATGTTTTTAACTTTTTTATAGGAGAAAGACAAAAATATATGAAAAAAGCAAAAAATGACTCTTGATTTAACGAAGTTAACGAATATATTAATCAAAGATCATAATAAAAACAAATTAAACATCACAAGAACCAAATAGACAATAAGCATATTATATGAAACTTAGTAAAAAAATCAAAATTATATGGACCACGTCCATAGCTCACTCTAAAAGTAAAATTGTTAATATTTTATCTATCAACTTGTTATTTTTAATACTTCTTATATCATATCAATAATTTATATTGGTTAATTTGATTTAAGGTGAACAAATTTGAAGCAAATGGTTTGTATACTTTATGTACGTAAACATAAAACTAAAAGAACATACAAAATTTTATAGTACTTTTTTCAATAGTAGCAAAACAAATTTTATTAGGAAACCAAAACAAGAACATGAAGGGGCCGATGCGCAAGATGCGGGAACCAAGATCAAAGGCGGAAAAACACAGTAAACCTCACGAAAAGCGAAGAATAACAGCTAAGAAGTCGTTTACTAAACATTTACTCAGTAAACACTTACCGGATGAGTATGACAAAGACCGACAATTTTATCCGGTAAGAGCAATGATAAGGATGAAGAGTCTACCCTATAAGTGAAAGTGACGAATCTTACCTGATAAGCACTTACAGAAAAATTGTTGCATGTGATAATGTTTTGATAGACTACAATCTTACCTGACAAAGTAAGTTAGAGTGTTGGTTTTTACCGGTAAACGACCCTTAAATAAACGATTAAACATGACACTAAAACACATAAATCACGACCAAAGGTTAAGGAACTCGATCAAAATAAATAGAAGCTCAAGCGAACGAGCCAATAGACAATCTCCCAACAATAGGAATGTCGATCAAAACATACAAAAGACCCTCTGATCACCCGTCTTGACCGCTTAGCGAATCAGTCCATAAAATTTAAAAGTTTTTTTTAATCTTTGTAGAAATCCACACATACGATGCTACTTGTATTTCTACGAGAACCAATATATACTTTGACATTATACTTATATAATTAATATAGTTTATGTCAATAGCTTATTGTTAAAGTTGGTAAAAATATGATAAATGAAGTGGCATGAGATCATCAATCATGCTTGCTAACCATATTATTAAATCAATTATCGAGTGTTTAAAAAGACATAGCAAGACGAATTGTGAAAGGTTAGTTTTGCACAATACTCTAATCTTAAATCTATAATGACCGACAAGTAGAAAATATAATGTATGAGGAAGTTACACAATTGCATCTAATTTTAGAACATGCCATTTTCACCCCTCTATGGTTTTTTCCCCATTATAGTGTCATTTTGTAGTTATTTTTTATATACATGGACATTCCACTATGACATCTACTGTATACACGTTGTAATACGTGAATTAGGATAATTTTTACTATATATCCACTAATGCTTACTGATGTTCACTATGATATCCATTATATACTCATTGTGACGTTCTAAGATACACAATATGATACACCGTAAACATTAAATCTCATGGTTATAACAAACTAATGAATTTTTATTTGATTATAATTATATATATACATATAAAGGAACGTTAAAATATGAAATCAAATTTGGTTGCGAACATGAGGACAAAGGAGAGCGTGAAACATGTCCATTCAGTCTGAATAATGAAGGGTATTCGGTATGAATAACGAAGGTCAAGTCATACATTATTCAGTATGAATAACACACATTCATAGTGAATAACACAATATTTAGTCTGAATATATTCAGATTGAATGAGACACATGACACACTCTCTTTTGTCCTCATGCTCACAACTTAATTTGAGTTCACATTTAAACCTGCCCCTACATATATAGCTAAAAAGAGAAAACTGAAGAACACCCTGGAATCCCTCCATCTGGACGGTATGCACAAATGCACATAGACGATTGAAATTGTTTTTTTCTATGCACTAGTGCATATATATATGCGTTAGTGCATATGCACAAATTACCAGTATGCATTTGTGCATACCGTCCAGATGGAGTGCTACCAGAGTGTTCTTTAGTTTTTTTAAGTGTTCTCTTCTGAACCCGACTCTCTCTCTCTGTATATATATATATATATAACACACACACACACACACATATATATATATATATAGACAGAGAGAGAGAGAGAGACTTGGGATGACGTGACAGCAACTTGACACTTCAAACTTTACAGTAAAATACTGTAATTTTCACAGTGTTTTTACTGTGAAAGTTTGGTACTTTTTTTTCCTTCACAATATTTTACTGTGAAGTTTCAAATATAAGAATGTGGTTTTACGGGTCTCATGAAAACAGGCTGGTCAGATGAATCCAATCCTTTATATATGTAGTGTGCGTGTATATATATATATATAGAGAGAGAGAGAAAGAGAGAGCAAAGTTCAAATGTGAACTCATTTTTGGTTGTGAACGTGAGGACGAATCTCAGCCACTTATCCGGTCAATAAAGACGGTTTTGACCCGGCTCCCCTCCTTTAATAATCTCCACCCTCCCATGAATCGCGTCAATCCTCCGTGATCGCGTCCACCATAACCGAAGATGTGTGGCTGAGATTCATCCTCACGTTCACAGCCAAAATTGAGTTCACATTTGAACCTAACCCTATATATATATATATATATATATGGGAGGGATCAAATGAGAACCACCTCTCCTTAAAAGAACAAAGGAACAAATTGTAGACCACATATGTGGGACCCACATCATATGTGATCTACAATGGTCCATTTGTTCCTTTAAAAATACAAAGTTCTGATTTGAAGCTTCTTCTATGTATGTATATATATATATATATACATGTGTGTGAGAGAGAGAGAGAGTTTTGAAGTGATAAGCTATATATTATTGGTTATTGCCGATCATGAAAAGTCACATGCCTTATCACCGAATACCATGGTCGGTGTCGGTGCAGGGTGGTTACATGGATTCCATTAATAATTTACTTTTTTATTATATCTTTTTAAATATGTACATGCTTTATAATTCTATAAACTATTACTTTTATGAAATTAGATAAAATATGAGTTAAAATATTAAGTTTTTATTTGTTAAAATTGTTATTGTTTCACTTCTTGCCATATATATCTATCGACCACGAATATTAAATTATAAGTAAAATGATACTTTTCTAAAGTAAATATACACAAATAATAAATACATATATTTTATTAGTTGGTGGAAAAGTAATATTTTAGTCTGTCACCAATCACATAAGACTTTCGTGTCATCGAACCATATGCATTTTGCCTCTTTTTTCTGATAGGGAACCATTTGACATCATCAAACCTTCTAGAAGATCTAAACGATTATTGAGTTGAATCAGTTTCAACCCCAACTCAAAAGGGTATTCGTTTCATTAAGCCGTACAAGTTAAACAAACTCATCCAAAATATTTTTAATAATTTCTGAAATTAGATCTGCGTTGTTATGAGGCCGTTCATTTTTTGTGAGACCAGCTTAAAGTTGTTATATGACAAGATGTTCACAAGGAAAAAAATATATATACCAAACCTTCATAATGTTTTTTTTTGAAAATTCTATCATCCAACGATTTCAAGATGATTTCACATGTCTTGAGAAAATTGAATCATCTCAGATGATTTCAAGTATTAAATTTACTATCTAAAGTAAAAATATGTCAAATTTCAGTTTTTCACTATCAATTTATGTTTTTCATCCGGTATAGGTATACCAATCATGTGAATATCACACGAGCATCACTCTAGTTATGGGTAAATGATAAGTTTTATGAGCTTCAAATTTAAGATTTAAAAACAAGGTTCTTTTTTGGATTGAACTGAAATTAAACATTGCTCAATTAATTACTTTTAGGTTTGATTTGGTTCGACTATTTTTTTAAACATCCCTAAGCTGAATTGAAAGTATTTTTTTCCCAAACAAAGAGTTTAAAAAATACAAGGGTGGTGCCTCAATGGTTAAAGCTTGGGCTCCAAAGGTCAGATTTGTCTGGAGGTCCCAGGTTCAAATCCAAGGAGGAATAAAAATCCCTTTGTGGCCACGGAGGTTCAAATTCGGTGACTTCAGACTACTCGTGAAGCGGATGGTCGTCATGAGTTTAATCGACTCGTATAACGGGTTGGATATTCAGATTAACTAAAAATTTGGTGTCATTCTTCCCAAAAACTCAAAACCAAACTTCCAAACATGAAAACACCCAAATCCAAGAATGTTTAACAAAAGTACCCAAAATCCACAAATTGAAACGAATTTAATCTATAAATCGCACTAGATTCAATCCAAAAAATGATTTTATTACAAAAATCCTTATTTCAATCCACAAATAATCACTCCAAAATAAAATCCCCAAAACATTAAAACTCTAAAAGAATGGTGAGATTCACATTAAACAAAGAAGAATAGTTCATGCCTTAATGAGAAAATCTATTTAATCAATATTCTTTCTTTAAAAAAGATCCATAGCTTTCTCTCCAAGTTTTTTTCCCAAAGGAACTGTTGGAGTCAAAATCTTCCAACTCACGACCGTAGACTAAAATGTACGACCGATAACATTTTGTGACTTACGAGTGTCGATTCGTGACCTTAGAATAAAAGGTCGAACGAAACTAACGACAAACGTACATGACGTACGACAAAAGATCGATGTTCATTTGCTCAACTAAAGACTGCGACAATAAAATTATTTCGAATCATATATATTGCCTATTTTTACTAACGACTAACGATCGACCGAGCATTTCTCTCTTTTGCGCAGGACCAGTATGGTTGTTGTGATTGTTACGTCCATTACATCGCGAGTCATTAAAAAGGATTTTAATGGCAATTATAGCGAAGGAGCCGCTACAAATTCCCCATATTATAAAGGGAAGACTTGGCTTGACAAAAGGACCCCTGAAAATTATCATATATGCTCTCAAATCAAGAAGCATCTCGAAGTTTTCCAGAATTCATACGACAACAACATTTCTTTTTATATTGTAACTATAAATCGTACAATCATTGTTCAAAAGGATGACGTCCCTGTTTGACGTCACGTTTTCTCAGCGCACCGACACTATCATCTACCGTCCGCGGTTTTTTCCCTCGATTAAAGGGTTTCTTCACGTCATCAATTCCCTTTGTCTTTAAGTTATTTCTTTTTTAATGTGTATTTGTCGTGAGAATCATCCTTTAATCGATCAGCTCCACAAACTTCATTAGTTGACTTTTATAAGTTAATTTTTGCCATTAACAGGACCGCACTCTCTCTCACACACACACACATAAGGGTGAAGTATAAGATTTACACAAATGAAGAAATGGGTGCAAAACCCCTTTTTGATCCCAAAATACATTTTTGGTCCTCGTACAACAAGCTTCTTTACCAAGTTTTTGGTAAAGAAATACAAACAAATTACGATATCTCAATATCAACAAATTACATTTGATTCTAAGTTTTTGGTGCTTCCCCATAGGTTTGTCGGTTAAAGTCTTTTCATGACTACTATGGGGATTTTTCTAGTTGTCTCGACAAGATCCCATAAGATTTATCGGGATGCATACAACCTGATCTGAAAACCCACAATTATCATAAAAAAATCTAAGGTTTAAGTTTTTTTTACAACAACAAAAAGTAAATATTTTACATAATTACATTAAAGTATTCAATTTTCAATTAATAAATTAAACAAGTTGATTAAAATTTTAGGTGAAGTTAATTAATTATTGTTTTTACAGTTTCATATTTGCCTAAAAGACCTTATCTTTTAGGCCAAATGTGAACCAAAATGAGGCTTGGGCCTGGAGGCCCATGATAAAAAATTAGACTATAGTAGTATATACATCTCTTTTGGGCCGATACTTAAGGGAGACTTGCCTCTTACATCTTTGAGTTGGTTGACAGTTTTGAAAACAAATAGGAAGGTCTTATAGTCAAAATTACCAAATTATTAATTTTTATATTTATTTTTTATTTGTAATTGAGATTGAATTTTCCTGTTATCATAAATTACAAGGTTTTCCCTTAAATATGTCCCCTAAGTATGTTCATACCTCTTCTACGCTGTCTATTCCCCTTCCAACCAATTAAAATCACATCATTTTTAACTACTAATGTTGTATCAGGAGACGTTTACTAAATCTTATCCAGGTAAGTGCTTACCAGAAAAATTCAACACTATCACTTACTTACTGGGTAAGATTTTATTCCATCAAAATGAGATTAAACGACATCGTATGCAACAATTTTTCGGTAAACGCTTACCGTGGTAAGAGTCGCCCCATCACTTACCGATCACTTACCGGCTAAGATTCTTGTTCCTTGTTATCTGGTATTCGTTGTTACCAAGTAAAATTTTTGGTACTTGTCATATTTTTCTAGTAAGGTAATATGACTTGGTAAACGCTTACTGGATTAGGATTTGATAAACGACCGTTTAGTAATTAAATTATACTAATAGGTATAAATATAAAATAAAAAGTAAGGAGGATAAAGGCTAAATCAAAAAAGTGAAAAACCCTTTCCTTTTTAAGTAAATTTTGGTATGACAAAATTGGACTTGCTATTTACCTAGCCGCTTGCATAATTTGTCACGTGTCAACCTTACCACCATGGGTTGAGGATAATGTTACTATTCAATTTTGGTGTTCTGATCTGACTATGTGAATTGACCTATTTGGCACGTGTCATGTGGTTTTTTACTTTTACACCTTATTCTATTTCCTTTTTACATTATACTATATTTTATATATTATTTTGATTGATGATACACTAACATTTATGTTTATTTATCTATTTTAATTGGAAGATATGTATCTAAATTATGTTTTAAAATATAAAGTAAGGTATAAATGATAACATCCATAATAAAAATATTTGGTGTCTATCTGGCATTGTCTCTATTCATTGAGATACAGGTCAAGGTCACTCGGGTTGCTTTCATTTCCTATTTTGGTTATAAATCTTTTTATTCATTTTAAAAGTAAACTACATTTTTCTTCCCTTTGGTTTGTTAAAATTGCAATTTTTATTTTGAGTAAACTCTAACTTTGGTCTCCGTGGTTTACTGAAATATTTGAAAATGAGACCTAAACTTTGATAACTCTAGAAACCATCCTCGTGGTTTTTATGTTGCTCTGAAAATGGTCTCCAGTCATTAACTAAATGTTTTCCGTTAATAAAGGGGTACTTTTGTCTTTTCATTTACTTACTTAATTCTTTTTACAAAAAATAAATATATTGTATATTATGTGTGTGTATAAGAATTCACAGTGATGAAAGCAATCAAATGTCAGGGCGAAAACCCCTCACCGTCGGCCAAACTCTTCGTTCTTTCACCTCCAATAATTTGAAAGCCAAATTACAGATGTGGTTTTAACTAACAGATCCATGGACAACTGACAATAAAAAATTTCAGATGGCAGCCACAAGAATCGGAATCATGGCAATTCACCATAGAACCCTAAATCCCACACCCCTTTCCATATCCCAATTCCAATCTCAATTCAATCTTCAATACCCATCTCTCTGATTCAATAAATTATTTGTGGAAATGCCTCCCAACAACGAGCGGTCTCGTCGTCATCACAGAGGGGTTTCCGTTCTCGTCGTCGGAAGATGAGTTCCATAAATTTGACTAGAATGTATTTTACATTATTTAATATTAATAGTTCTTTAATTGTTTTGGGGAAGATTATTTGTTTGATTACAAGCATTTCCAAATGAATATGATTCATTTCAATTAGTTGATGTTTATTCCATATTTAGCCTCACAACTCTTGCAGGGCAACCATATGGATGAAAATGACTTTCGGTCCACCGTTTCAAAAATCAAAACCCACAGTATAATTCTTTTCATAAATTTCAACTCAAAAATGATCATTTGGGTCTCTCGAGAGAGAGAAGAAAAGGGAAGGGGATGGAGGGTGTCTTGGTTTGCCGCAAAGTGTTGATTGGTGGCAAAAAATGAACAGTTTGGCCGATATATTTTCACCGATGACGTTGTGATGGTTTTATCCTTGTAAGATCTTACAGACATACCTATATTATATATATATATATACACACACAGAATATACAATATATTTATTTTTATAAAAAGATTTAAGTAAGTAAATGAAAGGACAAAAATACCCTTTTTTTTAACAGAAAACATTTAACGGAGTTAGTAACCGGGGACCATTTTCAGAGCAATATGAAAACCACGAGGACGGTTTCTAGAGTTATCAAAGTTTAGGTCCTACTTTCAAATATTTCAGTAAACCACGGGGACCAAAATTAGAGTTTACTCTTTTATTTTTATGGTCTAAAAATTATGATTATTATTTTTATGATTTGTAATTTATTGTTATTTTCGTTTCTATAATTCATAATTTATTATTATTTTAGTTTACGTGGTTTACAGTTATGTACATATTTGGTCTCTTATACTTAAAGGTACCATGAATAAAAATAACAATAAATCACAAACTATAAAAAACTAAAATCACAGTTTTTTTTTGAACGGCAAGTTAGTAATTAGTGATTCGAACCCACAGGTTAAAATGTTGTAAAAACTCTGGTACCGCTAGGCCAGAGACACTTTGGTTAAAATCATAGGTTCTAAATCATAAGAACTAAAAAAATTAACAACAAACCTTAAGGAGTGATGCTTTTTGTATGCAAATAATTTGAATGACGTAGAGTTTTGAAAGGGTAAAACAATTTTGAATTCTTTTTACTTTATAGCTCTTTTAACGGTTAAAAACATGGGCTAAAAAAATGTTAATCAACTTTTAGAAATTTGATAATTTTTTTATTCAAAAAAAATAAATATTCAAAGCATTAATCTATCAAAATATGTGTTCGAACTTTTCCTATTTATAAAATTAATTTAAAGATTTAATTATTTAAAATAATTTTTTTTCATGTACTTATCGTCCGTTGATTATTATGTTTTTTTCTACAATATACCAACTTTTATAGTTTTCTCTTAGGCATTAATATATATTTAAACAAATTTATCACACGGTGACCGAGTAAAAGCATTTTCAATAACTTTTTCAAAATAGTGATAATGGAAAAAATGAGAATTTTGAGTAAGTATTTTGTTCCAATACCTTTCCTATAATCATCTTTAAAATGAAAAAAGTAAAAGAGAATAATTTTTTTTTTTCAAATATAAAGTTCACTCCAAAAATAATTATTCAATGAAATAACCAATAAAAAACTTTAAAAAATAAATATTTAAAATAAAAAATAATAGTTTAATAGATGATGTAATATTTTAATATTATTTTAAAAAAATTATAGAAAATTTATTGAAGATAAATATAATTATTTTTAAAAATTTGATCTTTTAATTTTCAACGGAATTTATTGAGGATGATCCAAGAGTTCTGGTCGAAAATGGCAACCGACTGCTTCCATGATTCATATCTTTATGAGCTAAAATATTAAATAATCAATCTTGCCGCGTGTGCACTGTGACAAATTAGTTTCATCTGATTCTGTTTGAATTCCTTGAGACACGATGGGTTGCTTTCATTTCCCTATCGATTTTTGTCATAAATTCTTCATTTATTTAAATAATACAATCATCCCATCTTTAAATACCATATCATATCATCACATATTTGACAGATAGACATACATTTATTGCAAAATCACATCAAACAAACAAACAAACACAACACCAAAATCATAATCCATCAACTTTAAAATTAATTCAAACAATGAAACACCCCACTACACTTTAGGTGTTTTAATGTAGGCCAAATTCGTGGAGTTACCAACTCTAGTCAAAGTCTTCAAATCGTAAGCAATCCAACACCTGGATCTATCCGTATGATAGAAATACCCCATACACTTACAATCTTTACTGCATTTATTCTCACAATCACTTTGTTTCGTTGGCCCATCTCCCCTCGTATATTTTATCATAAAATGGTCAACACCTTCGAGCTTATAGTACCCAAACTCACCAGCCTTACAAGATGTCACCTTTTTCGACTCACAATCTTTACTCCACCCACTTAACCCATTTGGAGTTGGGCAAGCCACACACTGACTATCTTCACACAGACCAAACTTCCCACATCTTTCCGGTAACTGGCACTCGCCTTCCATCGATCGCCTATCGAAAAACGTATATATAACTTCCCAAGAAACGCCTTGAACGTTGGGATTATACGTCAAGAATCTAAGGTTTCCATCTATCCCTAATCGAAGGTACGATAATGTGTTATTGTAACGTGAAAAGGCCATGTTTCGATTCGAATTGGATGATGGGTTGGTTATAAAGTATTGGAATGTTAAGTAATAAAGAAAACCCTCATCGGTATCTGGTTCGGAAGTAAGAGTTAAATTGGTTAAACTACCTTTGTTAATAGTGAACCATTCGGTTGATGTCCAATATAACATTGGACGAGCCGAGTTCGGACTCCTGTAATACATGGCTAACCCTTTGGGTTCCATCACCAAACTATACGCTCCATCAACGTTGTTTGTTTCTGAACTCCGACTCACGAGCTTACTCGGACCACCGGCTCGGAGATATTGACCCACCAAGAGAGTATCGGTTGGTGAATCAAAACTTTGCCATAAGAAATTACCCTTACCATCATGAAGAACCATGTTACCATTTGGAAGAACCTGAAAACCAACCACACCCTTATTGGCGGTGTTGGTTTGCCATGCAATCCGGCCATCGGCGTCGGCGAGAACCAGATTTCCGTCAGTGCCGAAGGTGAGGGTAGCGTTTTCACGAACCGGGTTCGCACGGTTAGCTTCCCAAACCCAACGCATGAGGGATTCGGATCGAACCGTACCCATACGTAAAGCTAGAGTGAATGAATTAGGGGTGGTGTTATAGAAGCAAAGTTGAAATGGGTTATTAAAAGGTGGAAGAGCTCGATAATTGGCATCATATTCGACTATATATTCTCCAAAATCACCTTCGTTGACATAAGTGAATGTGTCTGAAGCAGGTACAACAGCTAGAGAGATGGAAGAAAGAAGTTGGAAGGAGATGAAGAAGAAGACAAGTGAAATGGAAATGGAAATGGAAATGGAAGCCATTTTTGGTTGGTGATATTGAGAGGTTCACAGAAGGGAGATATATATAGATGGAGGTGGGAATGGGATTAAGGATAACTGACTGTATTATCCACTTGTACAATACAACTAAGCGATGCTGGGTGTTATTTTTTTATATGTATTTTGTTATTATTCTGGATCTGTAAATCTGGGGCGGCGTCTTTGGAAAACAATAGAATACAAAATTATCTTTCCTAAAGACCAAACTTGGTTAATATATATTATTAACTTTAGTGAATGTAATATTTCTTTAAATAAAATAATAACGTATTTATATAACATGACTAAATATGTAATAGATTAATGTAAAATAAAAAGTTAATCCAGGTTGGATATATCACCTTTTTATTATTTAAAGTTTCATATCGCATCGTGCGTTGGTCGAAGGAAAATTGCAATTTGAAAACAAAAAGGTTTATGTATTTTTTTTATTCATCGTCCCAAATTTATTCTAGATAAGGTTGTATTTTATTCATGTATTTTGATTGTTTTAATTGAAATTTTGTATTTATGTTTGTTTTAAATACTATTGTTATTATTAATTGGTATTCTAAAAGACCCATGCATATTTTGTTATGTCGTAAGATTTGTTTTTAACGTTAAGTTAAATCTCATGTTTTGTCATAACTTGATAGGTCTTTTTTTAATTATGCCATTCGACCCTTTTTTTTTTAACGTATACCAGTGTTTTAATTTATATATATATAATTTAAGCTTTTGTATGTCTTATATCAATATATTATTTTGGAATTCTTGTATAATTTTAAATTATTCAATACTATTAGTTTTTTTTTTGAACGACAAGTTAACACACACCCGTTCCCCGAGTATCCGGGATCCATTCATGCATCCGACTAATCCTCATCGACCAAGACCCACTACTAAATGGCAGACCATGGTCTGGATATCGCCACTTATGTGAGGTTCGAATCCGGATAGTCAGGAATACCATCCATTGACCTCCAAGATGTTACCTTACCACTGAGCTAGACATGCTTTAATAATACTATTAAATCATCGAGTAAATGACCGGTTAAGACTAAAATCATTGAGTAAAAGAATAGTTAAGAAGAATATTGGCTTTGACTAAATGACCGGTTAAGACTTAAGAGTTAAGACCCAACCAAAAGCTTAGTAGGGACTATTAAATTGTTAGCAATGACATAAAAATTTATCGTTTTAGGCAAAAGTAAAATTACTTAACCTTTCTTTTTAATCCTTTGATTTGTTAGTGATTATTTAAAATTCTTTAAACACCGTTTTAAATCTAACTGTAATTAAAAACTAAAAAAGCAAACTCTCAAACATTATAAGGAAAAAATCTCTTCTACTTCAGGTTTGAATTCAGATACTGACAATGATTTTTGTCCATAGTAATTAATTTTATGATGACTCAAAACAACTTAGGATTGATCGCAGATTACTTAGGGGCCGTTTACCAAACGCTAACCCGTGTAAGACTTACCAAGTCATATTACCTTACCGGAGGAATATGACAAGTACCAAAAATCTTACCCGGTAAGAGCGAAGACAAGGAAAACAAGGACCAAAAGTCTTACCCCAGTAAGTGATTGCGACAACTCTTACCACGGTAAACACTTACCGGATAAATTGTTGCATACGATGCCGTTTTGGTGAACTAAAATCTTACCCGATAAGTAAATGATAGTGTTGAATTTTGCCGGTAAGCACTTACCCGGATAAGATTTGGTAAACGACACCTTAATTTAGATAAACTAACCCAAAAATGTAGAGTTAAAAACCATGAGAAATAAATAATATACATAAGTTTCACCGGAAAATAAATACCACATGGTGGGCCGTGGGCAAACCATAGCAACTCACAAGTGGCAACCAACATATATATATATATATATATATGAGAAACCTCCAACATTATGCGTGCATGAATTTATCTAGGTACGAATTTGTAAAATAATATTATATTATTATATGAGAATCAGTTTATAAATTATTGGTAATCGAACGAAATTGAAAATAATACTTCAATATAAAAGAAAATTTCTATATTATTCGATGATTTTATAAGGATTACAAAGAGACTTTTTTATTGAATGAAATTAATATCCTAAATAATAACTCGAAACTCGTGTCAGTTGATAAAAAATGAAATCCATATATGAGATAAAAGTTTTTGAAGTCGTATTTGGATCCCTAGATGAAGATTTGGGCATGGAACAGAGACCAAACTGTCATATGACGTTTTGGAAACGTTCAGCTTATTGCTAGCTTTCCGTGTGTATCTTGTCGGTCTTGCAAAGCCAAAGGGATTGAAAGTTAAGGCTTTTGGAGATGGGAATTTTTCCCACCTCATTTCCTTTGCTTTCATTGATCCATGAACGAGTCTGATAATTCTTCAATACGATGCACATCAACTATTAATAAATATACATCATCCTTCATTGTCAATTATCACACCAACTATTACAATCCCAAGAACTCGATGGCCAAATTTTATCTCTCAGGAATTCAGTCAGTTGATGATGACAATTTCATCGAGGGAAGAAGGTCATTGAAATTGTTTTTTATTGTATGAACTACAAGATAATTATGGAATATGCCATGAAATATAAGAAATATCAATTATTTCTTATTCATAATCAGTTCTTTGTCGGCGAGTCATATAAAATATGTTTTATCATTGTTAATTTGCATTCAAAATTAAAATTAATAATTTTATATGTCAAGTGTAGACTTTGAGTCCGGGTTTGTTTGCAATGATTGAAGTAAATCCTTTACTCGACATAGTCTAGTTGTTGCTTCTCAAAATAGAAAAATCCATGTCTTTTTCATCGAGGTTGCTTTCAATTTAATTATTTTTAAAATACAATAATCTCATTTTTGGGATCTACCAAAGATCATATCTTTGACTAATACACATATAATACAAAATTTAATTTTATTCACATCAAACAGACAAGATAGCATTGTCAGACGTAAAAGATCAAAAAGTGTTTATAAAGATGATTAACATTGAGGAAATTAAACTCAAAGATGTGACAAATAAGTCATTATTCCCAATTATGATCAGTGTTTCAAATAATAAACAATGAAACAACTCGTCATTTCTCTGTGATAAAAATTCTCCGAGCACTTGCAATACTATGTGCAAATTTTTCTATCACATACGACACTCGTACGACCAAAACCAATACTCTTGATGAGTACCACCAACATTATTATTAGGAACTAAACTATATATGTATTAAAAAATTCGAATTATAATAAAATGAAACATGTGATCTTTTACTTTTTGTTTTGTTTGATCATGTTTGACAATCAAGAACTATCTTATACTTGCATATTTTATTTTTTGAACTTATTCAAAAAACTTTTTTCTAATAACGTTTTAATAAACTCCAGAGTTGGTTTCTTATCCATTTTATCTTTTCCTATTAATTAAGTCCCTTCTATTTGTTCAATTAATTTTTCGACATGACTGTTATGTCTTTTTACGTTGTTATCTTGTTTATTAGTTAACTTGTAGCAAACATAATTATTTTATCAGTTATATTATCAACTAACAGTAATTAACGACTAACTTTTTTTAGTAAAGAGTGTTTATTATATGAATCAACAATAAGCTTATATTATAACATTTAAGTTATGACTTATGAGTAGAGCATTAAACTTATAAAAAAATGCATATAGAATATGAAAAATTAAAAGCGAATATTGAAACTCTAACAAAGAGAAAAAGGAAGTGAAAAAGAAAAGTTTGACCGTTGGACATGTGAATGCGACATGGTGGGTGGCGCATGAGTAAAAGTACTGTGGTCGGAAATGGCGACTGGCGGCTTCCATGGTGGCAATGGCAATACTCCATCCCATATATTTGTTTTATTTTATAAGTTTTAAATCAAAGGAAAAACTGTAAATTATGGATTTTGTTCACGTTGTTTTAACTTTTTAGTTTGTTTTGAATTTGGTATCTAGAGTTTTTTAATTCCAAATTAAGCCCCTAAAGTTTGTACTTTCATAATATTTTGATCCATGTTATTAACAATTATTAACTCCGAGGAATATTTTAGTAATTTGACAATTCTTTTAATTTCTCATTTTAAGTAACTACAGTGTAGATATATGTGTGGTTTTTAAATTAAATAAAAAATAAAAATACGTCTTTGGAAAACACAACCAAATCACTCATTATCAAAATCATCTTTTCCCAACCGGCCAATACATACCATAACAATAAAGAATAAAAACTTAAATACAAACCTCAAAATCAAATTGTACCTCAAATCCAAACCTTAAATTTAAAATCTAAACCGTTAGATTTTTGGGAGGTGCATAAGGTGGTGGTTGTGAATTAATTTAGTAATTTAATAGATGCTGGCTCTTTTTCTCTTTTCTTTTTTGGTAAAAATTGTGGCTATTTGCAAATCTCCAAATACACAAATCACAATCGAAAATCATCCATCTACTAAATACCCTTTTGTATCCCTTCCTCTTTAATACCTTTTGCAAGCAACAGAAGCAACTCATCCTCTTCTCTTCCCCCTAATACTAGGATTTTCACACCGTCGGTAATTATAGATGGATTTTCAAACCGATCGATTTTTGATGGATACTTTTTTTTTAATTGAGAGCCATCGTTATTCTGTCACTAATCCGTCGGTAAATGTCGATTTTTTAGTAGTGTAATTAGTAGCTGTTTTAATCTCTACAGTATGTAAATGTGCATACAGTTTGAAAGTAGTTTATCCGGTATGAACACGTGTATGAAACCAAGAAACATATTCAGTTACTTGTGTCCACATGTGCATACATACATATGAACGGTTATTTAGGGTGTTGATCAATTTTCATTTTTTGGGAGGTTTTCTTATGAACATTACTTTCTCTTGTTTTCTTATTCTCTTATTTAGTTACTGTTATCTTATAAAATCACATGTGATTCACTCGACTTTTAAACGACAAGAGGTCACGGGACACGTCGTCGGCACAAACTTAATTTTTATGAACCGTTAATGTAAAATCACATGTTAGTTATTGTTTTCGTTTGAAACAACCTCTCTCTCTCTCTCTCTCTATATATATATATATACATATATAGGGAGAGTTCAAATGAGAACTCAAATTTGGTTGTGAACGTGAGGACAAATGAGAGTGCGACACATGTCCTATTCAGTCTGAATATACAAAGAAATATTCAGATTGAATATAGTATTCATTCGGTCTGAATAATGTTTATTCAGACCGAATAAATACTATATTCAGTCTGAATATTTATTTGTATATTCAGTCTGAATATTTATTTGTATATTCAGTCTGGATAATTTACATTCAGACACGTGTTGCGCTCTCATTTGTCCTCAAGTTCACAACCAAATTTGAGTTTGCATTTGAACTTTCCTCAACCCCCCCCCTCTCTCTATCTTTCTATATATATATATATATATGTATATAGACAGAGAGAGAGAGAGAGGAAAATTCAAATGCCAACTCAAATTTGGTTGTGAACGTGAAAACAAATGAGAGCGTGACACGTGTCAAAATAAGTAATATTCAGACTGAATATACAAAGGAATATTCAGACTAATATTCCTTTGTATATTCAGACTGAATATATACTATTATATTTTTTTGAATGAGACACATGTCGCACTCTCATTTGTTCTCACGTTCAGAACCAAATTTGAGTTTTCATTTGAACCCACTCATATATATATATATATATATAGAGGAAGGTTCAAATGAGAACTTTGTATTTCTAAAGGAACAAAAGGACAATTGTGGACCAGATATGATATGGATCCCACATAATATTAAATCATTTCTGATTTAATATGATTTAATATTAAATCAGAAATGATTTAATATTATGTGGGACCCATATCATATGTGGTCCATAAAGTGTTCCTTTGTTCCTTTAAAGATGGGTGGTTCTCGTATGATCCCTCCCCTATATATATATATATATATATATAGATGTTAGTTCATTTAGAAACTAGACGAAGGGTAGAAACTATAGAAACTTTGACGAATCAATATAAAAATAATTTTTTAATGATTTTTTTTCATCAAAAGCTATGACTTAAGATATTATTGCACATATGTTTGTTTCATAATGTAAAAGTTTTAGGTGTATTATTTTTTCATAAGTTGAAAGTTTCTCATATATTTTTTTATGAAAAGTTTCATATGTTTTTGTTTCATAGTATAAAAGTTTCACATGTAATTTTTTCACAAGATAAACAAACATATGTGCAATAATATTTTAAATCATAGCATTTGATGAAAAAAAATCAGGAAAACAATTATTTTTTATATTGATTTGTCAAAGTTTCTATAGTTTTTAAATAAACCAGCCTCTCTCTCTCTCTTTCCATATATATATATACTCTCTCTCTCTCTCTATATATATATATATAGAGAGATGAAGGTTCAAATGAGAACTTTGTAAATTTAAAGAAATAAAGAAACACCTTGTGGACCACATATGATGTGGACCCACATCATATGTAATGCACAAGGTGTCCTTTTGTTCCCTTAAAGATTGGTGGTTCTCGTATGATCCCTCATATATATATATATATATATATATATATATATATATATATATATATATATATATATATATCATTTGTTAACCAAACAAAGATGGTAACTTTGTTAACCGATTTTCATCGATTAAAGTTATCTTTTCAGTATGGAATGGGTTGGCGATAAATATATGTTTAGAAGGGCAAATTTAAATGTATTTATTATTTAATTAAAAGAGAATATATTGGTATGAAAGTGGTAAATCTTAGGAATCTCAAACAACCCAAAAAAACACATGACTTGAAAGATAAAAGTACAACAAAGAGGAATCAAAATAATGGCACTACTAGCTACTTGTTGGGTGTTTTGATGAACGCCAAATGAGTCGAGTTACCGGTTCTCGTCAATGTTTTTAAATCGTATGCGATCCAACACCTCGATCGATCCGTGTGATAAAAATACCCCAAACACTTGCAATCCTTTGTGCATTTGGTCTCGCAATCGCTTTGCTTCGTTGGCCCATCTCCCCTCGTGTACTTGATCATAAAATGGTCAACACCTTCGATCTTATAGTACCCAAACTCACCAGCCTTACAAGATGTCACCTTTTTCGACTCGCACTCTTTACTCCACCCACTTAGCCCATTTGGTGTTGGACAAGCCACACACTGGCTATCTTCACAAAGACCAAACTTCCCACATCTTTCCGGTAACTGGCACTCGCCTTCCATCGAACGCCTATCGAAAAACGTATATATAAACTTCCCAAGCAACACCTTGCACGTTAGGGTTATACGTAAAGAATCTAAGGTTTCCATCTATGCCCAATCGGAGATACGATAAGGTGTTATTGTATTTCGAATAGGCCATGTTACGCATTGACATGGACGATGGGTTCGTCATAAAGTACTCAAACCTCAAGAAATAAAGATAATCCGCATCCAACTCTGACTCCCAAGTAAGAGTTAAATTGCTCAAACTCCCTTTGTTAATCGTAAACCATTCGGTAGACGACCAATACAGCATTGGACGTGGCGAGTTCGTGCTCTTATAATACAACGATAACCCTTTGGGTTCCATCGCTAAACTGTATGCACCATCGACGTTGTTCACCTCAGAACTCCGACTAACGAGCTTACTCGGACCACCGGCTCGGAGATATTGACCCACCAAGAGAGTGTCGGTTGGTGAATCAAAGCTTTGCCATAAGAAATTACCTTTGGCATCATGAAGAACCATGTTACCATTTGGAAGGAGCTGAAAACCAACCACACAAAGAAAATAGGATTAAAAATAAATCCTATTTTCAACCTACAAGAAGCATATGGGATTTCTTTATGCAATAAAAAATAAATATATAAGATTTGTTTACATGTATATATTTTTTGGGGTATAAATCACAATGTTTGTAAATATTAGATAACTCATAATTAACTTGTGATAACCTTAAGAATTAGTGCATAATATCTTATTTTATGTGATTTCTTTTCACCCAAGACTATGATTTAGAATCTCTATTACACTGTACTCGTTTCAAATGTTTTTATTTCATATATACTCGGTTTACGATTGAACGTTTGTGAAACAAAAAAATGCATGTAAAAATGTTTACTTATATAAAAAAAATAATGTGAGATAAAATCTTAAAGCTGAAGGTATCATGAATATCACAAAATTTGAAGTTATCAATTGATTAATCCTCTATATATGTGTATATACACACATTAGCGGCGGGTTAATGCCTTGACGTTTTGGGTTGAGTTACGGAAACCCTATTTCAACCCTCCTAATTTGCGCTTTGACGAATTCAGTTTGATTGGGTTAGCGAATTGGGTAGACGGGTTTTGTGAGTTGACGGTTTTTTATACACCCGTAAAAATGGGTTGAGGATAGCCGACTTTAGTATCCACTTATACAATACAACTAAGGGATGTAGGGTGCCATTTTTTATGTTTTATTATTATTTTGGACCTTTAAAGCTGGGGGCGGCGCCTTTGGAAATAGAATACAAAACATCTTTCGTAGAGACCCAATATATATTTTTAATTTAGTGAATATAATATATTTAAAATAAAGTAAGAATGTCTTTATATCAAAATGACTAGAAAAATCATAGATTAACCTAAAATAAAAAGTTAATCCGGGTTGGATATATCCCCTTTTTATTATTTAATGTTTCATATGATATCGTGCGTTGGTTCGAAGGAAAATTGCAATTTGAAAATAAAAAGCTATGAGTGCGTTTAGTTAGCGAAAACTGTTTTCATTTTCTAAAAAAACGTTTTCAGAAAATGGAGTTGAGTTTTCATTCTCAGTTTTCTATGAAAATTTTTCAAAACGCGTTTAGTTGAAATGGTGGAGTTTTCATTTTTCATTTTCAGATTTTTAGAAAACGCGTTTATTTATGCATTTTCTACCAGTTTTCATTTTCCATTATTTTTTAAATTAGAAAGTGTGTGTACACACACACTTTCGCCCACACACAAACACACTCACTTTCACACACATACACACATACACACACTTTCACAGACACACACACACACACACACACTCACACACTTTAACACACACTTTCATTTTCACACACATACACACACATACTTTCACACGCACACATTCACACACACACACATACACACATGTTTTCACACACACACACACACATTTTCACACACACACACACACACACACACACACACACACACACACTTTCACTTTCACATAGACACACACACACACAATTTCACTTTCACACAGACATACACACACACTTTCATTTTCACACACATACACACACATACTTTCACACGCACACATTCACACACACACACACCCATTCACACACACACACACACATACACACTTTCACATAGACATACACACACACACACTTTCACACACACACACACACACACATTCTAATTTGAAAAAAATGGAAAAATGGAAAATGAAAAGTGGTAGAAAATGCACAATCAAACGCGTTTTCTAATTTTTCTAAAAATGAAAAATGAAAACTCCACCATTTCAGCTAAATGCTTTTTCTAAAATTTTCATAGAAAACTGAGAATAAAAGCTCAACTCTATTTTTTGAAAATGTTTTATAGTTAACTAAACGCACCCCAGAGTTTTCATTTTCCATTTTTAGAAAATTATAAAATGCGTTTAGTTGTTGTAATGTCTCACATTAATTGGGGAGGAGAAAAAACGTTGTCTTATAAGGGACTTGGATACCACCTCTATCAGACGCGTTTTAAAACTGTGAGTCCAGGTGTGCGGGCAAACCGGACAATATCTGGTATGGTTGGTCTGCGTGTGTGAATGTGTGTGTGTGTGTGAAAGTGTATGTATGTGTGTGTGTGTGTGAAAGTGAGTGTGTGTGTGTGTGAAAGTGTATGTGTGTGTGTGTGAAAGTGAGTGTGTGTGTGTGTGAAAGTGAAAGTGTGTGTGTGCATGAAAGTGAGTGTGTATGTGTGTGAAAAAGTGTGTGTGTGAAAGTGAAAGAGAGTGTGTGTGTGTGTGTGTGAAAGTGAAAGATAGAACTTTAAACAAAATTATTTTGATTCAACCATCTCTTTCTCGACTTGAACTCATAAAACCAGCTCCATTTGGAATTCCATCAATTATTCGTCTATCAAAAAAATTAGCGAATTTGGCCAATTTTCTCATCCCTACAGTGAAGAATGTTCCATAAAAGGCATCTATGTAACCCCGATTATATGACCAATCATATATACCATTTTTTATTTTGTCAGAAAAAATTCTCTTAGGACCCATTTTAACAAATGAATTAATTAAGTCCAAATTTTGAAAAGATGAATAAACAGGTTTATATAAAAAAATGCTATAAATATTCCGAAAAAGGCTATACTGACTGAAAAAACTGCATCTTTACAAAATTCATACCAATCTTGTGTGTGTGTGTGTGTGTGAAAGTGTGTGTTTATGTGTGTGTGTGTGTGTTTATGTATGTGTGAAAGTGAAAGTGTGTGTGTGGAAGTGTGAATGTGAAAATGTGTGTGTGCACGCGCGAAAGTGTGTGAAATTGTGTATGAGTGTGAAAGAGAAAGTGTGTGTGTGTGTGAAAGTGTATGTATGTGTGTGTGAAAGTGATTGTGTGAAAAAGTGTGTGTGTGAAAGTGTATGTATGTGTGTGTGAAAGTGAATGTGTGAGAAAGTGTGTGTGTGTGTGTGTGTGTGTGTGAAAGTGTATGTGTGTGTGTATGAAAGTGAAAGTGTGTGTGTGTATGTGTGAGAAAGTGAGTGTGTGTGTGTGAAAGTGAAAGTGTGAGTAAATGTGAAAGTGTGTATGTGTATGTGTGTGTGTGAAAGTGAGTGTGTGTATGTGTGTGTGAAATTGTGTATGAGTGTGAAAGTGAAAACGTGTGTGAAAGTGTGTGTGTGTGTGTGTGTGAAAGTGTGTGAGTGTGAAAGTGAAAATGTGTGTGTGTTTGAAAGTGTATGTGTGTGTGTGAAAGTGAGTGTGTGTGTGTGTGAAAGTGTATGTATTTGTGTGTGAAAGTGAGTGTGTGAAAAAGTGTGTGTGTGTGAAAGTGTATGTATTGTGTGTGAAAGCGAGTGTGTGAAAAAGTGTGTGTGTGTGTGTGTGTGAAAGTGTATGTGTGTGAAAGTGTGTGTGTGTGAAAGTGTGTGTGTGTGTGAGAGAGAAAATGAGTGTGTGTATGTGTGTGTGAAAGTGGGTGTGTGTGAGTGAAAGTGAAAGTGTGTATGTGTGTGTGTGTGTGAAAGTGAGTGTGTGTTTTTTATCAACTAAACGCAACCTATGTATTGAAAGGTTTTTGTGTATTTTTTATTCATCGTCCTAAATTTATTCTAGATAGATAAGGTCATATGTTATTTATCATTTTAGACAACTTTTTATCAGTTTTCGATTGTTTTAGTTGAAATTTTATATTTATGTCTATTTTAAATATTATTGTTGTTGTTAATTGACATTTTCATATTATGTCATGCCATAAGACTTGTATTTGACGCTAAATTAAGTCTCATATACCTCATCATGACTTGATAGGTCTTTTTTATAATATCCTATTTGATCTTTCTTATACATATTAGTGTTCTAATTTATATATAACTTTTATATAATTAATGATCGAATTAATTTGTGAGACTTTTGCCTCCAATCAAGAAGAAAGCGGGTAACAAAGCATGTTTACCCCCATTAAGAGTGGCTTTACCTTTTGTTTGTTTGACAAAAATGTTAAAACGGGCAGCAAAGCGGGTTTACCCGCATTAGAAGTGACTGTACCTTCTGTTTGTTTGACAAAAATGTTAAAGCGGGTTTACCCGCATTAGAAGTGGCTTTACCTTCTGTTTGTTTTGGGCTTTTGGCATTTATGTTAAAGCGGGTAGCAAAAGTCGCCCGGGTGTTTTTTGGGCTAAGAATGAGACTTTATTTTATAAATATAAATAGGATAAAGACAAAGAAAGGAATCATATTTTTTTCTTTTGCCTCCTCTCTAAAACTTGGTCTCCAATTTTCACCAAGAACTCAAGAACACCATTTGATTTCTCCATTATTGTAGTTGTAATCTCAAGCGTATCATCATCAAAGTGATAGTGGATAAGTTCTCAGCGTCTTCCGCCTGTGGTTTTTTTCCCTGTCCGGGTTTCCACTTAAAAATCTCGATGTCTCTCTTACTCATGCTTTATTTTGCATTTCATTGGGTTGTTTATTGTTTACATTTCTGTAGTGGTTGATCATCTTGCATTGCTAATTGTTATTCTACTTAGAATCTCGATATAGAACTTTAGTTAATTTGTTATTGGGGTATTTATGTTTTTATTGGGAACCAACTAAAGTGCTTATGCTATTTGAGTCTTGGTATTTTCACAACACAATGTACCTTTTTTTTAAGACAACGTTTTAATTAAAATAATTGATAATACCAATGTAGCAAGACTTTTATCTTGAATAATACCAAATTTTCATAATTCAGAAACTTGAATAATACCAAATTTTTATAATTCAGAAACTGAAAAGAAATTACTATCTTAAATAATAATGTGAAAATCGTGTGAGTTGCAAAAAAAATGAAAACCGTACATGAGATAAAGGATTTTTTAAAGTTGTATTTGGATCCCTAAATGAAGATATTTGGACATGGAACAGAGACCAATTGTCGTATGCTAGCTGTTTTGAAAGAGTTCAACGGGCCTATTGCGAGCTTTGAAAGAGATATTTGGACATGGAACAGAGACCAACTGTCGGTCTTGCAACTCCAAAAGGATTGAAAGTTAAGACTTTTGGAGTCTGGTTTTTTTTCCAGCTCATTTGCTTTTGATCCCTTTGATCCATGAACGAGTCTGATAATTTTTGAATATGATTCACATCATTATTAAAAATAATATATACACGCATATAATATATACACACATATAATATATGGGGAGAGATCATACAAGAACACCCCCTATTTAAATGACCAAATGAACATTTTGTGGACCACATATCATGTGGGTCTCACACATTATAAAATCATATTTGATTCAGTGGGGCCCACCATTGAATCAGATATGATTTTTTAATGTGTGCAGCCTACATCATATGTGGTCCACAAGGTGTTACTTTAAATTTACAAAGTTCTCATTTGAACCTTCTTCTCTCTCTCTCTCTCTCTATATATATATATATATATAGGGGAGGGATCATGCGAGAACCACCCATTTTTAAAGAAACAAAAGACTCATTTAGGACCACATATGATGTTGGTCCTACACAATAAAAAATCATATCTGATTCAATGGGACCCACCATTGAATCACATATGATTTTTATTGTGTGAGACCCACATCATATGTGGTCCTAAGAGTGTTCCTTTAAATATGTAAAATTCTCATTTGAACTTCTCCGTATATATATCATCCTTCATTGTCACTTATCGTACCAACTATTACAATCCCAAAAGCTCAAATGACCAAATTTTATCTCCCAAAATACAATCTATGATAAGGAGAAGGTCATTGAAATTACTGTTTACTATATGAAGTTTTATGAACAAGTTTTATGAACAAAGATAATCATGGAATGTGTCATGAAATAAAAGAAATATTGATTACTTCTTATTCATAATCAATTCTTTGTCGAGATATATAAAATATGTTTTGTCATCATTACTTTGCATTAATAATTAAAATTAATAATTTTATATGTCAAGTTCAGACTTTTGAGTCCTGGTCTATTTGCAATGATTGAAGTAAAATCCCTTACTTAACACAGTCTAGTTGTTGCTTCTCAAAATAGAAAAAAACCAAGTCTTTTTCATCGAGGTTGCTTTCAATTTATTTAATTAAAAAAACAATAATCTTATTTTTGGGATCCACCGAAAATCATATATTTGACGAATACACATATAATACAATAGTTAATTTTTTTCATATCAGACAAACAAGATAGAATTTCCAGAAAACGTAAAAGATCAAAAAGACTTCATAAAGATAACATTGAGGAAGTTGAACTCAAAGATGCGACAAATAAGTCATTGTCCCTAACTCTGGTCAATGTTTCAAATCATAAACAATGAAAGACATATAAAACAAAATTTAATTTGATTCACAACAAACGAATTAATTATCATTGTCAGAAAACATAAAACATAAAACATAAAACATAAAGATATGTTTATAGAGATAACGTAGATGAAGTTGAACTCAAGTATGCAAAAAATAAGTCGCGTTCCCGCTTCGGGGTTAATCTTTCAAATCGTAAGCAATAAACAATATACCCCATTTTTTATCTGTAATAAAAACAACAATCATGTGCAATTACTTACAACTTGTATGACCAAAACCAATAATTTTCGTTCAGTACCACTAACATTGTTATTAGGAACTAAACTATATATGCTCTTTGGAAATCGAATTAAAATTAATTTGAACATTTGTAGATCTTTTACTTTTTATGTCTTTTGTATACATGTATATCTTATTTTTTGAACTTATTTTTTTCAAAGTATATTTTTTGAACTAAATCTTGAAACTTTAATAAAATAAAATAAAAAACATTTCCAACAAATTTCTAAAATTTCTTTAAAATAAAAAAACAAAAGTGAAAATCATTTAAAATAAATTAAACTTTCTTTTATTTTAAATAATTCATCATTAATTATAATATTAAGTTATTATTTTTCTTTTTAAAATATTTATTTTCAAATTTTTTTTATCGATACTCTAGCTTAACGAGTTGAAATTTGAGAATACTCGATTCCTAAAACGTGGTCATGTATGATAATATATTTATTTATTTCCTACATAAAATTCTAATTAAAGAAACTAGAGTCAATCATTCAAGGACAAAGACAGGTCCTTTTCATTCTTTAATTTTTGGTATTATTTGAAGTGTGTTTGAATTAAATGAGCATTTTACAAACTCATATTGATATTTTAACAATGTCTCTTCTAAATTGACCAAAATGTTACTGATTATGTAATATTTAGGTATCTAATATTACAAAACAAGGTAAAACTTAAAAGATAAAAAAATCAAGTTTAACACAAATCTGTTAATGTGATGGCCAAATCCACAACTGCAATGACTTAAACTTGTTAAATTTGATTATTTTTTTGTCTTTTATATTACGGAGGCAGTTATATTTGAATCAAACCAGGATAGAAACTTTTTACTAGACCGGTTTAAGTGTAAGAAATGGTCCTTTGAACTAATTTTCCGTTATTTCATTTATTTATTTGAACATACAAATATCCTTCTACATATATATATATATATATATGATCATATCTTTGACTCATACATATATATTTAATTTAGATCAAATAACTACTTGTTGGGTGTTTTGATGTAGGCCAAATTCGTCGAGTTCCCAACTCTCGTCAACGTTTTCAAATTGTAAGCAATCCAACACCTTGATCTATCCGTATGATAGAAATACCCCATACACTTACAATCCTTACTACATTTACTCTCACAATCACTTTGTTTCGTTGGCCCATCTCCCCTAGTGTACTTGATCATAAAATGGTCCACCCCTTGGAGCTTATAGTAACTAAACTCACTAGCCTTACAAGATGTCACCTTTTTCCACTCGCAATCTTTGCTCCACCCACTTAACCCATTTGGTGTTGGGCAAGCAACACACTGGCTATCTTCACAAAGACCAAACTTCCCGCATCTTTCCGGTAACTGGCACTCGCCTTCCCTCGAACGCCTATCGAAAAACGTATATATAACTTCCCAAGAAACGCCTTGAACATTGGGATTATACGTCAGGAATCTAAGGTTTCCATCTATCCCTAATCGAAGGTACGATAAGGTATTATTATAACGCGAAAAGGCCATGTTTCGATTCGAATTGGATGATGGGTTTGTCATGAAGTGTTGGAACGTTAAGTAATAAAGAAAACCCTCATCGGTATCTGGCTCGGATGTAAGAGTTAAATTGGTTAAACTACCTTTGTCAATAGTGAACCATTCGGTAGATGTCCAATACAACATTGGACGAGCCGAGTTACGACTCTTGTAATACATGGCCAACCCTTTTGGTTCCATCACCAAACTATACGCTCCATCAACGTTGGTTGTTTCTGAACTCCGACTCACGAGCTTACTCGGACCACCGGCTCGGAGATATTGACCCACCAAGAGAGTATCGGTCGGTGAATCAAAACTTTGCCATAAGAAATTACCCTTACCATCATGAAGAACCATGTTACCATTTGGAAGCACCTGAAAACCAACCACACCCTTGTTGGCGGTGTTGGTTTGCCATGCAATCCGGCCATCGGCGTCGGCGAGGACCAGATTTCCGTCGGTGCGGAAGGTGAGGGTGGCGTTTTCACGAACCGGGTTCCCACGGTTAGCCTCCCAAACCCAATGCATGACGGAATCGGATCGGATAGTACCCATACGTAGAGCTAGGGTGAATGAATTAGGGGTGGTGTTATAGAAACAAAGTTGGAAAGGGCTATTAAAAGAGGGAAGAGCTCGATAATATGCATCGTATTCGACCGTATATTCTCCGAATTCACCTTCATTTACGTACGTGAATGTGTCTGAAGCAGGTACAGTAGCTCGAGAGATGGAAGAAAGAAGTTGGACGGAGATGATGAAGAAGACAAGTGAAATGGAAATGGAAGCCATTTTTGGTTGGTGATTTTGAGAGGTTCAGAGAAGCGATATATATATATATATATATATATAGATGGAAGTGGGAATGGGATAAGGATAACCGACTTGTACAGTACAAGAAAGCAAGAAAGCAATACTGGGTGTCATTTTTTTTTATATTTTGTTAGATCTCTAAATCTGGGGCGGCTTCCTAAAGTCGCAAACTAGGTCAATATATATTATTACTTTAGTGAATATAATACTTTTTAGATAAAATAATAATGTATTTATATAACATGACTAGAGAAATAATAGATTAATCCAAGTATTCAACTCTAATTGAAAACTAAAAAAAAAATCCTTAAACCTTAATAAGAAAAAAATCTCATCTACAAATTTGACATAAGTTGAGAAAGTTTTTATGACCATGAAAGTTTATTTGTAATAACTTCAATCTATTAATGGTCAATCGAAAAATGATTTAAAATGATCCAAAAATCCACGGCTAAGAAAACATTATAATTAAATAAAGAGATAAGTAATGTATAGATATTAGTTAGATCATAAATACCACACGATGGGCCGTGGGTAAAACATAGTTGAGGTCGCAAGTGGCAGCCAACATAAATTCAAAATTATGTGTGCTGGGAATTTATCTATGTACAAATTTAGAAATATAATATTATATTATTATTTAGAATGAATTGTGGATTTGGTTCTCTCCGTTTGATAGTATTTTTTTGCTATGATTTTTATAGTATGTTTATTATAGATATGTTTCTTGTGGTATTCAATTTGTTTTGACCATAGACCATTTGACTAACGGCTTCGTTAACTACGTTAAATTAAGGGTTATTTTTGTCATCTACCTATTCTTTTGTTTTTTTCATATAAATATAAAAACAAAATAAATACATATATATATATATAGGGTTAGGTTCAAATATGAACTCAATTTTTGTTGTGAACGTGAGAACGAATCTCAGCCACACATCTTCGGTTATGGTGGACGCGATCACAGAGGATTGACGCGATTCATGGGAGGGTGGAGATTATTAAAGAAGAGCAGTCAGTTCGTCTTTATTGACCGGATAAGTGGCTGAGATTCGTCCTCACGTTCACAACAAAAAATGAGTTCACATTTGAACTTTCCTCTCTCTCTCGCTCTCTATATATATATATAACGATACCAAAGATAAATAATGATTTTGTTATTTTTGCGTGCGCACACACACACACATGACACATGCATAATGATATCAAAATAAATAAAATATGATATTATTGTAGATTTGAGTTGTTTAAGTTTTTAAGAAAAAACTTAACTATATTAAATAGATCAAAATATATTGTTTAAAAAATTAATTATATTAAATACGATTTAATTATATTAATTATATCAAAAATTTCACAGAATTAATTATATAAATATGTTTTAATGTAATTAAAATTGTAAATTAAACAAATATATCATAATACCACATTTTATTTTATTTAGAGAAAATAAATAAGATATGGTTTTATGATTGATTTCTTTAATATGTTAAACACGATTTTTTTTTTCTATCATTGCAATAAACAAACTTATTATCGATATTAAATCATTTAAAATCACTAAGAAATAAAATCCAATTTTATCATACTAATAAGGTTTTCAAATTTCATATAATTTTTCATTCAAAATATCAAAGTCATCTATTTAAATTTTCACCAAATGAAAAATTCATATGTATTCTCATATTTGTAACTTAAAATTAAACAAATTTCTATATAAATTCAACAAAATTTTATATACCAAAATAGACAAAAGTATTAAAATGATAAAATTATATCATATTTAATATAATTAATTTTTTAATTTAAACAAATAAAATGATAAAATAATATTTTATCTTATTTATTTTGATATCATATTATATATATATGTGTGTGTGTGTGTATGTTGCTTATGAAAATATTGTTTTTATTTTTTATAGGAAAAGACAAAAGAATAGGTAGATTAATGCAAAAATGATCCTTGATTTAACAGAGTTAACGGAGACGTTAATTAGAGGGACCATATCCAAAACAAATTGAATACCTCAAGAACCATATCCACAATAAACATACTATAAAAATTCGAGTCGACTAATCCCAGGACGACCATCCGCTTCGCGGGTAGCCCAGAGTCACCGCATTTGAACTTCTGTGGCCACAAAAGGATTTTTTTTACCCCTCCCTGGATTTGAACTTGGGACCTCTAGGTACTTTTGACCTTTGGAGCTCAAACTCAAACCATTTGCATCGTCTAAAACAACGATTTTTATCAGTTGAAGAAAAGAAATAAACTTCATAGAAGTTGATATATGAAGAAATAGATATTGTAACACTCCGCCTTACCACGACACAATATTGTCCGTTTTGTCCTCCCGCAGAGGTGTGCGCACAGATTTGTTTCTAGCGACCTGGCGAGGACTCAAAACAATTTAAGATCGCTCGCATGATTATTGAGGGGATGTTTGGTAGTTGCTGGATGGTATAGAGCTGAATGGTACAGAGGTCTGGATGATACAGAGACTCTGGATGGTATAGTGCAGAATGAAAAATGGTTATTTGATAGCAGCTCTGAATGGACAGTCTGAATAAGAATAAATTACCATTTTACCCATCAATTTCTTTACCAATGCAACAAGATGAAACTGATAGAAATATTTCTACAAAAACCCCAAACTAATGAACATTGTGAACCTTCTTACAAATAATTTCCTGCTCACCAAGTCCAGATTGATTGTAATTTGTAAACATATTCAAGTAATTCAATCCAACAATGATCAGTCCTCATAAACCCTACATCTACGGCGGCGATGGCTGTGGACGGCAGCGACGATGGCTATGGACGGCGGCGATGGTGTTGACGGCGGCGATGGCTGTGGGCGGCGGCGAGGGTGTGGACGGCGGCAATGGTGTGGGCGGCGGCGATATGCTTTGGACGGCGGCGAGGGTGTGAACGGCGGCAATGGTGTGGACGGCGGCGGCTGAAAGAGGGGCTGTGGAGCAGTTCTTGGAATCATGAAAGAGGGGATATGGAGCAGCTCTTGGAAGAAAATAAATCGTGAAAGAGGGAGGCTGTGGAGGCGAGATAGAGGGTATTTTGGGAACACACAGTGGTCTGAATGATAACTCAAGGAATTAGGGTCTACATGATGGAGAGCCTTTTTTTCCACTTCAGATGTCAATTTTTTTTGCTGAACAGTTTTTCTCCTCTGCGCGATTCAGAGGTACCTCTGGATGGTACCATCCAAAGATAAACAAACAACCCTTAATGTACATAAACTAACCCAAAAATTAAAGTTAAAAACCATTAGAAATAAATAATATACATAAGTTTGACCAGTAATAAATACCACATGGTGGGCCGTGGGTAAACCATAGTCGAGGCCATAAGTAGGGCTGTAAACAAACCGAACGTTCACTGAACCGTTCGGTGGGAAGTTCGTTTATTTGAACGAACATGAACACATTTTTTTGTTCGTTTAGTTAAATGAACGAAAATGAACAATGATCTCGTTCGTTTGTTTACGTTCGTGAACGTTCCTTTACATTCGTTCGTTTTTGTTCGTTTACATTTGTTCGTTTATGTTCGTTTATGTTTGTTTATACATATAAATATATTTATATATTATGACATTAATATGTAAAATCAGTAATTAAACTAAATATTTAGAATTTTTTTTATGGCTCCTAAGTTTGCCCGATTTTTTATTTTGTTATGTTAATTTTTAGAAACAAAATAATAATTAATGGTGGTTTTATTCTATATTTGTATTTGTTCGTTTATGTTCGTTTACGTTTGTTTATATTCATTTATGTTTGTTTACGTTCGTTTATCTTCATTCACGTTCATTTATGTTTGTCCGTTTACGTTCGTTTAACAGCTTAACAAACGAACATGAACAAACAAATTTTCTTAATGAATACAAAAAATTTCATTCGTTTACCATTCGTGTTCGTTCGTTTGTTCAGTTAAGTTAAACGAACGAACACGAACACGAACACAAAAAATTTCGTTCATTTACTGTGCGTATTCATTCGTTTGTTCAGCTAAGTTAAGTGAACAAACACGAACAAGCCTCCGTTCATGTTCGTTTGATTCGTTTACTGCCCTAGCCGCAAGTGGCACCAACATAATTAAAAGTTGCTGCTTCAAAAATTTTTTTATGAAAAACCTCCAATATTATGCGTTCACGAATTTATCTAGGTACGAATTTGTAAAATAATATTATATTATTATATGAGAATAGATTTATAAATTATTGGCATTGAACGAAATTGCAAATAATACTAACTTTAGTATCATTCGATGATTTTATAAGAATTGTAAAAAGACATTTTATTTATAAAATTAAATTTGATAGCTTAGAAATTAAACTAAACTGAAAATTAAACTTCAATATAAAAGAAAATTTTAATATTATTAGATGATTTTAAAAGGATTACAAAGAGAAATTGAATAAAATTACTATTCTATATGATAACTTGAAAATCGTGTGAGCTGCTAAAAAACGAAAACAATATATGAGATAAATTTTTTGAAGTCGTATTTAGATCGCTAGATGAAAATTTGGGCATGGAACAGAGACAAAACTGTCGTATGACGTTTTGAAAACGTTTAGCCTATTCCAAGCTTTTCGTGTGTATCTTGTCGGTCTTGCAACTCCAAACGGATTGAAAATAAAGGTTTTTGGAGTTGAGTTTTTTCCAGCTCATTTTGCTTTGCTCGCATTGATCCATGAACGAGTATGACGATTCTTGAATACGATGCACATAAACTATTAATAAATATATATCATCTTTCATTGTCAATTATCGCACCAACTACTACAATCCCAAGAACTCGATGGTCAAGTTTTATCTCCCAAGAATACAGTTGATGATGACAATTTCATCGAGGGAAGAAGGTCATTGAAATTATTTTTTACTGTATAAAGTACAAGATAATCATGGAATATGCCACGGAATATTATCAATTATTTCTTATTCATAATCAGTTATTTGTCGGTGAGTTATATAAAATATATTTCATCATCGTTATTTTGCATTCAAAATTAAAATTAATAATTTTATATATCAAGTGTAGACTTTTGAGCCCGGTTTGTTTGCAATGATTGAAGTAAATCCTTTACTCGACATAGTCTTGTTGTTGCTTCTCAAAATAGAAAAATCATGTCTTTTTCATCGAGGTTGCTTTTAATTTATTTGTTTTTAAAATACAATAATCTCATTTTTGGGATTCAGCGAAGATCATATCTTTGATTAATACACATATAATACAAAATTTAATTTTATTCACATCATACAAACAAGATAGGATTGTCAGAAAACGTTAAAAATCAAAAAATGTTTATAAAGATAAATATTAATTAACATTGAAGAAGTTAAACTCAGAGATGCGACAAATAAATCATTGTTCCCAATTATGGTCAGTGTTTCAAATAATTTAACAATGAAACACCTCATCCTTTCTCCGTGATAAAAAGTTCTTCCAGTACTTACTATACTATGTGCAAATATTTCTATCACATACGACACTCCTACGACCAAAACCAATACTCTTGATGAGTACCAACATTGTTACTAGGAACTAAACTATATATGTATTTAAAAATTCGAATTAAAATAAAATAAAATATGTGATCTTTTACTTTTTGTTTCGTTTGATCATGTTTGACAATCGCAAACTATCTTATACTTGCATATCTTATACTTATTAAAGAAACTTTTTTCTAATAACGGTAAACTTAAGAGTTGGGTTTCTTATCCATTTTATCTTTTTTAATAAATTAAGTCCCTTATATTTGTTTAATTAATTTTTCAACATGAATTTTATGTCCTTTTACATTGTTATTTTGTTTATTAGTTAACTTTTACCTCTTATATTATTAACAGTACTTAACAACTAACTTTCTAATAAAATGTTTATTATGAATCAACAATAAGCTTATAATATACTAACATTTAAATTACGAGTATCATTAAACTTATAAAAAAATTGCATATAAAATATGAAAAATTAAAAGCAAATATTGAAACTTTAAAGTTTGACCGTTGGACTACTTGGACATGTTAGGGGGTGTTTGGGATTGCTTATTTAAAACAAGTTATAGTTTTTACTCAAAAGTGTTTATCAACTTCTAATAAGTTAGGAGCTCCTTACCTCTCAAAAAACTCCTTATCACCGGTTTGGCACCGGTATAAGTTGTTTTGCCAAACACTCAAAAGTGTTTATCACCGATGGCGTACCGGAATAAGTCAATAAGTTGTTTTTATAAGCAATCCCAAACACCCCCTTAATGCGACATAGTGGGTGGCGCCTGAGTAAAAGTATTGTGGTCGGAAAAGGCGACTGGCGGCTTCCATGGTGGCAATACTCCATCCCATATATTTATTTTCTTTTATAAATTTAAAATCAAACAAAAATCGGTGTGTATATTTATGTCAATGCTCTGAACAATAAAGATTAAATATTTAACCCGTAAAAATTATAGAGTTCTATTGACATTTACCTTATTAAAGTTTTAAAAATCGCAAATTTCTTGTCATGGTTTACAACGTTATATTACTTGTAAAATCATAACTTAAAAAAAACTCGTAACGCCATGGCCTAAATGGATTTGTTGGTCTTCAAGTGGATTGAAAGTAACGGTGTTTTGAGTTGGTCTTCTTTCCATCTTGTTTGTTTTTATCCCATTAATTCATAAACTAGTTCGTCAATTCTTGGGTTTGTTTTATATCGATTATTATAAAAATCAAATGGATTTACTTAAAAATATTAATAATGTTGAACAAAAGTGAAAACAAAAATCAAATATAGAAGAAAACACCAATATATCCTTCAAGGATTATAAAGCGTGTTTTTATAGGCAAAAATTAATTTCAATAGGTTGATTGAAGTTTTAAAATTCAAAAATTTGGAAGAAATTGATGCTATCCTAAATAGAGGTGTTATGATCACCGGTTATAAACATAATAAAATAAAAACTGAAAATTACATTACAAAACCAGGAACGGCGTCTAGATCCAATGATGAAGAAGTTTGCGTCCAACCAAAACCGCCGAAAACATCTGACATATGAAAAATCATCTTTGTAAATCTTCGACGGCCATACAACAACAAGTTACAACTCCAATAGGATTAAAAGTTATCCCCTTTCGAGTTGGGCTTCTTCTGAACGGATTTGTTTTTATCTCATTGATCCGTGAACAAGTCTCTCCAATTTTCGAATCTGCTTTGTATCAATAGTTATAAATTATACTCCTTCATAGTTGGTTTTTTATTTCAAATTTTAGGAAAAAAACAAAAACAAAAAAAAACCAATAAAAGAGAATAAAAAAATCAATTGTCAAAATTACAACCCCAAAAGTAGATTGCTAAATTTGATCTCCCAAAAATACAATTGACAGCATCAATTTCGTCAAGGGAAGAAGGCCATCTAAATTATCTTTCAGTGCAATCAACAAAGATAATCATGGATTATGTCGTGGAATAAAAGAAATATCAGTTATTTCTTATTTATAATCAACTCTCTCTCTCGGTGAAACATGTTAATAATTTCCTAATTTAAGAGACTTTGAGATAAGCCTAAACATAATGGGGTGTTGGGATAATTATTATTTAATACAAGTTGGTATTATAATATGACTTAAAGTCTTAGTTTAGTGGTTATCTATAATACATGTAGGTGGTATATATAGATGACAAGATATCGAGTTTATGGTATCAAGATTAAGAATAGGAAGTGACTGTAACAAAGTTTTGAGTGATTTTCTTTTGTTATAATAAGAGTTCCTTCCTATAATTTTGTTTTTTTGTTTTACATAATCGTTTTTGAGATTACAAAACATTGAAATATTATTGTCAGAAAACGTAAAAGATCAAGAAGTGTTTGTAGAACAGTATACACCATCCTTTATATGCGATAGAAAGTCTTTGAACACGTGAAATCTTGTGTACAATTTCTGTGACGTACTTGCAATTTGTATGACCAAAACCATTATTTCCGTTAAGTACCACCAGCATTGTTATTAGAAACTATATTATGTATGCTCACTTTGAAAATCGAATTAAAGTAAAATTAAACATTTGGAGATCTTTTAGTTATTGGTTTCTTTTGAGATCATGTCCGAAAACCATAAATTCTCTTATATATTTCTTATAGTTGCATATTTTAATTTTTTGAACTTATTTTTTTTCAAAGAATATTTTTCGAGCTTATTGAAAAATAAGTATATTCAAACAACGTTCAAATTTAAAGGTGAACATGATACGGTGTCATGTATTTTTCTTCTTCTCAGTATCGTGTATCAACCAATTATAATTGGTACGCAAATATTTAGGGAAATTGCCCTAAATGGATAAAGTACAAGTTTGTTTGACACCAATGACCATCTCTCTTCCAAGTTTGCAAAATTGTCAATACTTCCATTATTCATCTCCCCCATATTTTCGGAACTGTCAAAACGACGTCGTTTTGGTCAAGTCCGTAAGTCATCTCTCCTATACTTGTGGATCTAGGCCAAAACGTCGTCGTTTTTGGTGGTTTGTCCGTTTCCAGCCGAGACCTGGATCCACCCGTTTCCACCCCCATAAATCATTAAGAGGAGAACCATAAATTCTTGTAAATTATGAAAAGATAAATTTGTTAACTTTAGGAAGAAATTTTGTAATTTTAAAAAGATACAAAGAGAAAAAAAAAGTTTTTTCAACAAAATGACGTCGTTTTGGCCTATATCCGCAAGTATGGGGGAGAAGACTTACGGATTTCCTCAAAACGACGTCGTTTTGGTTGTTTTGTAAGTATGGGGGAGATGAATGGGGGGAAGTATTGACATTTTTGCAAACTTGAGAAAGATAGTGATTGGTGTGGAGCAAACTTGTTGTTTGTCCATTTAGGGCAATTCCCTAAATAGTTATACTATGTACCAACCAACTTTACTTAGAGCATCTCCAATGGTAAACCTTTGTGAAAGACTTGACCATATTAAAAGTATATAAAAATAATCTATGGACCCACCATGTCTACCTTTTCTCTCTCTCTCCCTCTCGCACATAACAATTTCTTCAAAGACTTGACAAAGCTCAAGTCTTTGGATGATCAAGTCATGTTCAACCTATCCACTTCAATGCTTCAGTCTTCATCAACCCTTCTTCAACCCCTTCTTCAAACTTGCATTGGAGATGCTCTTAGTACCAGCTTTTTTCGGTTGGTATATATTGGTACGGTTTTGTACCAATATCTCAAAAGTTGATGTTACAATTATGAATATTTTAACATAAGAATAATCTGTTGTCCAAAGATAATATTATTAAATATTATGTAATTTATTTTTCAAATTTTTAATAAAACATACTAGAAAAATACAAAAAGGCTCAAATAGACATAAGTTAATAGAGTTCCCATTAACAAAGTTAATGAGATGAACCATAAAGATCAAATCATAACAAAATAACAACCATAAAGATCAAATCCATAATTTTTTAAGTTTAAGATGATTGACACATATCGTGTGAAAATAAGTGTTATTGTACGAAGGGATTCAGACTCTTGATCACCTTGAATCTCAAACTTATTCATGAATTAGACTTCATATGCAAATTAATTTAATGTATCATGGTCTATCTTATCTTAATATACATATAAAAATAAAAATCCTTTCTTATATATACTTCTTAAGACCTGATCATAATTTTTTGTTAAACCACAATAAGTCGGTAACCAAATCCGTAGTTCACTCTTTCCTTTATTTATTTGAAAATACAACTAACTAATCCATGGGATTCCACAGAAATATATGATCCATTTATTTATTTAAGAATATAATTATCCAATCAATGGGATTCCACATATATATATATATATATATATATATATATATAATCTAGTTATTTATTTGAAAATATGGATGTCATATTTTTGACCCATACATATATATTTAATTTACTAAAGGGCCTCTGGCTTAGTGGTACCGGAGTTCTACAACATCCTCAAGGTCTCGGGTTCGAGCCTTGGGAGTGATAGTTTCCTCTAAAATGGTGGAGGTATCATTCCTCATAGGTGATGTGGCTCTGTGGAGGTGCGAGGGTTCTATCCCGCGCTGCCCTAAGGGTTGGAGTCTAACTCGTTACTAACATAATCACTAACACTAACGCTGCCGTTAAAAAAAACATATATATTTAATTTAGATCAAACCCAAACACATAACTTCAACAGAAAACAAAATCAAAAGATGGTAGAGGAAGTTTTGTTTAGAAGATTTTTTTGGGTGTTTTGATGTAGGCCAAATTGGTCGAGTTCCCAACCCTTGTCAACGTTTTCAAATCATAACCCCTTCCCAGTTTTCTTTTGCAGTTTCTGCTCATTTTCTACCATTCAACATCCAAATATTCAAAATTTGAAATCTCAATGGCGATTCTTCTACCAAATATCCATCTACCTCTATTGTTCCCATCGGCCATCAGAGGTTAGATCTCTTGCTCCCATCTCTCATTCGTTGAGAGGCTTAAAAAGAAATCCCTATATTTGTTTTAATATATTGGATTTTGAACCTTCATAAATTTTTCGATATATCGGTGATAATTGAAACCATAACTTCATCTATTCAAAATATACGAAACTATAGAGGCTAAATGCAAATTATATCATCAAAGTGTCTTGAAATCTCCTAATAAAACCATCAAAGCTTCAAAAATCATTTACATCCGTTGCTCCCGCCGCATTGTGCGGATACACAACTAGTATATATATATATATATATATATATATATCTTTACTACCTTATAATGCATTCATATAAAAAACCCTTAAAGACAAGTCATAAAGCATAAATTACAATTATTTTATGCAATAAGTTTAAAAAACTATGAATTACAAGATACAAAGCATAATGTGCTTCTTATTGATGCACTAGCCAGTAGCCCCTAAACCACCAAAACTGGAACTTGCAGACTCACTTTCTATACTTTCAGCTTTTTTTCATACCATTTCCATTCTTCTTTCCTGAGAGACTCTCAACTCGCTCAAATTGATGTGAATATTCAAATTTCAAAACAAAATCTTGCTATAAATAGGAATAAGAAAATCTTTTTTTTTCCTTCTCAAACCATGTTTCTTTTATTACAAATTAAATTATGTGTCTTAGGTAAAGGAATTAACAATAAGCTTTTTGACTGTTTTTTAAGTGTTTTAATAAAAATTAAGATATTTTATAATAAATTTGTTGCATTAATTTTTTTTCAAATAATACTAATCATTTTATTTTGAGAGTGTCATATTTTAATAAAAAGGTCCCAAAAATTGGGACCCAACCCACTGCTGGTATTTGCATCCGTTTGCTAGACTTTGCATTTTTATGTTGTATGTGCATCTTAACCAGGTTTTTTAAAAGTTATGTGAATTGTGTCTGATGTATTAACTGTTTTCGAGTTTGAAATAGATTACGTTGGATAACGATTATTTGCAATAGATTACGTTGAATACAGGTTATTATAATTGGTTCTTACAACTATCCAAGGAATCGATATGCATACGATACTGTGCCCGAGACCATTGATCATGCATTAGTTACTTGTCCGGAAGTGAAACAACTTTGGAATTCGATAGGGAATTGGTGGCAAAAAGATCTAGAGGCTGTGGAAACAACTCAATATGTCTTCCAAACATATTAAATCATATTAATTTTGATATATATATATATACATATATAGAAGGGATCATACGAGAACCACCCTTCTTTAAAGGAACAATTTGTAGACCACATATGATGTGGGTTCCACATAATATTAAATCATTTCTGATTTAATATTAAATCATATTAAATCACAAATGATTTAATATTATGTAAGACCTACATCATATGTGGTCCACAAGTGTCCATTTATTTATTTAAATTTACAAAAAAGTTTATTTATATATTAACATCATCTAAGGTATGGGTCAATATCAAGAATTGAAAGCTACGGTAATGAAGATAAATACAAGTGATTACCAAATTTAATCATAAACTTATCTGTCACCCCCTTTTTCTAGGGGTCTATGTCACAACCATTTTAATTAAATTAATCAAATACTATATAATTCTTTAATTTAATCCTATCAGCTCAGCTTAACGGACAAAAAAAGGACCTTTAATTGGAGTTTTTTAATTTGTTTCTTTCTCCAAAAATCTCCAATAGCTTTTTTCCTTATTACATGAGAAAAAGCTAGTATCAAAAGAGTTTGAGTAAATTGCAAATTTGGTCCCTAAGGTTTGTGATTTTTTGTGGATTTGGTCCCTAGAAAATTTTTATTGCACCAAAACCACTATGGTATACAATTCGTTGTGGATTTGGTCCCTGGCGCTAACTCCGTCAGCTTTTCTTCAGTTATGTCCCTGCATGTGCAAGGCACATGAGGGTATTTTGGTCTTTTTAACTCTTTTTCACTAAAAACAAAAAGAAAGGGACCAAAATTGTAAGTTACTCTTTAATATTATTATTATTAATATATATATAGAGAGAGAGAGAGAGAGTAAACATCAGATCGTCCCAATCCCCCCACCCCCTTTATTTTCCGTTGAAAGATCCCATCGCCGGCCAAATCTCCGTCACCAACGATCCTCCGTCACCAGCCAAACCTCCATCACCGACGATATATTGCAGTTTACTCATATATTTATATATAAATACACATTCAAGATCAACCACTGCCACTGTGCATCGGAGCCGCCGCCGCCCGTCGACGGAGGTGGAAGATTCTGGTTCTGAATCGGTGATTCTTTCCTTTGATTCTTCGAAGACGATTCATACTATAGAAAATCACGTGCGTCAGATTCAGACTGGTCGGTTACCGGATCTGGAAACTCCTCATCTCCATTATCGTCGAGTAGATTCGAAAAGAACGAGCTCGGAGTTGTACGATAACGCAATAAGGAGCTCTGATTTGAGCCATGATTCTGTTCTTCTTCTTGTTGTTGTTGCTGTTTATGATTATGATTATGATGATCGTAGTTTGGATAAGGATCTAACGAAATCAACTGTTTGATCTTTGCAAACTCTCCTTCGGCCGGATGTTTGAACGTTGACAAATACAGCAAAGAAATCACATCTATGGATATCGCATCTGATTTATCTGATTTCACCATTAAAATTAAAATTAAAATCAAAATCAATTTCATAATCGAAACAGAGATGATGGTGGAGATGATGAATGGATGCAGATGGAATCACTTTGATTTCGTGACTTTCTCTCTCAAGAATCACTTTGATTTCGTAGCAAGATTGAATCAGACTTGAAAGAGTGGAACGGTGGTTACGATCTGCTTGCGGCCACCTCCGGTAACCCTCAAGTCATCTTCTCCGTTGAACTTCCCAGTCATCTTCTCCGGTAAAACCATCAGACATCTTTTAAAACCCAAATCTTCTACGGTAAATCGGTCATCTCTGGGTAAGCCTTTAAACCAAAATTAAAAGTTGAACTTCACATCTAAAATCAAAATCGATGAAACTTCCCCCAAATGAAAACCAAAATCCAAACTTTTGGTCGGTTTAGAGTGACACCGTCTGCCACTAGTCGGAGACGGAGGGTGATGGTGCCTGTGTAGAAATCGAACCCTTTGAAGGGGAAGAACAGAGAGTCAATGGAGAATGGAGTAGATGACCATGGGTTTCTTTTTGCCGTTGGGAAAAAAGGGTGGTTGTCACCGGGAAAGAAGGGTGGTGGGCCGGTGGCCTCTGTCCATATATATAAATATATATATATATATATATATATATTATCAATAATATATAATATAATAGTAACAAAATTATTTAATATTAAAGATTTATTTACAATTTTGGTCCCTTTGTTTTTGTTTTTGTTTTTAGTGAAAAAACTCAAAAAGACCAAAATGCCCTCATGTGCAAGGCACATGGAGGGGCTTAACGGCAAGAAATTAGACGGAGTTAGCGCCAGGGACCAAATCCACAACGAATTACATACCATAGTGGTTTTGCTGCAATAAAAATTTTCTAGGGACCAAATCCATAAAAAACCACAAACCTTAGGGACCAAATTTGCAATTTACTCAAAGAGTTTTTAGAAGTTTTTATAATTAGAACGTTATTCAAGATAAATTTGTTAAAAATGCTCTAATCTTTAGAAGTTTACTGTAGTACTAAATGTACAGAATAATTTATGGACATAATAAAAGGTTAGCATATTAAATGAACAGAGTAACTACAACAAATTTTTTAAATTTTTCTCAAGATGAAAAATAAAAAGTCAAACTTCAAAAAAATTATTTAATTTCAATACAATTTGATCTATTTTTAAGATTCCAACATTTATTTTGTATATTAAAATATTTAATAAAAGATAAAAAATAAAAAATATTTAATTTCAAAAAATCTTATCGACAAGAATAAATAAGCGGTGACCCTGCCTCTCACGATGATCATTCAGATCCTCAGGTTAGTGGCGATGATGCATAAAGCTAGGGCTTAGTAGGCGATGGCTCGGTTAGTGGTGATGACGCCGGTGACCGTTAAACCTCCGATTCATGGTGCAAGAGGTATTATTTCTTGAGAAATTGGTAGAAATGACCATTTGAGAAAAATTATTGTACACAGTAACCATCTCTCTTCTCATTTGACAAAAATAACCTAAACCTCCGTTAAATACCCTAAACCTCCGTTAAATATATCCAAAACCTCCGTTAAATTTTATTTGTTGAATTTTTTATTAAATATTTACAATTTTGACCCCTATAATTATTTAATTAATTACTTTAGGTTCGTTACTTTTTAATTTTTTATTTTACACCCTTATTACATTAACGTACACTATGGTATATCAATTAAAATACATCTAAAAAATACGTTTTTATTTTAACAAATTACACCATTATAATCGTCTCGTCGATACCTTCGAAACGAGCCCAATATTGAATATTTTTTGATTTAGTTATATTATTATATATTATATTTTATATATACTACGAAAAAATGTTTTTAATATTTACAATTTGTATGTTTATCTATACTATATTATAAAATTTTCATATAAACTCTTAAAGACCACTTTTTAAACATTATGTATAATAAATTAAAGCCAAATTACTTAATTTTCAAGTTTACAAGTTAACTAAGCATAAATACAACTTATTAAAGTTTCATGTTTAAATTCGTATAACTAACGTAGATAAACTTAATCAAATACATAATAAACATCTAATTTTAAATATTAATAACTTAAAATAATTATTGAGTTAATACTTACGTTGTATTCTCGAAGCTCATTTAACGAAGGAAATTAAAATCATTTAAAAAATTAATAAAATTACCAAATCTTTCATTATATTCTTATAGTTATTTATTTAATTTGTGATATATCATTTGCTTTTTCGATTAAAATACGTGTTCTTAATATTTTGTTAATTGTTAACAATATAAAGTTAATATATGATTATAATATATAATAATATAACTAAATCAAAAAATATTCAATATTGGGCTCATTTCGAAGGTATCAACGAGACGATTATAATGGTGTAACTTGTTAAAATAAAAACGTATTTTTTAGACGTATTTTAATTGATATACCATAATGTATATTAATGTAATAAGAGTGTAAAATAAAAAATTAAAAAGTAATGGACCTAAAGTAATTTATTATATAGTTATAAGGGTCAAAATTGTAAGTATTTATCAAAAAATTCAACAAATAATGTGAGATAGAGATTTTAGTGGAAGTTTCATTTTTAACGAGGTTTTAATGATAATTAACGGAGGTTTAATTGTAATTATCGAAGGTTTAAGATAATTAACGAAGGTTTAAGATATTTACGGAGGTTTAGGGTATTTAACAGAGGTTTTGGTTATTTTTGTCAAATGAAGAGAGAGATGGTTAACGTGTACAATAATTTTTCTCAAATGGTCATTTCTACCAATTTCCCAAGAAATAATACCTCTTGCACCATGAATAGGAGGTTTAACGGTCACCGGCGTCATCACCAACATCACCACTAACCGAGCCACCGCCTACTAAGCCCTAGCTTTATGCATCATCGCCACTAACCTGATGACCGGAACGATCATCGTGAGAGGCAGGGTCACCGCTTATCTCCATAACGGAAGCAGCCTCAGTACGTGCCTCCGTTGGAGACCCACCGGAACCGTCGCCGGAGGAGACGTCAGCAGTTTCAACCCGTGACCCACCGGAGACGTTTGCGGCATAGCCATTGCTTAACCCTAATGAAAATGCAAAAGAAGAAATGACTATTACTCACCCCTAAATGCAAAGGGCTATATATGAATACGGTGGTGATGAATAGTGAGACGTGTTCAGGAACAAAAATCTGTTGTACGTACCAATTAAATAAATATTTAAAAAAGGTGAGGTGTCCTACTTTAATTGGTAGATATGTTTACGATTTTTGCTACACCAGTTATGCATGCATGTGGTTTGTCAACCATGAAATCATCCACCATACATACATGCATGCATGACCATCTACATTATGAGTTTTCTTTTCCACACGCATGAGTGATGTGCCTAACTGCCTATATAGAAAGAAAAAAAATTCAATAATTCATTTTAAAGTACGTTAATTTTTTAAACCATCAAATTCTTTTTAAAACAAACTTTCTTCTTGTTATTATTTTATCATTATTATTATTATTAGTTGTGGTTTGTAAAAAATAGTATACTTTTTAAAACCTCATGGGTTTTTAAACTACATTTATAATTATAGGGAAGAAAAATGATTTTGTGCACAACATACCATGTCATATGATTGGGGGATATTTCATTTGAATTATTAATAACATACTAATAAAATTACTACCAATGATTCTCAAACCATTCATAACATATATGTAAATTAATCATTTATGGAAATTCATTCGTTGTTTTGAGATTATATCTCATTAATTTAATTGTTTACCTAAAAATTACATTTTATTTTAGCTCGGGTCATATACTTCTTAAATAATACTATTACCACGCATCGCGCGGGTCGTTCACTAGTTAGTATAAAAGCCGATCCACGTTGGTAAAGTCTCATCTTGTGTGTTGGCCGAAGTTACAATAATGACATTGAACCCTCGAATATGTTCGAAGATCTCGAAATGATCTTTCAGTTCCGGGGAGAATTCGCTCGAATATAACTTTCAGTGGTTCTTTCTAGCCTTTAAGTCGAGATTGTATTTTTTTTATGTTTGTCGTTTGCAACTTCTTATTTTTTGCTTTTGGTTTTTTTTGTCGTTGTCTATATTTTGGATAGTTTTCTCATTTCTTGATTTTGAATCTTATAGTTCTGTATTTTTTTGGTGTAGGGAGGGAAGGGGGCGGGGAGACCGGATTCACCGCCGTAAGGTTGACGGGCGATTACTAGCGATTCCGGTAGAGAAAGCTATTGTGCAGGTATACCAACGTCCCAGTCTACCAAGAGGGCTTGCATTGCCCTCAATCTCGATTAATAATGCACCTGAAGAACCACAAAAGGAGGTTCCTAGCCGTCTTTTACTAATCCGGAAAGCGGACAGGTTTTACTACAACTACTTGAAATGCGCCTGGATAACATCCTTTTTCGGTTGGATATATTGTTTCATGTGATCGTAGGTACTCTTTTCTCGATCATATGTGGTATTCGCCAATAACTTGGTCATTTTGGGTGGGGGGGGGGGGGGGGTTGATATGTCTATTGCTTTGTTTTTGTTTATATCACGATGTCTTAAAAAAATCCTATATAGAAGTAATAATAAATTTCATAACCATAGTTTTACTTAAATGGTAGCACTTATGATTTGATTATTTCAACATGGGATGAGTTGGTGAAAAATCTTTTTTTTAGGAAGAATCAAAATTTGTTTTCATATGTTATAATAAAAGTAGATTATTTTTATGTGAAAGAAGTTGAAAGTTAACTTTTATATGTTTATGCAAAATAATATCACTTTTATTTGGTAAAAAGGGAGTGTTAATGGCATCCCTTACTCCCAGTAAGGGTGTACATGCAATTTCTTGTATATTTATAACGTTGTGAATAAATAAAAAAAGATTTTGATATTGACATGTATGAGAAAGATTCACTCTGTAAGGTGTCATTAACATTACATAGAGGTGTCATTAGCCTCTTCCTTTGCAAAATCTTCAAATCAAATGGGAGTGTCTGGATGCTTGAATACTAATAAGCCAAATATAGTCCATGCACTGTTGAATCTCTTGTGATCATCAAAGTTCACCTACGATAACCCTAAACCATTTATGATTATCTAAATGATTAATCGATACGCATAAGTTAATACCCTTAAAATGCATTGTTACTAAAAAAAACGAATAAGTATCATTTTAATGTAAACTAAATATTTTATTGTAGCATTCAACAACTTATTGCTAACTTTCAAAACTTTTTGATTGCTAAAAGCATTTATGACTTTATGCATTTATCCAAATAAGACAAAATCACTTGGTCTTTAATTTTTTGATTTACATATACAATTGTAAATGATTTTCATTTTTTCATTTTTTGGGATTAAGACTTATGACATAGCCTAAGAGTGAATGACATTCTTACATAAGTCAACATCAACACTTATTATAGTACTAAAAATTTTGTATACATTCTTATAAAGTGCATGAAATTATGTACACACCCCTATATTATGGGTGTCATTAGCACTCCACTTTTTCCTTTTGTAGGTGGACCATTTTTTGTACTATTATTTGTTTATTAAATTTAAGTTTAATGATATATTCTTTATTAAAGACTTGGAAAAGGGTTAGGACAACATTATAAGATTTTGAATTTATAGTATGTAAAAACGTCCAAATAAAATTTCAACAACTGTTAAGTAAGGTTGTTTATCAAATCTTATTTAGGTAAGTGTTTTTCCAGTAAAATTTAACAATATCACTTACTTATCGAGTAAGATTTAGTCCACCAAAATGACATTATAAGCAATAATTTACCCGGTAAGCGCTTACTATTGTAAGAGTTTCGCCATCACTTATACCAGGGTAAGACTCTTGACTCTTGTTTTCGCTCTTACCGGGTAAAAATTTTGGTACTCGTCGTATTCCTCTGATAAGATAACATGACTTGCTAAACAATTTCCCGGATAAACGTATGGTAAACGGCCCTTATTCTTTTTTTATTGTTTCAGAAACTTTTAATTAAGTATAATAATTGCATAACTAATTTTATACAACATACTTCCATTTTTACATCATAAATAATTTTAACGATATTATGCTCATAATTATAATCTTTCTAATACTTACATTTTAATAATAGTATTTAATTTTATTCACTATTTTTCTCAGCTAAATTATTCTTATAAATAAAATAAGAACGCCTTGAAATAATCTTTGTACTAAAGTTTAAATTATACTGCAAATTAAGTGCTTCGTTAATGAATCGTGTGTTTGTTTCTCTTCAAAACTTCCCATTTAGTTTGAATATTAGTTGCAATCTAGAAATAACGTCCAATATTATATTTAATCCTCTACACTGTCCAACATTATTTATCATAGGAAAATCAGAATTTAAACTTCTTGAAAGTATTAAACGTTATGGGAAGATAATCGATTTCGGTATAAATAATCAAAAACTCAATTGAGCCAAAGTTAAATGCTATATATGCTTAAAAAAGAAAAGAAAACGCCTTGGAATTCCTAAAAGAAGAGAAAACTCTCATGTATGCTTATAGGACAGTAAACGAACCGAATTTTCACCGAACCATTCGGAGGGAAGTTCGTTTATTTAATAAACGAACATGAACACATTTTTTTGTTTGTTTAGTTAAATGAACGAACATGAACAATGACCCCATTCGTTTGTGAACGTTCGTTTACATTCGTTTGTTTATGTTCGTTTACGTTTGTTTATATATAAATATATTAATATATTATAACATTAATATGTAAAATCAGTAATTAAATGAAATTTTTAGAATTTCTTTTTTATGGCTCCTAAGTTTACCCGAGTTTTTATTTTGTTATGTTACTTTTTAGGAACAAAATAATAACTAATAATGGTTTTATTTTATATTTGTGTTTGTTCGTTTATGTTCATCTATGTTCGTTTATTTTCATTCACGTTCATTTTTGTTTGTTCGTTTACGTTCTTTTAACAGTTTAACAAACAAACATGAACAAACAAATTTTCTTAATGAACACAAAAAATGAACGTGAATGAACAAACAAAAATGAATGTAAACGAACAAACACGGACACAAAAAAATTCATTCGTTTACCGTTTGTTTATTCGATTAAGTTAAATAAACGAACACGAACAAGCCTCCATTCGTGTTCCCTTAAAAATCAAAAGTTCTCATTTGAACCTCTTCCTACATATATATATATATATATATATATACCCTCCTTAAAGGAACAAATGAACAATTTGTGGATCACATATGATGTGGGTCCCACTCCCATATAATATTAAATCATTTCTGATTTAATATTAAATCATAAATGAAATATTAAATCATAAATGCTTTAATATTATGTGGGAGTGGGACCCACATCATATGTGATCCACAAATTGTTTCTTTAAAAATGTAAAGTTCTCATTTGAACCTTCCTCTCTCTATCTCTCTCTATATATATACACAACAACACGAGTTGAGAAGTAAAGTTACATGTCAAGGAGGGAGAACTCGAGCATCTATTGAAGTGAGTTGCTCTCTCACTCTCATTCCAAAATCTGTGCCGACAAGCTTATCTTTGTTGTACCCGTTGCTTTGTATGGTCTTCAAACACCAACCCACAAGAAAAACAGATTTATCAATGGGTGTTAGGTCTGAAAAGATTGTATCCAAGATCACAAATATTGAAGACATGAAGGGTCAAAGTGCAAAGTCATCAAAGTCATTATTTAGGAAATGTTTAATATTTAAATATAAGGAAACATTCCTTTTTGCAAAAAAGGCAAGTATATAATGTCTTAATCTCCTAGTTTCCTTATACCGTATTTCCTATACATATAAATAGAGGGTTAGGGCTAGCAATTAAAAATAGTTAGTCGATTCATATTAACTTAGAGAGAGAGCTGAAACCGTGAATCTGATTGTAATCGACATATACACTTTCAAGAGATATATGACTACGTAAGTTCTTTAAATCATTGTTCGTGTCATATTAATTTACTATTAACTGTTTATTGTCATTGTGCTTGTTATAATGGGATCAACAATGGGATATTACAATCAATAAATGTTAGATAATGTTAGTTTAAGAATTGGGTCGATTCTCACCCTTATAATACTATCTTCCCTTTCCTTTGGGCGTTGGCGCGTGGCCCTTAGAAAGTTGGTCACCTGCTTTTCATTCAGCTTTAAAGCATACCTCTGACCATCAGCAAGCCTGCAAATTAGGGGTGAGCACGGTTCGGTTCGGTTCAGTTTTTCGGGGTTTTTTTTCAAAAGATACTGAAAATAGGATATCAAAAGAACAAGAAGTTGATTATATCAATGAAACAAACATAATAGTATGTTATAAGTGCAACCATCTAACAACTCCAATATTAATCCTATATATAGAATCAATCTGAATAGTTTCACCAGCTGTGGTTAGCAATCTTGTAAATTAAACATATATGCAAAATTAAAATTTGAAATCCCTTCCATGACTCTATAGAGATGTGATTTAACTTGCTAAATGTACATCAAATAGTAAAACCAAAAAGTAATAACATGATCAAAAAGTAAAACCAAAATAGGCTCACGTTAGTTCGTTGATCGGTTGAACAAATAACCCTTGAACCTTATAGCGCCTCATGTAATCCTGGCGCCTCTCAAAGCCTTTTTCACCTGAAAGGAACAATTACAAGAAAAGAAAATATGACATTGCTAACAAATAAGATGATTAAAGAAAAGGTAAACTTATGACAAGTTTTTTATTATGGTATCCATGTCTACATAGTGAAGTTCATTCTGCAAATGAACACCTTAATCCGTTCTTGGTCTGAGAGTGGTCTTGTGATATCTCGACCAAGAAACTCTGCTACAAAATAAAAAACCAACCTTGGTTCATAAAATGCCCGGGCTGCCATATCTGCAAAATGGGTATTCAGAATAGCAGATGATTTTAAACTTCATAATAATAATCCCAACAACTTGAGCAAAGTTAGTAATCAACTCCAAAATAGAACCGTCAAGATACTCAGCTAGAGTCCCATTTGGGTTGGTCTGAGACTCTGGAGAATCCTTCTCAGAACTCTATACCATCACCAAGGGCACCTTGGCCAAATTCAACACTGAACAATGATCTCCCAACTGTATGAGATATGGTGACATTTACATTAAGAACAAGAATGGAAATCTAACAAATGCAATGTAAAGGGTATTCACACAAAAAATTACTGACATGTTAAAAGGACGTGTTACCCTTGAGAAGCAGACTCCCTCAATACAACATCAAGAGCTTGGATAGTCTCTTGTGCCTTCCACTTAAAAAATGTTTCAGATGGTGAACATCTTTTCTGGCAGCAAATTTTATAGCGACCTTGAATTCACGCTCCAGCATAAAATGTATAACATTAGTTACATAAGACAAAAAAAAATTAAAAAGCCAAAATTAACCACTAGATATTGGAAAATAAATTATAGTTCTCGGCCATTTTAAGCACAAACTCTTTAGATTCAAAAGGCAATGGCCCTGCAGCAAATGCACTTCTCTTTCCATCATACGCCAGCAACAGATTTCCCAAGTGTGAAGCACCATATGACTCGATAAGAAATTTCATGATTTCTCTACATTTACTCTTTGAAGTAACCTCAGGAGTAATTGCCACCTAAAACCAAAATTATAGTTATTAACAAAAATCATCTCATAGACAGAATAGAAAACGATGCAAAAATAATACACAAATTTCAGTTTAAACACAAAGTGTTTCGTCTATGCCCAAACCCAATCCATGAACCGCCAGATGATGAAGGGAAAAAAGGGCAGGACCATAAACGAGAAAAGGGAAACAGAATAGTGATTCTTTTATTTCAACCATCCGATTTGTTAAAAAAACAACTGATATGATCTAAAACATATCCAACAAAATCCATTACTTAAGGATTCATCCATTTCATACCAAAAACAAATAAATAGTTTTCATTGTTTCTATGGATATACAAATGCCTCCATAAAACCGAATGACTTGTGTATAGGTATACATTGACTTGTGCATTACCAGTGATTTGAAAAATAGTCTGTACAGAGAAACCTTACATCGTATTGGTGCGGATCCTTTTTCCCGATATCCACAAGGAAGTGATTTGCTCCAATAACACATTTTCTCCCAGCTGTTCCAAAACCAGTCTTAGCCGGTGCCTTAATCATCCTCGACGATGAAGGCAACAACGGTGCGGCCTGAGGAGGAGGTGTTGTCGGCGCCGGTGGCTGCGACGCTACCACCGCTTCTGGAAGAGTCTGAACAGGAAGTTGCTGCATTGGCTGCTTTCGAAACTGGACCTGCCGTAGTAGCCGTAACAACAACAGGTCCTGATGTCGTCGCGGTGAACTTATCGATAAATTTTGAAAATCACTCGCCGTCGATGACTGTTGACCGGAAACACGAGGATCAGATTGTCCAGCATTTCCTCTTCCACCGATGTTTTGAGAAGAAACCGGCGACTGTTGTCCTCAACCACCACACGTCCTTGTCCACGGCCACCAGCACCACTAGTCGGACCGTCGCGATAACGGCCTCTTGCAGACATCGGAAAACGAAGAAGAAGATTGGAGACGGTTTTAGAGAGAGAAAAGAAAAGAAAAGGGTATGTGGGAGTGGGGGTTAAATAGAGGGATTTTATCAAAAATAAATAGTTATTTGAGTAAATTACAATTTTGGTCCCTGAGGTTTGTAATTTGTTATGAAATTGGTCCTTTTTCTTCAAAAATTACAAGAAAACCCTCCAGGTATGCATTTTGTTATGGATTTGGTCTCTCGGGCTGACGGTCGTCTGATTTCTCCGTTAAGCTCGAGAGCATTATCGTCATTCTACATTATTTCATTTATTTTAGAATTTTTTAATTAATTATAATTATTTCCTTTGAATACTCATCTTCTTCACCAAGAACACACCAAGAACACCATTTTTTTAAAATAATTCGAATCAAACCATATTAAATAACCAAATCAAAATCAAACCCATATCCAATAACCAAAATCAAACTCACTTAAAAAAAACAAAATCAAACTCATATCTAAACACCAAAACCAAAATCAAACAATCCAATAACCAAAATCAAACCCACTTAAAAACCCCGAAATCAAACCCACTTAAAAAACGCAAAATCAAACTCATTAAAAAACAAGATCTGAGATAATATGTGATCGAGAGAAGAACCAGATCACACACAGAGAAAGAGAGAGAGAGAGAGAGAGAGAGAGAGAGAGAGAGAGAGAGAGAGAAAATATGCAAAGATGAAGATGAAGTCGTCGGAAAAACTCGTCGGAGAAGACGAAGTCGCCGGAAAATCTCGCTGGAGAAGACGAAGTCGCCAGAGAAAGTCTTCTTTCAGATCTCGATCTCGATCTCCCTCAAATCTCACTCTCTCTCTCGATCTCGATCTCCCTCAAATCTCACTCTCTCTCTCGATCCCGATCTCGATCTCTCTCAGATCTCACTCTCTATCTCTCTCTCTTCTCTCTTTTTTAAGTTAGTTTGATTTTGATTTTTTAATGTGGGTTTGCTTTTGATTTTTAAGTTGGTGTTCTTGGTGTTCTTGGTGAAGAAGATGAGTATTAAAAAAAAACAATTATAACTAATTAAATTTTTTTAAAATAAATGAAATAATGTAGAATGGCGATAATGCCCTCGAGCTTAACGGAGAAATCAGACGGCTGTCAGCTCGAGGGACCAAATTCATAACAAAATGCATACCTGGAGGATTTTCTTGTAATTTTTGAAGAAAAAGGACCAATTCCATAACAAATTACAAACCTCAGGGACCAAAATTGTAATTTACTCTAGTTATTTTATACTATCTAATTTATGAAAAAGAGTAAATTGCGGATTTGGTCCCTGAGGTTTCCAAAATGTTCTGGATTTAGTCCCTACAATTTTTTATTACAAGATAGACCCTAGAGTTCGTATTTTCGTAATACATTGGTCCCTACCACTAACGACTGTTAACTTCTATCCGTTAAGTGAGAGGCATTTTGGTATTTTCTTAATTTCTATCATTTTCTCATTTAGATAAACACAATTTATATTAAATATATTAGTAATAGATATACACACATATAGATACTTGTCGGCCACCATACAATCAACCTCAATCTAATCAACTTCCGTCGGCCATAACCTCACCTCCGGTGACTATTGCCTCCGACGATTCAAACCTGAACTCACTTCAACCTTCCCCCAACTCTTTTTTCTCAGCCCAAAACCTCACCATGTTTCCGACCAAACCATTTTTTCTATCAAACCATCCGTTCAAACCCTTTTTCCGGTCATCGTCTCCGGCCTAACCTTTTCTCTAGTCAAATCCATTCTCCGCCATCACACAAATACACCATAAATCATAAGCAAACCTAAAAGAGAAAGACAAAAAATACGAAAAAGACCAAAATGCCCATCACTTAACGGATGGAAGTTAACAATCGTTAGTGACAGGGACCATTGTGTTACGAAAATAAGAACGTTGGGATCTATCTTGTAATAAACAAATTGTGGGGACTAAATCCAAAACATTTTAGAAACATCAAGGACCAAATCCGTAATTTACTCTATCAAAATAACCACATGTTTTAAAACTTGCTAAAATAACTATTTTGGTCGCATTAGTAGAATTTCTCGAAATCCGAACTCAATAAAATACAAACCTTTAATTAAAAATTAATTTACAATACAAATGTCAAAAGCAGGTCATGTCGATACCAAATCAAGGTATTTTAATAAAATTTATAATTAAAAAAGGAATATCTTAAAACCCGTGTATCTGGTTGCCCCCGGGGGCGACGTTGACTGGTCAACGCCCAAAAATATTTCTCCTAAATCGTTATATTTGAAATCTTACGCGACAAGACAACTCAATGGATGATTTGACCTGTTATTTTGTTTTTTGTGGTCAGTTTTCGTATATAAGAAATGATATGGATTAATCGTGGCTTATTCCATTAAAATATTCGAATACTAGACGGAGGAGGGAGGAGCAAGTCATCGTGTTTTTAGAGGGGGAAAATCCTCGACTTAATGGACTAAGCCACGATTAATCTAAACAACTTCCACCAAGTCTTTTATTTATAGTAGAATAAACTATCCATTGAGTTGTCTCGTCGCGTAAGAAATCAAATACAACGATTTACGAAAAATATTTGCGGGCATTGACCATAAAACATTGCCCCCGAGGTCGACCAGATACACGGTTTTCAAGATATTCCTTTTTAATTATAAATCTTATTGAAATATCTTTATTTGATATCGACATGACCTACATTTGTACTTGAAATTAATTTTTAATTAAAGGTCTATAATTTATTGAGTTCGCATTTCGAGAAATTGTACTGGTTGCCCCAAAATAGCAAGTTTTTAAAAAAGTGGTTATTTTGTTAAATTAGACAATATAAAATGACTATTTTTGATAAAATCCCTTAGAAGGGTGGCTTTTTCTTTTCTTTGTAGGTTGATTTTTCTTCTCTAATAGGCTTATAGGGAGTCGTTGCTACAGTAGCCGTATCTTTTTCCAATCCAAACTTTTTGATTTATTCTTCTTCTTTTCCGGTGAATTCTTTTTTCTCCGGCCGGCTAAGATCAGAATGGGACTCCTCATTGTTCTCTACAATGGCTTCAGGTTCTTGAGATTTTGGACGAGGTTTTGCAGACTGCCATTCTCGGTCTCCTGAACGTGGGGTGAAGCAACAACCTAAATAGTCGAGGCTGATCCCGGGGCCATAAAGTTGCATCAAGTCTCCATCCGGTTTATGGATTGTCACAAGTTTATTATGACATACCGATTTATCATGGCCCCAAATACCACATTTATAATAGATGAGAGGAAGTCTCATATTTGAATTGGATCCAATGATTTTTGCCCTCGAAAGGAACAAAAAGACCCACCATGGGACGTTTATCTAGTGAGAGGATTACATGTGTGTGGTGTGCTTGCTTGCATCATATCGACGGTTGATCCCTTCCAACATAGAAAAGCTTTTGGGTCAACCATGTGTAAGCAATTACGCGGTTATTTTTAGTGAACAGTCGGAGCGAGATGTGCCTGATGTAAATCGTTAGAGGGATAGAGCTCAGATCAGCTTCTTTCCTTTCCAATTTCCAGAATGGGGCCATGGAACCCCCATAAGAAAACCACCAATAAAGATCCAAGGAACACGGTGAAGTACCCATTTCAAATTCGAAGGGGATAAGAAGGAAAATCCGAAAAAGGCACTAGTTTTGTCTTGGTCAAGAAAGCGTACATGCCAAGGGTCTTTGAGCTTCCATATCCGGCTTAAGACTTTCTTGAGGAATGATGGGTTGACGTCTTTTTTGGCAAAGACTCGAGTAACCTTGGACGAGTCCGAAAATGCATCGGGGTTGAGGATTTCGACTTTTTCTGCTAGACTATCGCAGGTGACTTCGATAATATTGTCTTCAGGGGCTTCTTGTTTTCCTTTGTTGACTTGAAGGTTAGTAGTGAGTGCGGTGAGTTCGTCGATGGGGTTGTTTGTATAAAGTTGATAAAGGATCTGGATGAAGAAATAGAAGAATGGCTAGGGTAAGAAGGTAACAGGGAATGGAGATGAAACTCCAATATCCTACGGAGAATTGAGTTTATTAGAATTTAGAAATGCAAGTACCACCCGTAACGTGGCATGTATCGGGAAAATGGAGTTGAAGAAGTATAAAGAAATATCTAAAATAATTATACTTCGATTGTATTTTAAGGAAGCTGAATTAATTTTCTTCTTAAAAATAAAAAATAACATTGAAATACTTATTGATAATATTTTTCCTTTTCAGACATTTAAAAAAATAAAACTGTATTATGAACTAAACTTAGTAACTGTAATATACAAGATATTAAGAACATAAATCATATGACATACTTTTAAAGTATGTTTGTTAACAGCTTAATAAAATTTAAAGGAGACTTATAACTTATTTGATATACATCACTATTTGGTAGTGCCTTGATGATATAAAAATTGATTTATGTAACAAGAACAACTTTTTTCCAAACTAAACCGAATAGAACCAACTTTTTTCCAAACTAAACAGTATAGAACCAACTTTTTTCCAAACTTGCCCTTCCCAGCTAAAGAACACCTCATTCCATTTGAATAATAGTATTATTCGATCTGAATAATACTACATTCAGTTCAAAAAACACTCGAACAAAAGCTTTCTCCGTTTATACAAACAACTTAATTCATACAGAACCTAACGAAAAACCAACCGAACATTAGTACGATTAACATAAAACAAATTTACCTTTCGACCCAACATGTTTTTCAGTGAAATAAACTCTCGGTCAACCCATTAGTATACTGGACTGGACCAACTGACCACCTTTGCATCTCTTCAAAACTTGACCATCACAAGACCATTGTGTAACCGAGCTATGTAAGATGCTCTGACCCGATCCGACCCGAAAACTCAACTCAGCCTGATCTGACCAGCCTTGACTTTCGCATTTCTAAAAATCTTGCAAGTTCAGACCAACCAAACAGGAAGGTTAGAATGGTAAATGTGTTTCGTCCATCCTAAATGATGCACTTGATTGACATATTTAAGGGTAGAATGGTAAATGTGAAAAAAGTCAACCCAAATGCTTCTTTAACTTTCTAATCTGTACTGTTATATCCTGTCCTGTTCTGCCGTCGGTTAAATGTCAAAAAATACCCCTTAACAAAAGACAACACAAACGAATCTTAGACCATCTCCATAATTCTCTCCAAAACAGAGAATCAAAACTAAACAACTCCAAGAGCATCTCCATTTTAGAGATTACAAAATTCATTATATTATCAAAATAATCTCTATTTTTAATAAAATATTATTTATTTTATCTAAACATTTAATTTCAAATTTTACTATTTGTGGAACATAATAATAAAAATAGTTTCTCTCTCATGGTAATGTCTCCAAATTTGAAGATTTTTGTAATCTCTTTCATACTTTTTCCATTTTGGAGATGATGTTGGAGCAAAAGAAAAATGATCAAAATCTCTATTTTTTCTCAATTTTAGAGATGGTACTGGAGATGCTCTTATGGGCTACAAAACTACCAAAAGGAGCAAAAAAATGTAAATGAAGGAAAGGAGAAAACTGAAATTTACCTCCTACCAATATGTCTCTAGAATGTTTACAGCCTTCGCACGAACGAAATCACTGCCAACACTTCGTAAAATCTCAATCTTTTCTAATAACCCCTCAGCATCTTCTATCAAATCCTTATAGATATATTAACTTCACCAGCTGAATTCTTCTCCGCCTCCCCTGCCTTAAGAATGATCCGGAGAACTTCTAAACAGACGAATAGGATACTATTTGAATGAGAACGTACAAGTAGAGCACACAACGGTTTTATACACCCTTGATCCACAAAATACCTGTGGATCATAGTAGAGTTAGAAGCATCAGTAACATATTCGGTCAACTATACATGACTATTTGGTAGTGGCATATTTTTTAAGCTACTAAAGGAGCTTTATGCAGAAAGCCAAGTTTTTTCAAACATACCCCTCCCAATTAAAAAGCATGTTCCATCCATCTATGCAGACAAAATTGATTTATACAGACATCTTTATAGACTTAATGGAAAACCAACCAAACAGCCCCCACAAGTCTTGTATGGAAGGTGAGTGTCATTAAGCTCATTAACAAACAAGCCATAACTATATAATTGGGGGTATAACAGTGTGAAAAAGGATGTTAAAAAAAGAACACACTTGATTTGCTTATTGGTGCCAAAAGAAGTGGCACATGATAATACCCATGCAGCCTCTTCTATTACATTGTCGTATTCAGCTGTCTGGAGCAGCTTAACCAGGGGAGCAATTACCCCAGTCTCAATCACAGCCTGTAAGTTATGATGGAATAAGATGTTGTCATATTTTACTAAGAATATGCCACCAAGAAAACATGTGATAAAAGAATCAATATCTTTACCTGTATTTTCTGTTAAAAAAAAAGGTGTATATATATATATATCTTTACCTGTATTTGGATATCACGACCTGTCATGATGTACCCAATAGTTCGAAGAGCAGAGATGAGTACCTCAGGAGATGGATCATGGCTGAATATCAGAAAAGAATTTTTATCAAAAATCTACATCGTTTTGATGCAAAAATAATTGAACACAATTAAACACCACTCACTGGAGAAGCTCAACAAGGCGTTTGCAGATACCAGCATCGATCATAGCTTGAATTTGTTCATTCGTAGCATTAGACAGACAGGAGAGGGCCCAGCATGCATTTTTTAACACCTCTTTATCTTTCGAGTGAAGAAGAAGACACTCGAAGGCTGGAAGAGCTGGCTTAATCTGCAATCCAAATAGTTTTAGAATGACAAACTAGTAATAAGTATTACAAAATTATATACATATATATAGGGGCGGGTTCAAATTAGAACTCAAATTTGGTTGTGAACGTGCGGACAATTGAGAGGGCGACACGTGTCATATTCAGACTGAATAATGAAGAAAAAATTCAAACGGAATAATAGTATTATTCAGTCTGAATAATACTAAATTCAGACTGAAATGTAGCTCAGACTGAACAATACTACACCTGCTCAAATTGGGGCTGCGGTTTTCCTGAACAAAATCTGGATAATGTCCGTGTGGCGTTTCTAAGCATGGAAAGATTGGCACGCTCTTTTAGCTGAAAAAGCAAAGGGATCAAAGCGCCAAACCAAGAACGAGATCACGACATCTGGGAGAATCGGCAGCAATATTTCCCAGTGCCCAAACAGCCTGCAAGAAAGAGGTAGGGTCTGTTTGTTAGCAACTTAACAAGCTTAATGAGATTCACAACTTATTAGGTCAGATATACATGACTGTTTGGTAGTGGCTTAAAGATACAAGAAGTGGCTTATTCAGTAAGCTTCTAGGGGGAACTTTTTGAAAAAAGTCAAAGTTCTTTTTTCCAAACCATCCCCCTCCCAATTAAAAATGAAAAAACCCTCCCAATCTAGATCTATACAGAGAGATTAATCCATACAATAAGCTTTATATATATACAATGACTTAATGGAATACCAACCAAACAGTTCCATTCCTTACCTGCTTACGCACATCATCACTTGGAGAAGAAGCTAGAAGCTTAACGAAAATGGAGACCGCCCCATGATCAATTACGACCTTTGTGTTCTCTGAGGTTCCTGAGGTAATGATTGTGAGTGCCCAAGCAGCCTCAAACTGTTACAAAATAAAAGATAAAAAGATTAACAGCAAATAACCAAACAGAAATAGAGGCAGATATATAATGGTATTAATTAATTACCTGAAGCTTTGGAAAATCCTCCCTCGTTAAAAACTCAACTAAACGAGGTACGACTCCAGATTGTACAACTTCATCAATTGGTTCCGGTTCTGTGAAACAAAATTAAGCTAATTAACACAATAATACATACATCTAATTAAAGAGAATCTACTTTTTGCATCTGAATGTAAACACAAAAGCATAATATTATTATAGATACCTATGTCGAGCAATTTACGAAGCTGACTAATGTTAGAACAGGGGCAAATCCAAGAATCACTGGATTAATTTCAGAATCGTGTGCGAGACACTTTCCGAATTGATATTTCGACCCTGTATCTGGGTTCACGAAATTCAATCTGGGATAAAGACTCAAAACACTTGCGTTTTTAGGCACAAAAACGTAAGCAACTTCCTGGAGAGTGTATAAGGATCATTCAAAAAACCGTGTCTAGATTCATGAGTATAAAACGAAACTGAAAAGGTAATATGGCTGAATTTTAGGAGTAGTGGTCAGTTATACAATTTCCGGTAACTGCTCACTAACTGAACCATTAATGCACAATAATGGTTCAATGATAACTGATTAGAGGTGACCACACAGAGCTCTGGTCCAAAGTCCAGAGAACCCTAAGTCTTGAAGACCAAACCAGATAATCTGATCAAACGATGTAGAGCCTCTGTATACACCATATAAAGCCTATGTATCAACCATACAGAGCTCTGTATGTATCCTATTTCTGATCAACTTTTTCCCAAGTTCAATCACACGAACACATCTGTTATTTCCAATCACATAAACTGACAATTGACCCTAAAATCACCAACAATTAATATTGAAGGTGATATTTGATTATAACTTTACCTTTTCATCATTATAAACATACTTAATTAGGGTATAGCCTGTTTGTTTATTTGATCAGTTATATCCATATATATATATATATATAATCATACATTTATCAAAATCAAATAACCTTCAACTAGAATCACATCGGAGATATAAAAAAAAAAACCTTTGTGGACGATTGAACGGGTGCGCCACCGGCAGACCGCAATTGTGACGACGATATTTCATGACGCTTCTTAAGCAAATTCTCTTCTCTTTTGATCTTACGGAACTTGAAACGATTCCGGTGAACCTGAATCCTTGCGATAGGCCTAATTGACATGATTGACGGCTAATTGATTTCACCTAAATTCAAAAAAGGCAAAACAGGATATTGATTTAGACGATGATAGAAGAGAGGGATCGTGATTTATATGTCAATAACTGCAAGGGGGGTTAACGCTGCCGGTCAAAAAAAAAACTCCAGGGGGTTCCTGGGATGTGCCGAAATGGGCCTCCGATAGCGTTTTATAGTCTATATATAAATAAGAGTAAATTACAATTTTTGTCCTTGTGGTTTCATGTTTATAACGATCTTCGTCCCTGGTCTTTAAAAAATGCTTTTTTCGTCCTTGTGGTTTCTATTTTGCTTCCTTTTTCGTCCCTCAAACTAACTTTGTTAAATTACTTTGTTAAATTCAAGACAATTTGGTCATTTTACATTTGTTTTAATTTTTCTTTTTCTTAATTAAATGAAAGCATATATTCTAATATAAAATAAAAACAAACTTCAACCCCACACCCAAATGACCCCACCTTGACCCCATCTTCTTTAATCTTCCTACTTCTCTTTATTGGACCTGTAACTTCTCAATTCTCCCCCACATATGGGTTTACTTCTTGGTTAATTTTTCATCTTTCAAAAATTCTTAAAATCCTGTCTTCAAAGCAATGAACTACTGCAAAGCTCGTGGTCAAGAGCGAGGTAACCACTTGGTTTTATCATCAAAACAATAAATCAACAAACACCTCCCACTTTTCCCGACGACCTGCTTCTGGGCAGCCCCTCTCCGGCTCTCCTCGGTCGGCCAATAGATTCAAATATTTTAAAATCCTATATTTTGCCAAGTGGTTTCATCTTTATCTCCCCCGCCTCTGCCATCTACATATTCCTTCCTCCAATCATCTATTAGTCTACATCTTCAACTCCAAAATCTATTCCAAACAACAATTTCTTTTCCAAATGAGTTTTGGTTTAAAAATTGAATTAAGAGGATGGTTCAAGGTTTTTATGTTATTGTTTGGGTTTGATACAACTCCAAATGGGTTTTAAATTTTAATAACTAATCAATGAACAATTTATGTTTTTTATTCGATCTTAAAGAGTGGTTTGTGATTTAGCTTCAAACTTCAAAGGTTTGTGATTTTTGGGTTTCTGATTTTGATTCAAGCTCATGGAATGGTGGAGACCTTGAGGGAGGAGATGATGAGAAAGGAGATGAGGTGGGGGTCTAGGTGAGGATGTACTTTTAATATATATAATAATATATATGTAGTTTCTTTTTTGAATTTTAATTAAAAATTAAAGAAAAAGGGTAAAATACCATTATACCCCTGACTTAACCTCTTTTTTTTTTTTTTTTAATGTCATTAGCTTTAGGGATGAAAAAAGAAATAAAATACAAACCACAGGGACGAAAAAAAACAGTTTTTAAAGATCAGGGACGAAAATCGTTATAAACATGAAACCACAAGGACGAAAATCGTAGTTTACTCTATAAATAATATTAGATAAAAAGAAATTGAGATACACGACAATTAATGAATTTCATGGTCGTCTATATCTATTTAATTGAGTATTTCGTACTCATCATTTGGGATTGTTTGTAGTAGCTTTTTGAGCTTAATAAATTTAGAGACTGTTTGTAGCAGCTTATCAATTAAAAATTGGATTATTAATCATTTTCTGATTTACGTTGCATGCCATATTTTTGTTGCTTAGTGAATACTCTAATTTATGTTACATGCCTATTCTTTCATGTACTCTAACTATTTTATGCTATTGTTTTGCCACAATGTACATACTATTGTGTGTTATTTATTATAATGACTTTTTTAATTGATAAGTTTATGAATATCAAATACGGGTTTGTTGAGTTTGGTCTCTTTTTCTTCTCTTTTTGATGTTGAATAACAATCTGGTTGATGGATGTCTTTATTGGTTTGGAAATCATAGATTTTTCTAGGAGTTGTATACTATTTATTATGCATATTCTTAGTCAACCAATTGTTATTTTACATATTCTTATATTTTGGTTCATGGGTTTTTTCCATTGCATATCTCCTTTATTGCACTATCATTCCATTTCAATTCAGGTAATCAAAACTTTTGCCTAAATATTTGGTGTGTATAATTAAACCTTTGTGTTGATGATGGCATTAAATCCACAATCATCATAAAAATTTGAATGCAATCTTATTATAACTGAACTCATTTCGATATTTAATTTTCAGTTGGGTCTGTGAATTTGTTGTTTTTTTTTTCTTCATTTCATAACCATGTTTTAAATGGTTGTTGATTGGTTGTTTTACTCAACTCTTAGCATTGATGCTTTTAACAGGGATGGTGGAATTTATCAAGGACACATGATTGGTGAATGGGTCTTTGGTTTATGTTTCTGAAATATTTCTTCTAAAATTCTTGACTTCATTCCACGATTATGTATAGTTGTTTCTTTGATATTGTTATTCTCTCTTTACTGACAAGTTATGTGAGCACCATTATCGGTATGTTTGTATTGTATTCAAGTGTATATAGAGAATAGTTGGTCATCTAAATCTTCTTAGTTTCTTTTTTGGGCTCTATCTTTGTGTTCTTTCAATCTTTTAAAACTCTTCATCATTTCTTATTAATAATTATACGTTTGTTGATCCAAAAGCATGTGTTGGCATAGTATATTGTATTCAACTAATTTGTTCAATTTTTGATTTAATGTTAGATAGATCAATATATCGATAACAACTTTTACACATCATTGTTTCAAAAATCTCCAAGATGGAATTTGGCTAAAAACATATCAAACAATTTTGTAGACCTTTATATCAACCTTAAAGTCACACCATTGTTTATAACAATTTTGTAGACCTTAAAGAGATAAGCTCACCTACTGGACTAAAAATCTAGGTCCATTGATGGTTTTAATTTTAGAGGCTAGAAGCAAAATCTGAATTTTACAGTCTTTAATGTAATCAAAGCCATGTATCAAAAGATAAGCCCTTTAAATATCAAAAGAGTAATTATTCATGTATAGGTTATGAATAGAGAGGCATCAAATCCTTGGTACAAAATGTCTGCTATAAAATATAATTGTCAGTAAACAACTAAAATTACTTAAATCTGTCAACATGTAATTAGGTGTACGTTTTTTTTTTTGCATCCCGCCGCATTGCGCGGGTACATAACTAGTAAATATAAATACAATAATTTTATGCGCGCACGCGTACACACACACATCTTACTACCTTAATATTCATTTAGGTCAAATGTCTTAAGTACAACTCATAAGGCATGAATTACAACTATTTTATGCATAAACCAAAAAAAAACTCTTAATTACAAGTAAGGAAGCAAGATGTACAAGTCATAGATGCAAACTCTTGTAGTTATCCTCTTTTATGTTTCTGGGTTTATGCCTTTCATCTCCCCCCAAACTCCGACTTTCCATTCTACACTTTTAAACACCTTTTGTTGAATCGTAATATTCAAATTTCAAACAAGAAGATTTGAATTTTTTTCCGTCTTTATCTCCCGCTCCCAATTTGAATGACTTCCCATGCCTGCAAACCCCTATTTTTCAACTTGATAAACCAGGTGTTGTTTTCTCAGGACATGCAATGGTAAGGATTTTTCATTAATGGCTATATTGGGTTTTATGTGATAGGTATCAAGCTGAAGATGGATCAAGTTCAAGTCTTATGTTGGTTTTAAAGTTCAGGTAAGTTTTTATGATTTCATTATCATTTGAATGTTTCTTCTATGTATTTATCGGTTAGGGTTCCCTACCCTTCCATCAATTTTTTATTGCTCTTCTAGATTTCGAGTTATTTACCAGAATCGATTCAATGTGATGATTCCTTATCTCCATCTTCCCAATCTCAGGTGAGTTTTTATCCACTTCATTCATCTTCCATTTCAATTTTTTGACAAACTTGGATGACAACTTGTAATGGTTTGAGTTATGAGTTGTGACCTAGGCTTTGATTTGAAGAACCCAATAGAACGATAAAAAGAACTCAATAAAAATGATTTTTTTATCTTTAGCTCTTCAATTTCTGTTTGAATTCGTTAATGGTTTTCTTTATTGCATAGATGTGTTTGTATTCTTATTTGGTATGCAATCGTTTTTTGGTTAATTTGATAAGCAATTTCTTGAGTATACAGGTTTCTCTATTTAATTTTGAGCTTTTATCTTCGATAATCTATTTTCTTTGTAATTTTTAACCTTGATTTAATATTTTTCTTTCTTCGAATCATATCCCTTGCTTCATAGATTGTTTTGTAAATTATAATTGGTGCTTTGGTGGATAAAATTTATGTTCCATTTGATGTTTCTAGACTGTTTACCAAAAGAAAATTCGTGCCAGGTTTGTGGTCTTGGGCTTCCAGGTATGTATTTTTCTTTGAAACTAGTAAGTGCTGGTTTATGCCAATGTTCAATAAATTTCACACCATGTTCATCCGGTGCATTGCACGGGTACATTGCTAGTATATATATATATATATATATATATATATATATATATAGGGTTAGGTTCAAATGTGAACTCAATTTTGGCTGTGAACGTGAGGACGAATCTCAGCCACACATCTTCGGTTATGGTGGACGCGATCACGGAGGATTGACGCGATTCATGGGAGGGTGGAGATTATTAAAGGAGGGGAACCAGGTCAAAGCCGCCTTTATTGACCGGATAAGTGGCTGAGATTCGTCCTCACTTTCACAACCAAAAATGAGTTCACATTTGAACTTTCCTCTATATATATATATATATATATAGAGAGAGAGAGAGAGAGAGAGAAGAAGAAGAAGGTTCAAATGAGAACTTTTGATTTTTAAGGGAACGAAAGGACATATTGTGGACCACCTATGATGTGGGTCCCACATAATATTAAATCATTTCTGATTTAATATGATTTAATATAAAATCAGAAATGATTTAATATTATGTGGGACCCAAATCATATGTGCTCCACAATATGTCCATTTGTTCCTTTAAAAATGGGTGGTTCTCGTATAAAAATATAATTGTAAACTAAAAAATAGCAAATTAAAGTAATAAATATAACAAATGGTCAAAACTAATTCGATAAAAACTAACTATTACATAACAAACTAGAAAGTTTGAGTTTTATTTATTATTTATAAATATATAAAATAATTTTTATTTAAAAGTGACAGGTAGTTGGTACCCAGCGGGTAACGGTTCCAAAAAAATGAGAATCGGAACCGGTCCTGATCGGTTATGTATTTTAGGAACTGGAACGGGAACCAATCACATCGGTTTCGGTTCTGGAACCGGAAATTCCGAAGCGGTCACGGCTCCAAAGGCACGGTTCTGATGCTCACCCCTATTTGCAATAGTACACAAACTTATTATCGATATTTTAAAACCAAAATCATTTAAAACCACTAACAAATGAACTCCAATTTTATCATACTAAAATAAGGTTTTCAATTTTCATATAATTTTTCATTAAAAAAATTCAAAGTCAACAACTTAAATTTTCACCAACCGAAAAAGTTCATATATATTCTTATCTTTGTAACTTAAAATCAAACAAATTCCTATATAAGTTCAACAAGTTTTCATACAAAAATATTAAAATGATAAAGTTATATCGTATTTAATATAATCAATTTGTTAATTTAAACAAATCAAATGATAAAATAATATATTATCTTATTTATTTTGATATATATATATATATATATATACATAGAGGAAAGTTCAAATGTGAACTCATTTTTGGTTGTGAACGTGAGGACGAATCTCAGCCACTTATCCGGTCAATAAAGGCGCTTTCGACCTCGCCTCCTCCTTTAATAATCTCCACCCTCCTATGAATCGCGTCAATCCTCCGTGATCGCGTCCACCATAACCGAAGATGTGTGGCTGAGATTCGTCCTCACGTTCACAACCAAAAATGAGTTCACATTTGAACCTAACCCTATATACATATATATAAAAGTTAGTTCATATACAAACCAAATCAATGTTGCAACTATGAAAACTCGTACAAATCAATATAAAAATATATTTTTTTCGTTAAATGCTGTGATTTAAGATATTATTATACATATGTTTGTTTTATCTTGTAAAAAAATTACAATCCAATTTGAGATAGTCAGTCTCCGTGAGAAAATAAACAGATTAAGAAAAGAGATTGGAGCAATTTTCTGTATATATTTCTTCTAAAATACAATTACAATACTTATAAGGACAAATTAAAATAACTATGAAAACTAGTGGACTCAAGACTCTAAAAACAAACCCACGATCTATTTCAAAGATTAGTCTAGACAAATGGCTAAAATACTCTTTTAAAAACATGACAGTTTATAATCCAAAAACTCATGTTTTTTTTATTTCCTAGATAAACTTATTAAAAGTTAACAACTAATTATATTAACTTAACATACTTAGGGGCTGTTTGTTTAGGTCTAAATGGTGCCATTCAGAGGCACATCTGAATCGTGTAGAAGCTAGGGGCTGTTTGGCAAAAAAAATTGTCCTATGAAGTGGAACAAAAGGATCTGAAGGATGCATGCCCTAACTCCTGGAGTTATGATTCAGACCCCTTATTTTTTCCAAAATGCCCTTGTTTTGTTCCATCAGGCGCCTCCTTCACGTTTTCTTCTCCCTTCTTAATCTCGCTCGTTGCTGCTCTCTTCCTTCCACCGTTGGTCGTCGTCCCTTCCACTGCCGGCTACCGTCCCTTCCACCGCCGGCTGCTGTGCCTTCCATGACCGACGCCGCTGTCCGCCGTCCACCGTCCACCGACTGCTGTGCTCTCCCACGACGCCCACGCTGTTGTTCCTTGGTCCACCGTCCGCCGACTCTCGATTGAAGGCTTCGATACAAGCAGGAGATAGGTCGATCGATTAAACCATGAAATCGATTTGGGAGGAAAATAAACCAGGGGAAGCAATCGTCTCTTGGGAATAGAAGCCATCGACACTGTCGTCGGTCCATCTCTTCGGTTGTCTCTCTCTGTTTCACATCGATATGTGGTTCTTAAGGCATTATAAAACGAAAATGGGGAGAAGTTGCAGATGGAGTACATTAAAGAAGAAATTGCAATATATGTTCATAAAATGTTTGTTGTGCCTCAAAAATCAAATCACATACTTTGTGCTTGGTATAATCTAGAGTATTACTTGTTATTTGGATGGATTATTACTTATTTCGATCTGGTTATTGATTTGGATTAATAAATCAGACTGAGGGTTAAAATGGTCATTTGTTATTATTCAGACGGTTCATTCATAGCAACTACCAAACAATCATTTTTCATTATGCACTATATCATACAGAACCTCTATACCATCCAGACCTCTGTACCATTCAGCTCTATACCATCCAACAACTACCAAACAGCCTCTTAATAAAATTAGCTAAAAACAAATTAAAACACGATTAAGATGAGTGTAAATAAAGATAATAAATTATAACCTTATTAATGACCGTGAAAATAAAATAAAACGTTGAAACTATGTTTTAATCTAAATTACGTCAACATGGTTTGATTTAAAAAACAAAAGATGTTTGTGGTTTCGAGTTCAAGTTAGCTAACAATCTAAATTATTTCGTGTAAAGTTTGATACAACCAGTTCCATGCAAAAAAATATTTGTCAAAAAGAATAATAAAGTTTCAAATATTATCATATGATCTTTTTAAACAAAAACACATACAAAGGTTTAATTTCATGAAATGTCGAAAGTAGAAGGTCATTGAAATTAGTTTTTTACTGTATAAACAAAGATAGTCATGAAATATGTCATCAAATATAAGAAATACTCGATATTTCTTATTCATAATCAATTATTTGCCGGTAGTTTATTGTTCACAAACTATCGAAGACGAAGGTTGTGTTACTTGTGGTTCGTTATTAGTGTAGAAGCACCTTTAATAATATGTTTGATTTGGTTTCTTTCTTGGTGATTGTGTTGTATGGTACATTTTGGTGGTTTAATGAAATGTTTTGTTGCCGTTAAAAAAATTGCATCCAAAATTAAAATTAATAATTTTATGTCAAATGTAGACTTTTGAGTCCGGGTAGGTTAGGTTTTGCAATAATTGAAGTGAATCCTTTACTCGACATAGTTTAGTTGTTGCTTCTCAAAATTGAAAAAAAGCCATGTTTTCTTTAATCAAGGTTGCTTTCATTTGATTTATTTTAAAAATACAATAATTTCATTGTTGGGATCCACCGAAGATCAGATCTTTGACTAATACACATATAATACAAAATTTTATTTAATCACATCAATCGAATGAAATATCATTGTCATAAAACATAAAAAATAAAGACGGGTTTATACAGATAACGCAGAAGAAGTCGAGCTTAAGTACGCGACAAATACGTAACGTTCCCGCCTTGAAACAGTGTTTCAAATCGTACGCAATAAAACAATATACCCCATCCATTATCCGTGATAGAAACTCTCTGTAACACCCCGCCTTACCACGACACAATATTGTCCGCTTTGTCCTCCCGCAGAGGTGTGCGCACGGATTTGTTTCTGGCGACCTGGCGAGGACTTCCCAGGGGATCACCCATCCTGGTACTACTCTCACCCAAGCACGCTTAACCACAAAGTTCCAAGAATATGTCTTGTGTGTGGCCCCAAAACGCGTTGTGTTTAGGAAGACCAAAGTTTATTATGAACCCAGCATCACTTATGTCAACGACCGATATGGGATCTGCCTAAGGTGTTACACTCTCCCAACATTTGCAATCGAATGTGCAATTTCTATGAGGTACCTGTAACTTGTACGACCAAAACCAATATTTTTGTTTAAGGGGGTGTTTGGATGAGCTTACTGACTTATAACTTATTACCGGTGTGGAAAAACACTTATGAAAAGTTGATAAGTTAAAACTTTTTACTTCTTAAAAAATGACTTATTACCGGTTTGGCACCGGATAAGTTATTTTACCCAAACACTCAAAACGACTTATTACCGGTGCCACACCGCAATAAATCAATAAGTTTTTTTTATAAGCCCATCCAAACACCCCCTAAATACCACCAACATTGTTATTAGGAACTAAACTATACATGCCCTTTGAAATTCAAATTAAACTAAATTTGGACATTTGTAGATCTTTTATTTTTTGTCTTTTTTTATACATTGATCATATCTTATTTTTTGAACTTATTTTTTTTCTCAAGTATATTTTCTGAATTTATTAAAAAGTAATGTGTTTAAATAACGTTTCATTAAGCTTTAAAAATCTTTTATCCATTTACTATGAATTATTTAAATCTCTTATATTCATTTTAATTAAATTTTTACTTATGCATAGCATTAATGATAAACAAATGTCTATGAAAAATTAAAAAACTAAAAACTAAAAACAAATCTTGAAATTCTAGTAAAGGAAAAAGGAGTATATCTAACAAATTTTTTAAATTTATCTAAAATAGAGGATTAAAAAAATTAAAAAAAATTACGATATCTTTAACATATAACACTGATTATAATATTAAAATATTTCATTTAAATAATGAAAAATTATTATTTCTGCTTTTAAAATATTTATTTTGAAAAAATAATTATTAGTTGTCTCACTTAACAATACTCTCTATTCCCGTTTGAGAAGGCATATAAGATAAATTCTTTATTTATTTCCTATATAAAATTTTAATTAAAGAAACTATTTACATGAGTCAAAAACAGTCAATCATTCATTGACGCAAATCCATTGAATCGCAGAAATAGACAAAGACAGGTCCTTTTCATTCTTTATTAAATGATCATTTCACAAATTTAAATTCACGTTTTAACAATTCTCTTTCAAATTAATTTAAATGTCACTATTTTGCTAATATTTAAACTCATAATATTACATATTTAATTAAAAGACAAAAAAATAAAGCTTAACACAAATCTATAAATGCGACGGTCAGGTCTATAATTAGCCAATTACGAAAGCCGAATCCACGACACGATTGGCGATGGCTAAGCTTGTTGATTTTGATTTTTTTTATCTGTTATATTGATGGCCTAGAAATTATGAAAATAGTGACATTTAAGTTAATTTAAAAAAAAAATGTTAATAGACCAATTTAAACGTGAAAATGGTCATTTGAGTTGATTTTTCGTTTTCATTTATTTATTTGAAACCACAATTATCTTTCCATGGGATTCCACACACATATATATATATATATATGATCATATCTTTGACCCAAACATGTATATTTAATTTAGATCAAACCCTAAGACATAACGAAAACAAAATCAAAGTCTTCATAACTACAAGAAGATACTACTTGTTGGATGTTTTGATGTAGGCCAAATTGGTCGAGTTCCCAACTCTCGTCAAAGTCTTCAAATCATAAGCAATCCAACACCTGGATCGATCCGTATGATAGAAATACCCCATACACTTACAATCCTTACTGCATTTACTCTCACAATCACTCTGTTTCGTTGGCCCATCTCCCCTCGTATACTTTATCATAAAATGGTCAACCCCTTCGAGCTTATAATACCCAAACTCACCAGCCTTACAAGATGTCACCTTTTTCGAATCACAATCTTTACTCCACCCACTTAACCCATTTGGAGTTGGGCAAGCCACACACTGACTATCTTCACAAAGACCAAACTTCCCACATCTTTCCGGTAACTGGCACTCGCCTTCCATCGATCGCCTATCGAAAAACGTATATATAACTTCCCAAGAAACGCCTTGCACGTTAGGGTTATACGTCAAGAACCTAAGGTTTCCATCTATCCCTAATCGAAGATACGATAAGGTGTTGTTATATCGTGAATAGGCCATGTTGCGATTTGAATTGGATGATGGGTTGGTCATAAAGTATTGGAACGTTAAGTAATAAAGAAAACCCTCATCAGTTTCAGCCTCTGAAGTAAGAGTGAAGTTATTCAAACTACCATCGCGAATATTGAATAACCATTCGATAGACGACCAATAAAGCATTGGACGAGGCGAGTTAGGACTCTTGTAATACAAGGCTAACCATTTGGGTTCCATCACCAAACTGTATATTCCATCAACGTTGTTCACCTCCGAACTCCGACTCACGAGCTTACTCGGACCACTGGCTCGGAGATATTGACCCACCAAGAGAGTATCGGTTGGTGAATCAAAACTTTGCCATAAGAAATTACCTTTCCCATCATGAAGAACCATGTTACCATTTGGAAGAACTTGAAAACCAACAACACCCTTGTTGGCGGTGTTGGTTTGCCAGGCGACCCGGCCATCGGCATCGGCTAGAACCAGATTTCCGTCGGTGCCGAAGGTGAGAGTGGCGTTTTCACGAACTGGGTTCCCACGGTTAGCTTCCCAAACCCAACGCATGAGGGATTCGGATCGAACTATACCCATACGTAGAGCTAGAGTGAATGAATTTGGAGTGGTGTTGTAGAAGCAAAGTTGGAATGGGTTATTAAAAGGGGGAAGAGCTCGATAATTGGCATCATATTCGACTACATATTCTCCGAATTCACCTTCGTTTACATACGTAAATGTGTCTGAAGCAGGTACAACAGCTAGAGAGATGGAAGAAAGAAGTTGGAAGGATATGAAGAAGAGAAGTGAAATTGAAGCCATTTTTGGTTGGTGATTTGAAAGCATGGAAATAGAGGTGTATATATAGATGGAATGGAAGTGAAGGTGGTGGGGGAGTGTATTATCCAGTTGTACTGTACAACCATGCAATGCAAGGGTATGATAAAATCGAATAATTTCTAATTATTTATATTATTTTAGAGTGTGGGGTTTGGGGGCGGCGCCAAGGAAACGATAAATAAGGTGAAGAGAATTTAGGATCGAAAACGGATATAACACCTTTTATCATTGCCACTTGATATAAATGGCAATTTAAAAACCAAAAGGCATCAAAAACATGACAAGAAAATTGTTATTTTAAGAATGATATTCTTAATATGGATATTAGTACCCGTTAGTATGAAAAACAAGTCAAAAAAACTTTGAATAAAACAAATAAGAAAAGGATAAAAAAAAAAGTGAAAGAGACCTAAGGGTCTTTAATTAATCGGATACTTTCAATGAAAGTTTGTTAAAGAACTGGAATAAAGTAACAATTAGAAGGACCAATAATTCACTCTATAATTAATTAAGTTGTATACAAAATATTTATTTATTTTCTTTAATTTAATTTCAACGGCAATTCAATCACAAGTGTCTTCGCATTATTATGTTTATATATTAAAGTGTTTACAAGCTGTTATTATACATATACAACTTATTAATAAAATGAGTAAATTATATATATATTTGTATCTTTATGGTTTGTTAAATTTGTTTATTTAGTCCTTGTAGTTTTGAAATTTCGATTTCCATCCTTATAATATGATATGCAATTCATTTATATTTCCGTCCTTCAATAAAAACATTACTTTTAACTTTTAAGTGTAAAGTACTAAAATAAAAATGAAATATACATCGTAAGGATGAAAAAGATAAGGATAGGAATAAAAATCATAATTTAAAAAATAGAAATTTTCAATAAACCACATTGAATAAAAACTTAATTTACTCTAATTATTAATAGCTAATTAATAAACAGGTTCAAATAAAATATAAGTTTTAATATTTATTAATATAGCAAAATATTTCATAAAGTTAATAAAACAAAATTAAAAGAGACAAAATAAAAATATATTATACGCCTGTAAAACTTGTAGTTTTTATTTTAATTGCGAGGAAAATTACACGTAATTCTTTATTTAAAAATGCAAACAAACAAACATAAATCCGGAATATAGTCAACAAAACAATTGCAATATCTTTATTATTTTTTTTCAAATCTTGACCTTCATCTTCTTCGTTATTCTCAGGTGATGGGTGTTTTGATGTACGCCATATGAGTCGAGTTCCCAACTCTGGTCAACGTTTTCAGTTCGTTAGCAATCCAGCATCTCGATCGATCTGTATGATAGAAATACCCCAAACACTTGCAATCCTTGGTGCATTTTCTCTCACAATCCTTCCGATTCACCGGACCGGTTCCTGAACTGTATTTGACCGTAAAATGGTCCATCCCTTTAAGCTCGTAATAACGAAAACCACTCGGTTGACATCCCGGCGACTTTGCAACGCAATCTTTGCTCCATGCAAAAACACCATTTGGAGTCGGGCATCCAACGCATTGGCTGTTCTCACAAAGCCCAAACTTCCCACACCGATCGGGTAATTGGCAATCATTTTCGATTTCCTCCATCCTCTCCCTCTCCCTTCTATCGAACAAAGTGAATAAATGGCTCCACGCACTTGAAACGGCATTTCTACGATAACTATACAGTCTTAGGTTCCCATCGATTCCCAATCGGAGATACGAAAAAGTGCTGTTGTATAAGAGTATGTTCAGATGTAGAGTAGGTTCTGCATTGGAGTTGGAGAGACGGCACCGGAGTGCGTTGAAATTGCTATCTGGATATTCAGATCTCCCAACTTCTAACGTTGCATTAACCAAATTCCCATTGGCATTGTTCACTTCGGTAAAAGAAGATGACCAGTAACGCATGGTTTTGTAATATAAAGCCAATCTTTTAGGCTCTAATACGAAACTATACACACCGTTAACGTTTTCCGTTATGGAAGCCCTGCTCACAAGCTTATTAGGACCTCCGATCCGGAGACTCTGACCGAATAAGAGGGTATCGGTTGGGGAATCAAAGCTTTGCCAGATGAAATTACCGTTAGCGTTACGAAGCACGATGTTACCATTTGAGAGTATTTCGAACCCAACGACACCCTTATTGGCGGTGTTAGTCTGCCATGCGATCCGGCCGTCGGCATCGGCCAAGACTAGGTTTCCGTCGGTGCTGAATGAGAAAGTGGCGTTTTCACGAACGGGGTCTCCACGGTTGGCTTCCCAGACCCATGGCATTACAGATCGGTCACGTGTGATACCCATGCGTAGACTAAGAGTGTAGGCATTGGGTGTGGTGTTGTAGAAACAGAGCTGGAATGGTGCGGTGAATGGTGGAAGTGGGCGATAATTTGGGTTGTATTCGGAATCGGATAGACCAAAACCGCCAGTGTTGACGTATCGGAAGGTGTCGGCGGCAGGAACAATGGCGTCGGAGATGGAGAAGAATGTAAGCAGGAAGGTGAAAAAGAAGAAGAAGATAAGCGAGAGAGAAGCCATGGTTAGTGGTGGTGGTGTGTATTGGAAATACTGTATGCATTGCATATTTATACTACAAAAATTTGCATGCTTGCTTTGGAGTAGATTATAAAATATATAAAAGTTGATGGTTTGTTTGAACTAGATTCGTTTTCTGGTTTTTCTTTTTATATAAATATGTTTAAATATTTCATTAAAAAAATTAAAATAATGACTAGAAGTTAAAAATTCTACAGAACTATTATACTCAATTCAATATATATTTTATTTTAGATGTAAAATATTAATTATATTACTAAAATATTTGATAGATATAATATTTAATGATTCTTTTAATATATTTTACATGTAATCATAATAGAACAATAAAATAATATTTTTTTTACTTCAACATTTAATTTTAGAGAGCTTTAAATCTCTAAAAATATTTTGAAACAAAGTTGCAAAATTTTAATTTTCTTTTGTTTTATGGAAATATATTGGAGATGCTTCATATTAAAAATAGTGTATACTTTTTGTTGTACAAATACTTTTTATTCAATTTATATTGTTAAAAAAAGTATACTTCTAGTTCAATTCAAAAATTATACTTTTAACGGTTTTATTTTAAAAATTCAGTAAACTTAATAAATGATTTCATTTCAAATAATTAAGTCTCTAAACTATATTTTTAAATAAAAAAACCATAATTTTTTTAAATGATTAAGTTATTAAACTATATTTTTAAATAAAAAAACATTAAATTTTCTTATTCAATAATTAAGTGACCGAACAATTTTTTTCAATAAAGTAAACCATCAAATCTGTAGAAAATTGATTATTTATATCATTTAAACCTAAAAAAAGTTGTTTGTAGCCGATTATCTTTTGATTCTCCCCATTTTGATAGATAAAAGAAAATAGATCAAAAATGGGGAGATCAATGGTAGGACCCAACAACGTGTTAGGTAATATGGAGAACGAATAACATTAAGGAGTGACGAGGGTTAGCGATGTTGTTGTTTGTAAAGAGTTTTAATGACTTAAGATTTAGTAATGGTAAAACTAATTTGTGTTTGGTGTTTACTTTAGATCATTCCTAGTTTGTTACATGTATATTTTTATTAAAAAGACATAGATAACCACTTTTTAGAATTTCAATACTTTATTTATTTGAAAATTTAATTATATAAAATAAGAAATTTAAGAATTTTTCATTGTCAACACAAGAAAAAGGGTGGGGATTTAAGGAATAAAAATCACATGTTTTATTTATATTCCATCAATGAAATTAAGACGGATAATATTTTTATTTAATTTATTTATTTATGTAGATTCATATGATTGAAAGGATATGTATAAACCATGATAATTTGGGACCGATGATTTACATCCGGATTGAAAGGAGCAGCCGCCATCCCCTAGCCGCCCGACTGATGTTTGGTGCCAAGATTCTTGTTGCTTTTTATTTATAATATTTATTCTTTTAGTGTTTGCTAAAATTTATCTTTCTTTTTTGGTGCCACCTCACTCCATGTTCTTTCTATGATTCTATCTATAAATTTAATAAAATGAAAAATATGTAAAAAGTAATGGTTAAATTCTTCCCTAAATCATTATAATATTTGATTTTTTACTCAAATATTCAATTATACATATATATATATAATATGAAAGTTTAAATGTAAATTAAAATTTGGTTACAAACATAAAAATAAAGGAGAACACAATATGTGTCAATTCAGTCGGAATAATAAAGGACATTTGGTATTAATAACGAATGTGAATTCATACATTATTCAGTATGAATAACACAACATTCAGATTAAATAACACATCATTCAGCTAAATAGGACACGTGTTGCATTCTTCTTTATCATCACATTCACAATCGGTTTTAAATTCGTATTTGAACATGACCATATATATAAATTGCATTGTAAATATTATCAAACGTCTTAACTTCTTCAATTAAGTGACGAATTTTGTAATTTATGAAAAAAAAATAAACTTATAATTCATGATCATAACCTTAAATTAAAAACGAGATCAATAATAAATTCAATATTAATTGATGTTTAAATTATAATTTAAGTCAAACAAATTAAACCATTTTTATAGAAGATAGTGAAGGATGGAAATAGTTAGTTATTTTAAAAGCTTGTCACGGTAGCCGGATTTCAAGACTTGTGTCTTACGTCATGTTAATCTTTTGTCATGTCATTGCGTGTTGCTCCATTTTTTATAACATGATATTTGAATTTTCATATCATGTTACTGTCTTACTTTTTAGTTCCTGTATATAACTAAAATAAATTGTTTTATATGATTTTTCGTTATGTCCATGTCGTGGGGATGAAATTGAGACTACTAATGATTACAATTGTTCATGGCGAGGAGGTCATGATTCTCTTGGTGATCATCCTTCGCTTTTTGCTCCTACAAAAAGTTTATGGCAGACAGTTTTGTGTATTTCTATGTATGCGATTTGGGGTCATCAAAATAAATTGGTGTTTCCTAATGCGGCCCCTTCACAATGCTATTTGGTTTCGGTATTATGTTATTGTCATATCAGTGAATAGCTAAACTTCCAACATGTTTTAATACGAGTTGGGTGGATTGCTGCGCACAGGCTAGGAGGATAATTTTGCTTATTTTGTTTTTGCTTATTTTGTTTTTGTTTCATCTCGATATTTGGGTGGTTTTGTTTCTGCTCTAGTTAATCCAAATTGTGCGTTTTATTATCATGTTTTGGATGGTCCTATTTCGGCTCAATTTCGTCTGATTTGTGTGTCTTGTGTTGGCTTGCTAGAGCATGGGATTTTAACATTTGGCTTTGTGTTTTGGATTGTGTTTAAGTTCTGCATTTGTTAGCGTTTTTTGGACTGTGTTTGTTTTTGACTTTTTTTTGTGGGTTTCCTCTCCTTGTTTATATTTTTGTTTGAGATTATTGCTTCATTTCTTTGGTTCCGCAACTTGGAGAATAGTTGTTTCGTAGGTGTTCCTTGTTTGTGTAATTGTGTAATATGTGTTAATAAAACTTAATGATTCACCGAATAATAGTAAAAGAAAATGTGTATACATAGTTATATACGTGATATACATATTTGTTGTCATAAGTAACATTTTTTATCATGGCTTCACTGTGACCCCTAAAAGATTGATCACGCCTCAATCATTTAAAACATTAATTGGAAATGAGACACGTAAGACTAAATGTGTAGCTTTAACATTTGGAAATGTCAGGTGTTTTATTGACCTATTACATTAGAAATAAATATATTTAAAAAAAATTAGCATATGTAATTTTAAAATTATTATTGAATTTAATAATTAATCAAAATAATTATCAACAAAGTTAAAAAATAGTTACTTCTGAAATCTATTTTATTACAATAATTTTTCATACCATTTCAATATTTTTTAAAGAAATTATGGCATTAAAAATGAAAAATTCTTGGATACACGTAAACAGAGAGAAAAAATAAAAATCACCCGTCCCAAATTTTCATGTCTCATCCATGTCCACCGATCATATGGATACACATAAACTAATAGAGAAAATAAAAATGAATTAAATAAATTTAAAATAAATTGAAAGTTAGTGTGTCTTAATTTCATTGGTGGGACAGGAATGAGACATGTGAATCTGGGACATGTGATTTTTATCTCTTTTTTAACGGTACATGGAAATCTATTTTTTTTATTAACCTGAATACCTAATTCGCTATACGAGCCGATATCTTAGGACGATCATCTAATTTGCAGGTAGTCCGGAGTCACCGCATTTGAACATTCGTGATTATAAGGGGATTTTTATTCCTCCTAAATAAGAACATGTGATCTCCAGGTATTTCTGATCTTTGAAGCACAAGTTTAATAATTAAGAGACCACCCTTATCGTTAGAACTAATTATTAGACTTCCACCGAGTGGTATCTGGCAACTAAGTATCACTTTTGGTTATTAATGCCTTTTATCCCCCTTTACATAATTACATGTTGTTTCAATTATGTGATATACTGATATTTATTATTACAAGATACTAATTGTGCTAACTTTATATAAATTAATATCATAATCATTTCATAACAATAATTTCTTGATATAATTGTTTTATATACAAGTTGTTAAGTTGTTTATTTATACAATTAGCTAGGTGTAGAGTGGTTCTTTAGCATACGCACCATCACTTTGTTTTTTTGTTGCAATGTAAAAATTATAAAGTTGTAAAAAGTGTTATCGTATAAATTTAGGCTATGTTTGGCAAACTAGCGGATAAGCTAGCTGGTAGCTGATAAGTTAACTGATGAAAAATCATGTTTGACAAAACTAGCGTATATAAATGTAAAATGACCAAAAAGAGTATATTAAAAATTAATATTAATGAGAGTTATAATTGGAATATATAGCAATAAACTCCCAAAACGCTACTCCAAGTAGCGTTTCAATAAGCTAACTTATAAGCTAGCTTATAAGCTAGCTTATGATTTGCCAAACGTATACACTAAAAATAAACTAACTTATAAGACAGCTTATGAGCTCGCTTATTTTTACCAAACATAGCCTTAGTTATATGTAACCGTATATATTTTAAAACTTCAATGATAACTAATTTTTCTTGGTACAAAGTTGGTTCGCATGACTTTTCTTCCACCCATGCACCGATTCTTGTTTGGTTCAATTTTTTTAGTTTTTTTAACAGCAACAATTTTATTAAAACTAGCAAGATGTTAGAAAAATTTACAGAACGAAAATAGCAAGGATGGGATTTTGGAATCATCCCACCCAATTAATTTAAAATTACGACTCCTATTATGGATCCAAAAATACGAATGTGTCACGATACTATCACAAATCATCGACTTTCTAGGTTTTGCAGTTCCAAATAGGGTTCCGTTCCGAAAGGTCCAAATAGACCATATCGCTATATAGATTACCGGCTCCAAATACTCTGATTCTCCTTTTCTCAATTCAATTGACTGAATCCAAGCCTTCCAATCTTGAAGATTGCTAAAACCAGGAATGTCGACAATTTTTTTAGTTTTTTAACTTTTAACTTTTAACTTTTAACTTTTAATTTCTGATTTATTATATTTTTTTTAAATGCTATTTTTTATAGTTTATCAAATTAATAATATTAATATAGAAAGAGTTTCAAATACAAATCATGTCATTGTCATTCAAACAAATAATACAAGTCAATCTCAACCATTCATCTTATTGAATAAATATTTGATTTAAAAAATATCTCAATTTTTTTAGTATAAAACGTTGATCAAAATAGTTATTGAATTTTAATCATCTTTCATAGATATTGATATGTAATAAATGAACTCTTAACATTTTAATAAATATTTCAATTGATTAGTTAGTATTTAAAATTGTTTTGATAAATGTATTATTAAAATCTAGAACATTTCCATTTCACATAAAAGCAAAAACATCCTTAATATACGTAAGAGGACCTGATGGTGTGTGAACGACTTAGGTCGTGCCAAAGATCATTCGTGTCTCTGATTTAGTATCACATATGATGGATTATTGTATCATATTAAGAGCCTTTTTGTCACGTGGTAATACACGTGTTGCGAACTAGTAGTGTGTGGGTGACTTGGCGTGCAAGGCCGCAACCTAGGTCGCACTGAATGTTGTCCACGTCTTTGATTTATATCACATGTTATTGATAAAAGTAAAATGTTATTACGGTTCCATAAATGAAACTGTTCTTGTTTAAACTCTTCTCATAAAAAGATATATTCACCGTTTAATAGCCCATCACATCAAGGGTAGCCCTAGGGTCTGTCGAAGGTGCAGCCGTATAGGACCTCTAATCTTGAGGGATCTTCAAACTTTTTAACGTTATTTATAATAAAAATTAAAAGATAAAAGAATAAAATTACTTTAAAATGGAGGAAAACTATTGTAGAGTCTTTTGGCACGAGACCTCCGATATATAAGAAACGGCCCTGGATCACGTACATAAAATTTACTCGATCCTAAAAAGTTGTGCGTTTTGAGAAACAAAGCTCCAAGGTTGCATCAACACTTGCATAGCTCGTTAGTGCTTAAATTTTTATCGTCGACTTGAACTTCTTCTAATCGGTGATAATATTGATCGGAGCTACATATATAGGGGACAAACGGGCCTCTCATTTTTAATAAAAATCATAATATTTATAAGTATTATTTATAAATGATTTTATCCAAATTGTATACAATATCATTTTGATAGACTAAATATGTTATCCGCTTGGTCGTTTTAGAGCATTTCATATAATCGACATATCACATGGAATTCATTATTTTTAATAAACACAAAGAAATCAAGGGTGAAGAAGAACAAAACAAGTACATTTCTTCAAATCTACACCTTCAACATCCTTATTAATTATTCTCATTATTTATGACCCGAATTATCGGATGGGCGTTTTGATGTACGCCATACTAGTCGAGTTCCTGACTCTCGTCAACGTTTTCAGCTCGTTAGCAATCCAACATCTCGATGGATCCGTGTGATAAAAATACCCCAAACACTTACAATCCTTGGTACATTTACTCTCACAATCGGTCCGTTTCAACGGACCCGTACCCGCACTATATTTTACCGTAAAATGGTCGACCCCTTTAAGCTCGTAATAACGAAAACCGCTCGACTCACATCCCGGCACCTTTGCAACACAATCGTCACTCCACGCAAAAACCCCATTTGGCGATGGACACCCAACGCATTGGCTCTTCTCACAAAGCCCAAACTTCCCACACCGATCGGGCAATTGGCACTCGTCTTCGATCTCCTCCCCTGTCTGGCTCACCCCTCTATCGAACAAAGTGAACAACAAACTCCAAGCGTTTCCACGTGTATTTTGACGATAACTATACAATCTTAAATTCCCATCGATTCCCAACCGGAGATACGATAATGTACTATTGTATCTGAGTATGTTGAGATCTAGAGTCGGTTCTATATCGGAATTTGAGAGACGGCACCGGAGTGAGTTAAAATAATTATCGACATATTCGGTTTCCGCAATTTCTAAAGTTGCATTAACCAAATTCCCATTGGCATTGTTCACTTCGGTAAAAGAAGATGACCAATAACGCATGGTTTTATAATACAAAGCCAATCTTTTAGGTTCTAATACGAAACTATACACTCCGTTAACGTTTTCCGTTATGGAAGCCCTGCTCACGAGCTTATTCGGACCTCCGATCAGGAGACTCTGACCGAATAAGATGGTATCGGTTGGGGAATCGAAGCTTTGCCAGATGAAATTACCGTTAGCATCACCAAGTACAATGTTACCAGTTGAGAGTATGGCGAAACCGACGACACCCTTATTGGCGGTATTGGTCTGCCATACAATCCGGCCGTCGGCGTCGGCCAAGACTAGGTTTCCGTCGGTGCTGAATGAGAAAGTGGCGTTTTCGCGAACGGGATCTCCACGGTTGGCTTCCCAGACCCAACGCATGACGGATCTATCACGTCTTGTACCCATTCGTAGACTCAGAGTGTAGGCATTGGGAGTGGTGTTGTAGAAACAGAGCTGGAAAGGGGTGGTGAATGGTGGAAGAGGGCGGTAGTTTGGGTTGTATTCAGAATCGAATTCACCGAAGCCGCCAGAGTTGACGTATTGGAAGGTGTCTGCGGCGGGAACAATGGCGTTGGAGATGAACAAGAGTGGAAAGAGAAAGCAAAAGAAGATAAGGGAGAGAGAAGAAGAAGAAGAAGCTGCAGCCATGGTTATGTGTTGGATATATTGTATCTAAAGTCTATTATCTATATACTTATTTATATGAAAAATTACATTTTTATTATGTTTTGAGGGGTGTTTGTATTAGCTTATTAAAACAAGTTATTGACTTATTTCGGTGGGACATTTGTAATAAATCGTTTTAAATGTTTGGATAAAACAACTTATCTGGTGTCAAATTAGAGATAAGTTGTTTTTTAAAAAGTAACATTTTTGAACTTATCAGCTTTTTATAAGCCTTTTTTCAGACCGATAATAAGTTATAAATCAATAACCTCATCCAAACACCCCCTAAGTTTCGACTTTATGTTGGAATATTATAGTCTTTGATATTGAAAGATTGAGAAATGGATTTATACAGCTCACAACTACTTGATATTGACAATTGAAGCACAATTCAAAGGAACCCCAATTCAATTACGCAACACGGGTTATATTTATTGTGGGCAAAATCCCTTGTTTGGTTTAACTATTATTATTATTATTTTTATTTTTAAGATATATGAACTTAATAATTTAAGAAGTTTTAAAATTTGTGGGATCCGTAAAAGTAATTACAGTTATTAATTAATAAAATATATTAATGATTTTTTTAGGCATTTTCGTATTTCTCTTTCACATTAAAACAAAATTGAGTTTATACTAATTAATTAATTCATTAGGCAGAATTCTTGACTATTTTGTTACAAGTTTTTTTTATTAAAAAAAAATAGATATTTATCATAAATGGTAAACCCTTTTTAAAAATATATTACATAAAAAATAAAGAAAATTATATTATATTTTCATACAGTTTATCATATTATTATATATGGTCTTCTTGAAGTAATTTATACCTATTATTTTCTTTATTTAATATTAATATGTAATTCATATTTGTAATGGGGTATCCTGGTACAGGCTAATTATAGCCAAACCTGGTTTCAACGTTCAAAAAGATTTCATGATTAATATTCCGTCGCATATGGCGCTGTGTTAGGTCTTGACTTTAATTTGATTTAAGATATTTGGATGATGCCACGTGTCAGTTTCTCCACCATAGGTTAAGGATAAGTTTTGTTGTCTATATAACAAATTAAACATGAATCGACACTTTTGCCTTTTTTTTTTTTAATGAATATACTTATTCTTATCTTTATTTAAAAGATAGTTGTGGACCCGCGGAAAACCAAAAATAGACTAATTGCTTCATTTATTATAAAAATCTGAAAATATATGTTGAAACAAAAGAAAATTAGCATATCAAATCATTTTTATTAGAATCTACAAGGCTTGTATGAAAAGAAAATTTTTAAGATTTTGTAAAATGGATCATCATTTCTAGAAAATAAAATCCATACATACTCTAGTCCTTAATGCAACATTAATATCATCCTTCATAAACTACAACTCGACCTAAACTATATATAATGGTATCTGGGTTACAAGTAGAGTTTAGTCTTCTAACAGATCAAAGGTTTAAAACTCGTTAAAGATGAAACATATGCATAAAAGGTTTTTGTTTATGGCAATTGTCAAAAGATAGGTTGTTTATATTATCATCAATGCTTCTTTTAGATTTGTATTGCATTGTCAATTGAATTTATTCACATGAAAGTGTTTTAATGGTCAGAGACTAATTAAACAGATGAATAACAAAATAAAACAATACCAATTTTTGAATATTTAGAAGAGTAGATATCACTTTTCGCAATTCCAGATGCTCTGTGCACACAACTTTAGTAGGGACCGTGGGTTTTAAATTCACCTCTAGAAACTGCAACAAGTGAAGGCCTTAGTTTTTATTTTACTTTGATCCATCTTTTTCACAACATCAAGATGTAGCTAGTGTGGTGAAATAATGAGTATTTTTCATTCAATAATGATGAAAAACAACACTGAAGGCTTTAGTTACATATTTTCATTCCTTCTATGAATACCAATTAGGTCCTGTAGAGATGAGAGAAGCTCTAAAATTTCGTGTTGATTTGTTCAAGTGACACTATTTAGGTGCAAAGTCCATCTAACCATGACATGATAAGTTGGAGCCCTACAAAACACTTCACTTTTACTTGTTTATGCTTTCGAATCAAACCTAAAAAGAACTGCTGGTCCACCAGGTTAACTAACAATTTTATGCACCAATCCTTGTGTATTTCCTGAATACTATCAAATATCAATTTTAACCAAATTCAAATATCAATAAGCACTTTGGATGGAAATAGTACAACTAAGTTCAAGAATACACAAATGTATAAAATAAACATTTTATGCATATATATATATATATAGAGGGAGGTTTATGCGATGACGATAACTTTTTACGAGAACGCGATAAGTTTTTTCATGTATAAAATCACATGTGATTTTTTACCAACATAAAAAAATCACATGTGATTTTGTACTAACATCAAAAATCACATATGATTTTGTATGTGAATCACAATCACTACATGAATCATATATGATTTTGTACATGGAAAAAAGCTCATAGCATTCTCGTAAAAAGGTACGTTCTTATATGAACCTGGCTCTCTCTCTCTATATATATATATATATAGACCCTTCAAGTGTTAACTCAATTATTTGTGTTAACTTTGTTAACCGGACATTTTCGTCTTTTTAATTATTGATACCACATTCTTAAATATCTTGTTTAATTAATTATTACATTTTTTAAATACCACATTCCTTAAATATCTTGTTCACTTAATTATTACATTGTTTAAATACCATATTCCTTGATTATCTCATTTACTTAATTGTTAACCTATGAAATTTTTGATTTCACCGATGAACTTGTTTAAACTTTCTTAGTTATCTTATTATGTTTCTGGTTTCACCTATGAACTATAGATAAAAATCATTTGTTCACTTTAAGTTTCACCTATGACAATTTGATTATATGGTTTCACTTAGGAACTTTAAATAAAAATCATTGTTTCATTTTTTGATTTCACTAATGAACTTTGATTATATGGTTTCACCTATACACTTTTAATAAAAATTATTGTCTCATTTTTCTAGTTTCACCTATGAATTTAAAATAAAAATCGATGATTCACTTTCAAGTTCACCTATGAATTTTTAATTCTATATTTAAACAAAAATCATATAAATATTATTAAAAATATTAATTATTTTTTAAAAATAAAATATGATTTATTCCAAAAATAATATAAACATATTATTGATTATCTTCAAAAAATAAAATATGATAAATTATTCCAAAGTTGCCCCTTCATTTAATATCATTTATTTCATTTTCTTTTTTATCATATTATAATCTCCATTTAATCACAACCGTTGATTAAAATAATGAATGACTTAGATCGGTTAACAAAGTTAACACAAATAATTGAGTTAACACTTGAAAGGGCCTATATATATATAAAGAGAGAGAGAGAGAGAGAGAGAGAGAGAGAGAGAGAGAGGGGGGGGAGTTCAAATGCGAACTCAAATTTGCTTGTGAACCTATGTATATTAGATATTAAATTAATTCGTTATTAACTATATTCAAAGTTATATTACAATTTCAACTGTAATTTAGCTTTTTTTTTTCCGAATACACATTTAACTTTCTTTTTTCAGTTTGTTAGATTTTTTTAAATGAACTGTAATTCAAAATTGTAGATACTTTTTTTTATCATGATTTTGTTCCAAAAAATTATCGGATTTATTTGTTCAAAACTAAGTTCATACTTTTATTTTTTCAATAAAAGTTTGGGATTTATTTGTTCAAGAATTTATTTGGTAAAAAGATTTAGGAAAAATTAGGGATTTATTTGTTAGGATTTATTTGTTCAAGAATTTATTTGGTAAAAAAATTTAGGAAAAAGATTTAAAAAGTTCGGTTTTTTTAGATTTTCCTAAATTTTTATCTCATTAACATGTTTTTACAGGTTAAAAAAATGTACTTAACCATTTTTAAAAAATTAAAAATTTATCATTCATAATAATAATATAATAAACCTAATCACTTAAAATCAAATAGTTTATTAGGGTTTTTATTGGAGTTTTTCTTTCTTAATTCTTAGAGCATCTCCAACTCTGAAGTTTTATAGAAATACTTGAACAAATAAAAAATATATTAATTAAAGTATATAGTCTTACCATAAACTATTTTTTTTCCTTTCATACCATTTTTTTCAACGACTTGAAAAACCTCAAGTATTTGATGTCAAGCTTTTTTCAAGTCTTTGATGTTAAGCTTTTGTTCAAGTTTTTAACCCAATGAGAAAATTATTTATCAAGTTATTTTTATGCTTTCATCATGTTTTTTTGTAACATTGAAGATGTTCTTATGATAAATTTTATTCTCACTAGTGTTGGGACTGTGTATTGCACGGCGTGACGTGGCGATACTTTTTTTTATTGGAGTATTAAACAGAGTTAAAAAGAAGCGTAATTTCTCATTTAACAATTAATGAAATATATTATCAAAAATAAACCTATTTTCATAGTTGTTAATTTGCATATATTCTTACACTTTTGTTATTCCGATGAATTTGTGATATACCACTAATAGTTTTATATTATATTATTTAAAACTCAAACGATATGCCCCACAACCATATTACTATTATTAAATATAATATAATGCAAATTAGTTGATCAACATACAAGACAGATCGCATTGAAAATCAGGGTAACAAGTTATTATAGTAATTATTTTAAAAAAAATGTATGATTAAGATCAACTCAATAGTTTGTCACAAATACATCACTCATCTTAAGCTATTTTATACACCATTTATTCCAATATTTCAACCACAATTCGTCATTTGAGAATACTTAATCCTCATAGTGTCGCGCTCAAGATCTTTTGTTCTTCTTTAATATATATATATACACACACACACACACACACACGAAAAGTAGAAGATTGTAACTCAATTTTAAAAGGGTGTTATCATTTAGACCATACTCTACATTTTAAAACCTAATCTAGATATACATCCCCCAATTAAAATAGATAAAAAAATCATGAATGTTAGTATATTACCAATCAAAATAAATAAATAAATACAATAGACTAGGGTACAAAAGAGAAATGAAGTAGGGTGTAAAACGAAAAACCCATTTTAAAATCAAATTTACACGTACGATGTCATTTTAATTTCAACCAAACCTAGTTTCAACGGTCAAAAAGATTTCATGATTAGCTTTCCATCACATATGTTAGGTTTTGACGTTTACTTGGTTTCAGATATTTTAGATGATGCAATATGTCAATATTTTCACCACATAAATTTCCATCGGCTTACAACGACTTGATTTGGATTATGCAGATCATCTTTGATCGATTGTTTTTAATTTAATGAAAATAAAATTTAAAAGTTAAGATTTTTTTTAAAATAAAAGTTATGATTTAAAAAAAATATATTTAAAATAAAAGTTATGATTTAAAAAAAAACTGTATTTAAAATAATAATAATTTAATATTATTGATGAATTTTTATTTGTCCACACACCAATTAGAGTTTTCTCTGTTTAAAACTTTTATTAAAACAAAACAGATTATTTTCACCTTCTATTATTTTGCAATGATTTTATTGTATTTATCATATATACAACTATTAAATCCGTAGGGCACTGGCAAATGATCATATCTTTCAGGATATATTGTAATTTTCGTTGATATGATTTTTTAATAAAAATCATTTTTGTTCGTATGATTTAGAAATTAAAATTTTTATGCTTATAATTTATAATTTATTAATATCTTTATCACATAAAAACACGTAGATTAGGAAGGATAAAGGTTTAGATATCTGGATCTTTATTCCCATTTCTCGTGCTTAACTAATTTTTATTTGTCGGTTGATCTGATGATCATCAAATGGGCGTTTTGATGTACGCCATACTAGTCGAGTTCCCGACTCTCGTCAACGTTTTCAGCTCGTATGCAATCCAACACCTCGATCGATCCGTGTGATAGAAATACCCCAAACACTTACAATCCTTGGTGCATTTTCTCTCACAATCCCTCCGTTTCACCGGACCCGTTCCCGCACTATATTTCACCGTAAAATGGTCCACCCCTTTAAGCTCGTAATATCGAAAACCACTCGGCTCACAACCCGGCACCTTTGCAACACAATCTTTGCTCCATGCAGTAAAACCGTTTGGTGTCGGGCATCCAACGCATTGGCTGTCCTCACAAAGCCCAAACTTCCCGCACCGATCAGGCAATTGGCACTCGTCTTCAATGTCCGCTCCACTCTGACTCACCCCTCTATTGAAATAAGTAAATACAAGGGTAAACGCGGCTGAACGGACATTTTGACGATAACTATACAGCCTTAGGTTCCCATCGATACCCAGCCGGAGATACGATAACGTGCTGTTGTATAAGAGTATGGAGAAACGTAGAATCGGTTGTGATTCGGAGTTGGAGAGACGACACCGGAGTGCGGTAAAATAGCTATCGACGTATTCCGTTTCCCCAACTTCTATCGTTGCATTAACCAAATTCACGTTGGCATCGTTCACTTCGGTAAAAGAAGACGACCAGTAACGCATGGTCTTGTAATACAAAGCCAATCTTTTAGGCTCTAATACGAAACTATAAACCCCGTTAACGTTTTCCGTCGTGGAAGCCCTGCTCACGAGCTTATTCGGACCTCCGATCTTGAGACTCTGACCGAATAAGAGGGTATCGGTTGGGGAATCAAAGCTTTGCCAGATGAAGTTACCGTTAGCGTCACGAAGCACCATGTTACCGTTTGAGAGTAAGGCGAACCCAACGACACCTTTATTGGCGGTGTTGGTCTGCCATGCAATCCGACCATCGGCATCGGCTAAGACCAGGTTTCCGTCGGAGCCTAAGGACAAAGTGGCGTTTTCGCGAACCGGGTTTCCGCGGTTGGCTTCCCAGACCCAGCGCCTCATGGATCGATCACGTCTTGTACCCATGCCTAGACTAAGAGTGTAGGCATTGGGGGTGGTATTATAGAAACAAAGCACAAAAGGGGAAGTGAATTGAGGAAGAGTACGGTAAGTTGGGTCGTATTCGGTTTGGTATTCAACGGAATCTCCGAAAAAATCAGTGTTAACATATCGGAAGGTCTCAGAGGGAGGAACAGTAGCTTGGGAGATGAACAAAAGTGGAAAAAGGAAGCAAAAGAAGATAAGGAAAAGAGAGGAAGAAGAAGCCATGGTTGGTGATATTTTGTACCATAAGTGTATACATATTTATACAGAAGGGTGTTTGATAAATGAAAGAGGCCATTTATGCAAATATTTATCTAGTAAGCGTTGTTATCGATAACATTCAACATTGTTACTTATCTTATCGGTTAAAATTTTAGTTGTTATCGATAACATTCAACATTGTTACTTATCTTATCAGTTAAAATTTTAGTTCGTTAAGGCAATATCATATGAAACAATTTAACAGTAACTGCCAACCATGTGAAAAACATCACCCTTACTTGTATAAAATCGTATATTCTATTATATTTTGAGTTTGGATTTTATCTTGGAATAGTCTTTGATTTGAAAAGTATAAAAAAACTGCATTCATACAGCTCACAACCACTTGATATTTATATTGATATCGAAAGATGTCCATAATCCAAAGGTCCCAATTCGATTGTCATAATTTTTGGACGGCAACATGTGGGTGTTTTGTATTCATTGGAGGTGACCGTAGAGGACCCAACTCAATTTTAGATATTTTTTAAGGTTATACCTACACTAATCCCAATAAATTATGATCCTAGGACATTAGCCTCTGATAAATTCAATGATCACAGCTATTATGTACATTTGGGTTTGAACCTTGGACCGATGATATATTCACCACATCCGTGATGGTCTCAACCACTACAGCACCGGTTATCAATTTTAGATATTTGAGTAAACTATAAATCTAATCAATCTAGTTTGTCAATTACGATATTTTTTGCTCCTACAATTTCAAATAAAAGGCATCATTATTGACAAACACCTTGAAATTTGGTCCCTGCATTTGGTACTTGTCAAAAGACCCTTCAAATTTGGTTTGTCGGTAATAACATTGTTTTTTTGTCATTTCATTTTAAAATCATAAAATAAAATAAATATATTACATAAAATAATACATTATCCACATAAAATGTTTGTATACATGAATTGATCGACTTGTGTTGCCATTTTTGACAATTATGAACTATGGATATTTATTGAGAAAGGCCCCACGATACCTTCTGTTGGCCTAGTTAGACTTGCAAAATGATAATTCCCGTCATCAGAGAAAAAAAGTGATAGTTAGGCCAACAGAAGGTATCGTGGGGCCTTGCAAAATGATAATTCCCGTCATCAGAGAAAAAATCAATTTTTCGCTAAAGTAATCCTGTATTTATGAGTCTAGGTTGTGGGACAACAATTGTTGGATGTATTATATACTCTAAATTATTTGAGTTTCAGTGTCTTGTATATATATTTCTAGTCATAGTTATCTAATACCTCGATTGATCTATGATAGAAATACCTCTATACACTTATCATCTAAGGTCTACTTTGTTGGTGCAAAATTATTGTTTGACCTATCAATATATCACACGGCCCATACCAAACAATTATATGTGACTTTCTTTAAAAAACTCGAAATTGCCCAAACACATATTACATATGTTTGTGGGCGTGATTTTATTGGCCTTGAAATCCATTCCAATTTTCAATCAACTGTAAACCACTTAGATCAGTTTAATATTGAACATCATAAAACTCATTTTACGCTATGTTCTTTAACCATGTGAGAAGAGAAAAGAAAAAGAAGGGGAAGGAAAATAAAGGGGGGAGAAAGAATGAAAAAGAAAATAATTTTTTTATTTATGTTCTTGAAACGAAAGGAAAATGAAGGAAATGAAAAGAAAAAAATAGTTTTTCGTGTTATTGTAACAGGAGAGGAAGGAAAAGAAAATACGATATTTACAAATATACCATTAAGAATGTATCATTTATAATGAAAGGTTGGGTAGTTTTGTGAATTTAATAAATTTTTTAAAATCATTTTAATTTATTTCATTTCCTTTCCTTTCCTCCATATGTGGAAGGAAACTTTTGGAAACTTATCAATTTTTTTCTTCTTTTAACTTTCTTTTTCTCCTAAAAAAGTTTTAATAACAAGATTTCCTTTACTTTCCTCACTTTCCTTTCATTTCCTCCCTAAAATGAGTTTCGAGAACACAACGTTAAAAATGAACTTTTAGGAGCGTAATAAATGCGAAAATATGTAAAGCCCCAAATAACTTCCAAAAGAGTCATTAAGAAAAAAATGAGTTCCATTATATACAGAGACAGGGCCAGAGACAGGACCGGTCCAATGGTTTTAGATGTCCTGGGCGGGGAGTCCAAAAAATGCCACCAATCTAAAAAAAATAGAAAACGCGGATTTTAAGGGGTTTGGAACCTAATCAAACAAGGCGGATCTTACCCGACACCAATTTTTATTAAAGAAAAGAAAGTTATAACGAGGAAGAAGCCTTAAAGAACTAGAGAGTTAAGAGGTTCATCTTGTGGCCAAACCCACATATTCAAACCGTAGGGACTCATCTGCATCATTAAGTCGATCAAGTGTCTAGAATTCTCACAATTTTTCTTCCATTAACGGTCATCAAGTAGCTTTTAACCATCTAGGATTGATTCTTAAAATAACCCCAAATCAAATTCCGTTCATGCATATTTCTATATATAAGCTTATACATCTTTCTATTTGTAATTATATAAAATAACATTTTCTATTATATTTCGAGTTTAAATTTTATCTTGGAATAGTCTTTGATTTCAAAAGCATAAAAAATGCATTTATACAATCACAACAACTAGATATTTATATTGATATTGAAAGATGTATATAATCCAACGGTCTTAATTCGATTATGATGATTTTTGGAAGCAACATGAGGATGTTTTGTATTCATTGGTGGGGAACGTCGAGGATCCAACTCAGGTTTTAGATATTTGACTAAATTATATATTTAATCTATTTAGTTTATGGGTTATGGCATTTTTCATTTTTATAATTTAAAAAAAAGTTTAAGACTATCGTCGTGATTGACAAAAAAACCTTTAGTTTTGGTCCCTCCTCCCCTCTGACACTTGTCAAAAGACCCTTCAAGTCGATCTACATAAAATGTTTGTATGGATGAATTGATCGACATAAAATGTTTGTATGCATGAATTGATCGACTTGCGTTGCCTTTTCTATCGATATTTATTGAGAAAGGCCCCACGATACCTTTCGTTGGCGTAGTTACATGACTCATATTTGCTTACGTGGTATAGTTTTTTCTATTTATGAGTGTGGGACAACAATGGTTGGATGTATTATGTATAATTTATTCAAGTTTTGATGTCTTGTCCTTATTTCTAGTTGTAGCTATCTAACACCTCGATCGATTTGTGACATAAATACAACAGTGCATGTGTTATCTTTTGTCTACTTTATTGCTATAATATTATCGTTTGACTTATTATTAAATCATACTGTCCATAACAAACAAGTGTGATGGCATGATAAAATGTTTGATATGAAAGCAAAATAAACAACACAAAGATATAACTTGATGCCACAACCTTGCAATTGTGTATATGATGCCTACAAAAACTTAAATATATCTGAGTTGTTTTGTTTGCTTTAAGTAGAATTAACCTAAATTATTTGCTTTAACCCATTTAATAGTGCAACTTTGTTAGCAAGCAATTTGCCTGATCTTAAAAAAATACACGTGACTTCCTTTGCCCACACAAGTGGCAAACATATATTTGTGGCACTATTAGAATATTGGGCATCACCGACGGTTTTTACAGACAACAACAACTATCTGTATTTCCAGTGGTCAACCGATGGTTATAAACGGAAAATATCTAGATTTTATTTTTATTTATTGTCAAAAACCCATCAAAAAAATTATAATTATTTTCAAAAAACCATTGGAAAGCCAACGATAATGAGAACTCTCGGAAAGCCGTCAGTAATATGAACTGTCAATATATAAAGTCGTCGATAAACTGTCGCTAAATATTACCGACCAGCGTCCCTGTCGAAAAGCCGTCAGTGAGACCCACTATTATAGTAGTATGGGTATGACATTTGTTTGTCTTGAAATCCATTCCAATATTCAACCAACTGTAAAGCGCTTAGATCATTTCAATATCGAATATCATATAATTCATTTTAAACATGAACTTGACAGGAGCTTAAGGAGTATGAGAGTATATAGAACCGCTAGACGACTCTCTACAAGTGTCATTGTGAAGAAAATTGGAGGTCCTATCCTATTATATATAGAGCTGAAATGGTCCTAATAATTAAACGTCCCTTCCAACAGAGGGTAGACGTGTAGAGATTTCTTCAAAGTGTTTAGTCTTTAGAGTGATGTACCTCGCTTTGATATAAATTCCATCATTATATAAAACATAAATTGTTCAAATCTTCGATGTAAAACTTTAGTAAAAATAAATTCCTATAATATTTTGGTTTCTAGTTTAAATGTAATTATCTATACTATATTATAAAGTATTTGACAAAAACTCTTAAAACATATTATTATGCAATAAGTACAACTGATTAAAGCATAATTACTTAAAATTCAAAAATACAAGTTATACATACATAGGTACAACTTATTAAAGCTTCATGTTTGAATTCGTGTAACTAACTATACAAATAACTATACAGATAAACATCTAATTTTGAATATAAAAAATCTAACATATAATTAGAATAATCATTCAACTCTAACAAAATACTTAATTATTATATTTATAAAAAACATTATATTATTAAATCTAAATATATTATTTCATTATAAATTTAGATTATAATTAAAAAACCGAATTAAAAAAACTATACAAAAAATAATTTTTTTTTTAAAACTAATAAAATCCTATTATAACATTGATGAAGACAACAAATAAAATTTTATTACACGAATACCATTCTAGTACGAATATAAAGGGATGAGAAAATTCAAACGAGTTATTTAAGTTAAAGAAAAATCTATTTCCCTATCATTGTCCCACCTATTTATTATTTTCATTTTTTGTAATAATTATACATGTTCTTATCTTTATATAGTATTAATTTCAAAACAAATACATCATTCAAAAAGATTTTATGGCTAACAATGCGCCGCATATGAGCCACGTCATGTCTATATTTAAATTCGAATTTCATTAAAACTACACCAACCAACCACATGAACCAAATCCATAATTAATCTAAAAATTTAAAAATATTAATTTTTCTATACTCTTGAGTTTATTAAATTAATTATTTCTTATACTTTAATATATATATATATTAACTGTTGTATTTTAAGTTTAATTTTAATATACAATATATTTTATTCCAAATATATATATATATATATGTATATATAAAACATACGTTTACACGTACATACAGTCATACACAAACACACATATATATATATGTATATACATAGGAATAGGTTTAAATAAAAACTCATTTTCTATTGTATGATTAAAAACAAAAAAGGAAATAAGATGTAAACCCTAAGGATAAAAAAGTCAAATTATTAAAAACCTGGAACAAAAATTATTATAAACAGGAAACCACATGAACAAAAATAGTAGTTTACTCAATTTAATAATTTTCTATCAATTATGATTTTTATTATAAAAAGTAAGCACCAGTGAAAGACTTACTAAATAAGCTGGAAAAAACATTTGAGGTACTAAAACAAAAAAACTAATAAGTCATGTAAAAGGCTCACCGACTGGCATGACATGGAATTCGTTATTTAATAATAAACACACAAAGAAATTAAAAGCTGAAATTTCAGAAATAGAGCAAAACAAGTGCATTTTTTCTTCAAATCTACACCTTCAACTTCTTTTATTTTTATTTGGGAAGAAGTTAATTTTCGACAATTCTAACAGACTTTATATAGAACTGTCTCTAAAGACATCAATTTGGGATCTGATTATCATATGGGCGTTTTGATGTACGCCATATGAGTCGAGTTCCCAACTCTGGTCAACGTTTTCAATTCATTAGCGATCCAACACCGCGATCGATCTGTGTTATAGAAATACCCCAAGCACTTGCAATCCTTTGTGCATTTGCTCTCACAATCTTTCTGATTCTCCGGACCCGTACCCACACTGTATTTCACCATAAAATGGTCCACCCCTTTAAGCTCGTAATATCGAAAACCACTCGCCTCACATCCCGGCACCTTTGCAACACAATCTTTACTCCACGCAAAAACCCCATTTGGCGACGGACACCCGACACATTGGCTATCCTCACAAACCCCAAACTTCCCACATCGATCCGGCAATTGGCACTCGTCTTCGATTGCCCGCGCTCCCTCCCTTTCGAGATTCCCTCTATTAAACCAAGTGAATATCAGGCTCCACGCGGCTGCATTCACATTTTGACGATAACTATACAATCTTAGGTTCCCATCGATCCCCAACCGAAGATACGATAACGTACTATTGTTTCTGAGTATGTCCAGAAGAAAAGTCGGTGCATCGCCGTTCGAGAGTCGACACCGGAGCGCGTTAAAATTACTATCGTTATATTCAGCTTCCGCAATTTCAAACGTTGCATTAACCAAATTCCCGTTGGAATTGAAGTTGGACGACCAGTAACGCATCGTCTTATAATAAAAACCCAATCTTTTTCGTTCTAATACCAAACTATACACACCGTTAACGTTTTCCGTGGTGGAAGCCCTGCTCACGAGCTTATTCGGACCTCCAATCCGGAGACTCTGACCGAATAAGAGGGTATCGGTTGGGGAATCAAAGCTTTGCCAGATGAAGTTACCGTTAGCGTCACGAAGCACCATGTTACCGTTTGGGAGTAAGGCGAACCCAACGACACCCTTATTGGCGGTGTTGGTCTGCCATACAATCCGGCCGTCGGCATCGGCTAAGACCATGTTTCCGTTGGAACCCAAGGACAAAGTAGCGTTTTCGCGAACGGGATCTCCACGGTTGGCTTCCCAGACCCAGCGCCTCATGGATCTATCGCGTCTTATACCCATGCGTAGACCAAGAGTGAAGGCATCGGGGGTTGTGTTGTAGAAAGAGAGCCCAAAAGGGGAAGTGAATGGAGGAAGAACGCGGTAGGTTGCAATAACATTCAACACTATCACCAATTTTATCAGATAAGATTTTAGTCTGTTAAAGCGATATCATGTACAACAATTTAACAATAACGACTAATCAGGTAAGAATCATCATCCTCATTAATCCATATATAAAATCTCATTTTCTATTATATTTTGAGTTTGGAGTTAATCTTGGAATAGTCTTTGATTTCAAAAGCATAAAAAAAATGCATTTATACAACTCACAACCACTTAGATATTTATGTTGATATTGAAAGAAACGTCCCAATTCGATTATGATAATTTTTGGATTCAACATGTGGGTGTTCTGTATTTATTGGAGGCAATTTTATATATTTTTTTTTAATAAGGTGTCTAAGGTTATGCCTAGATTAATCCCGGTAAATTATGATTAGAAGACATCAACTCTCGATAAATTCAGACACTCAGTAGCTACAATTATTATGCACATCTGGATTCGAACTGTGTGTAGATATGATATTCCACCGCATCCCCTACGATCTTAACCACTACGTCATAATTCTTTTGGTTATTAATTTTAGATATTTAAGCAAACTATAAATTAAATCTATCTGATTTATCAATTATGACAATTTTTTATTCCTACAATTTCAAATAAAAGTCCATCATTATTGACTAAAGCCTTCAAATTTGGTCCCTGCATTTGGTACTTGTCGAAAGACCCTTCAAATATGGCCTAATTGGTCTCTCGTTAAATAACATTGCTTTTTTTGGTCATTTCATTTTAAAATAATAAAATAAAATAAATCTGTTATATATAATAATATTATCTACATAAAATGTTTGTACACATTAATTGAGCAACTTGTCTTGTCTTTTTTGACCATCATAAACTATGGATATTTATTAAGAAAGACCCCACGATACCTTTCATGTTTCTAATCGTAGCTATCTAACACCTCAATCGATCTATGACAAAAATACAGTAGTGCATGTGTTATCCTTTGTTGGTTCGAAAATATTGTTTGACTTATCAGTGAATCATACTGCCTATAGCAAACAAGTGTGATGGCATGATACAATGTTTGACAATGAATTATATGAAAGTAAAATAAACAACACAAACATATAATTACTTGATGTCACAACCTTGCAATTGTGTATCTAATGCCTACAAAAACTTAAATGCATCCGAGTTGTTTTGATTGCTCTACGTAGAGAAATTAACTTTGATTTTCTCTTTAACCCATTTAATACCTGAATGCAACTTTGTCCACAAGCACCAATTTATCTAATCTTGAAATAACTACATGTGATTTTCTTTTTTAACACAAGTCGCAAACATATATTTGTGACAGTATTAAAATATTGGGCACACCGACGGTTTTTACCGACAACAAAAACATATAATTTCCAACGATCAACCGATGATTTATAGAGGAAAAATATCAAGATTTAATTTTTATTTATTTTCAAAAAACCATTGGAAAAAATTAATTATTTTCAAAAAAAACTGTCTGAAAGACATCAGCATAACATAAGAAGTGTCGGAAAGCCATCAGTAATGAGAACCCTCGAAAAATCGTCGGTAATATGAATCGTAATATAAAAGTCGTCGATAAACTTTCACTAAATATTACCGACCAACGACAGTTTTTCCTGTCAGAAAGACATTGGTGATGCCCAATATTCTAGTAGTGTGGGTGTGACTTCTGTTTGCCTCGAAAGTCGAAACCCATTCCAATTTTCAACCAACTGTAAATCGCTTAGATCATTCAATATCGAACATCATAAATCTCATTTTAAACATGAACTCGACAGGAACGTAAGAAGTGTGAGAATATGTAGAACCCTAGACGATTCTCTACAAAAGTCATTGTGAAGAAAAATTGGAGGTCCCATTATATATAGAGCTGAAATGATCCAAATAACACACCCCCTTACAATAGAGGGTAGACGTGTATAAATTGCTCCAAAGTGTCCAGTCTTTAGAGTGGTGTACCTTGGTCTAATATTACGTGAAACCTCATTGGATTGTAATTCAAAAAAGCCTTTGAAAATGAAAATAAATTCTATCATATATTAAACATAAATTGTTCAAATCTAATCCATGTAAATCTTTAACGAGAATAAATTCTTAGTTTCCGGTTTAAATGTAATTACAGGAATAGAGGGAGGTTCTTCTACACCTCAGTTAAAAGTTACACCCCGTGCAACCCAATCAAAACCTTCCACTATATAGTGAATTTCATAACATTCTACATTTCATAATACATTTCATATCATTTAGATCAAATGGAACAAACTCGTTATTAAAAAATTGATAAAAAGTTGTGAAAATCAGAAAATATAAAATGTTATGAAATTCACTGTAATATTTCATAACATTTTTTATGTTTTCTGATTTTCACAACTTTTTATCCATTTTTTTCATAACGAGCTTGTTCCATTTGATTTTAAATGATATGAAATGGATCATGAAATGAACGGTTTTGATTCGGGTGCACGGGGTATAACTTTTAACTGAGGTGTAGAAGAACCGGACTTTACATGATATATAGGGATCGGAAGAGAAATTTCAAACAAATTAAGTTAAAGAAAAATGTATTTCCCTATCATTGTCCCACCTATTTATTATTTTCATTATTTGTAATAGTTATACCTGTTCTTATCTTTGTTTAGTATTTATTAGTATTAATTTCAAAACAAATACATCGATCTTTCAAAAAGATTTCATGCCTAGCAATTTGGGGTGACAATTCTCGTCACTATATATACGGATCACCTAACATGAAAATAAACGGGTTTGTGTTGAACTTTCTGACCCATCAACCCGTTTATTAAACGGGTCGCGTTCGGGTTGACACATACGGATCCCAGGTTGACCTGCCAACCCGTTTAAGATAAATAAATAATCTTTTTTCTAAGATTGATTGAATTAAGAAACAAGATTCAAGAACAACATAATACTTGCTTGTTGGTTTTGAAATGATTCTGGGATGATTTACAACAGGAGGAGGTTGTTTTCTGATTGTTCTTGAAATGAGGTTTGATCTTTCATTTCGCTGACGAATTTTCTTTTATTCAATTACAACATCTGGGGACTTGTTTTTATTGATTGTGGAAATGGGTTTTTCATTTCTTTAACAACAACAATGCTTCTTTCTTCTTTAATTAATTTGGTGGTTTTTCTCAATGGGTTGATCAATTTCTTGTTATCACCATTGAAGACTTTGAACCTACCTTTCATTCTGCTTTCCCAAATAGAACCCATCACCAGTTCACCACCATTTTTCTTTCCAAATCCATTGAACTATTTGATTGCTGGTAGTGGCTTTGAGATGAAGAAATGGTAGTTGGACCCGGGGACGGACCCATAAATTTTTTCATACGGTGGCAACATATAATATAGACAAAAAATATTTATTAAACACACGGTTTTTATCGACGTGTCTTCATGTTTTTACTAAGGTTCAATATCGCTCTATGTGTTTTTAGCATAATTCCACCCGTTCGAGGGCTTTTTTAAGTTTTTTGCTTGATTTCGAGAAATTTTAATGTTTTTTTTTATCGATTTCGAAGGACTTTTTCGGTTTTTTTAGTTGATTGCAATAGTTTTTCCCCCTTTTTTTGGTTGATTTCAAGAGTTTTTTTTTTATTTTTTGGTTGATTACGAGGTAAGATTGCACATTCCTTTAACTTCTTAATAACATCGGTAGCACCTTCTACAACGATATGATTGCACCTTTTACAAATCCAAAAGTTTTACCCTTCGACGAAGAGATAATACGGTGGCACATGCCACCGTATGCCACCACTTAGGTCCGCCTATGGTTGGACCCGCCAACCAGTTTATAATCGGCCAACCCGTACGTAAAAAACGATGGTTCACTTGTTTCATCCAGGGTCGTGCCTAAGGGTGTGCGGGGTAGTGCTGTCGCACAGGGGCTCCGATCGTCGGGTGTCTCCGATTTTAAATCTCTACGCACTACTTTTTTCAAATTTCAAACACTTTGTGTTCGACCTTCGTGTATTGAAATGTCAATAAACATTGACCAATTTTATGTTTTATGTTTTATTTTTTAAGTTTCCTTTTTATGTTAATTTAAGTCCTAGTTCTTGTACATAATTATTATTTATCGCGCATATTATATGTCAAAATAACCCCACACCTTATAAAATAACGCGCCATGAACGTTATGATGCAAGCCAAGCCTTAGAGTGGGGCCATAGAGGTTAACGCGATGATAACCCCAAGCCTTAACGTCATAACACACGATAACGAGTTATTTAGAAGATTACTAAAAACAAACTAATATGATAAAGTCATATTATCCCCAATTATCCACTTGCACCTACTCGCATGAGGCAACGAATTATCACTTTTTTTGTTTATTAATACCTTTGTCCCCCTTTACATGTTGTGTCGATTATTTATTATTTACATGGTCTTTTTAATTATATAAGATATTAATTGTACTAACTTTATTTATATTGATATTTTAATCTTTCATAACAATAATTACTTGATATAATTGCTTATATACAACTATACAAGTTGATTATCTATACAATATAATGGAATGATAAAAATAATACAATTATTTATATATTAAAAGAATATGAAATTTGTGTTTGACTAAATTAGAATCTACAACAATCTTTGATCATATATATATTCATGCATAAATTGGTAAATATATAGTATTAATTTTTCTTAAATGTAATAATTTTTTTAATAGATTAGTGGCGAGAACCCATGCACCTTTGGTTTATAATTTTTAATATATTAGTGAATCATAGATATTATGTTCAAATTCATACATTTGTTAAATAAATGAACTTTCTATCAAAGTGTTGGCTAAATGCTCGATCGTTTACAACCCTAGGAGAGAATGAGGTTGGTTGTGTGTGTGAGAGAGAGAAAGAAATATGTTTTCCGGATCGAAAAAGAATATTTTACTTCGAGTGTCAAGCACGTGGGTAAAGTTAAGGGACTTGGTGGGAGAGACAAAAATGAAAAGGAATATTGTACCACGAGGTTGTTTTTTTTTTAATAAATGAATTACAGAAAAAGAAACTGATTAAAATAATTAGAGGTTGTTTGGCTCATTAATTTTAATAGAATTAAAAAGAATTAGAATGTGTAAATTTAAAAAAAAAAATAGAAGTTCCCATGCTAAGTTGAAAATATAATTATATATTTTCTTAAAAATGTAAAGATGTTTTTTAGATTTTCCAAATTACACACGATTGGACAAAAAACTAAGGTTATCCAAGACCAGTAAATGTTCACTTCCCACCTGAGAATATCACATCACATGGAATTCATTATTTAATAATACACACACGAAGAAATTAAAGGTGAAATTTCATAAAAGGAACAAAACAAGTGCATTTCTTCAAATCTACACCTTCAACTTCTGTTATTTGAGAAAAAAAAGTTGATCACTGACAACTTTAACGGGTCCCACATAGACCGTCTCCAAGGTCACCAATTTGGGAGCTGATTATCGGATGGGCGTTTTGATGTACGCCATATGAGTCGAGTTCCCAACTCTCGTCAACGTTTTCAGTTCCTTAGCAATCCAACACCTTGATCGATCAGTGTGATAGAAATACCCCAAACACTTGCAATCCTTTGTGCATTTGTTCTCGCAATCCTTTTGCTTCACCGGACCCGTCCCTCCATTGTATTTCACCATGAAATGGTCGACCCCTTTGATCTCGTAATAACGAAAACTACTTGCCTCACATCCCGGCACCTTTGCGACACAATCTTTGCTCCACGCAAAAACACCATTTGGTGTCGGGCATCCAACGCATTGGTTGTCCTCACAAAGCCCAAACTTCCCACACCGATCGGGCAATTGGCACTCGCCTTCGATTGCCTCCCTCCTCTCGATCTCCCCTCTATTAAACCAAGTGAATAAATGGCTCCACGCGGCTGCATTCACATTTTGACGATAACTATACAATCTTAGATTCCCATCGATTCCCAACCGGAGATACGATAACGTACTATTGTATCTAAGTATGTCGAGAAGAAAAGTCGGTTCATCTCCGCCGTTGGAGAATCGACATCGGAGCGCGTTAAAATTGCTATCGTTATATTCAGCTTCCGCAATTTCAAACGTTGCATTAACCAAATTCCCGTTGGCCTTGAAGGTGGACGACCAGTAACCCATGGTCTTGTAATACAAAGCCAATCTTTTAGGCTCTAATACGAAACTATAAACCCCGTTAACGTTTTCCGTCGTGGAAGCCCTGCTCACGAGCTTATTCGGACCTCCGATCTTGAGACTCTGACCGAATAAGAGGGTATCGGTTGGGGAATCAAAGCTTTGCCAGATGAAACTACCCTTAGCGTCACGAAGTACCATGTTACCATTTGGGAGGATGGCGAACCCAACGACACCCTTATTGGCGGTGTTGGTCTGCCATGCGATCCGGCCGTCGGCATCGGCTAAGACCAGGTTTCCGTCAGAACCGAAGGACAAAGTGGCATTTTCGCGAACCGGGTTTCCACGGTTGGCTTCCCAGACCCAGCGCCTCATGGATCTATCACCTCTTGTACCCATGCGTAGACCAAGATAGAAGGCATTGGGAGTTGTGTTGTAAAAAGAGAGCCCAAAAGGGGTAGTGAATGGAGGAAGAACACGGTAGGTTGCATCGTATTCCGTCCAGAATTCGTTGGAATCAATGAAAGAGCCGGTGTTGACGTATCGGAAGGTGTCAGAGGGAGGAACAGTTGCGTTGGAGATGAAGAGGAGTGGAAACAGGAAACCAAAGAAGATGAGGAAAAGAGAAGAAGAAGAAGAAGAAGCCATTGGTTAGTGACTTGGTGGTAACCGAGTGTTATGATATTTTGTACCAAAACTGTATACATATTTATAAAAAAAAAAGGGGGAGAGTAAACTCTAATTTTGGTCCTGTGGTTTACTGAAATCTTCAAAAGTGGGATCTAAATTACTAACCTTCATTAAAATCGTCCATATGATTCTTATTTTGCTCTGAAAATGGTCCTCAATTACTAACTTCATCATTTTTCTCTGTTAATGTCAGGGGTATTTTTGTCCATTTAGACTACTTTCCTAATTTAAAAAAATTTAAATATATAACATATTGTACATATGGGTTAGGTTCTAGTGTGAAAAACGTAATAAGGGATCTCCACCGTTGCATGCACATTAGAATGAGTTACACCGAGATACACCGGATCAATTCTCGTAAGGAGCACAATTCATGGGTGAGTGTGAGATTAAAATTGATCATGGGTTCAGATCCCTCTTTGCGCACTTTACAAGAATTAACGGAGTTAGTGACGGTGACCACTTTTAGAGCAAAGTTTAAGTCCCACTTTCAAAAATTTCAGTCAACCATAGAAACCCAAATTAGAGTTTACTGAACAAGGGATCATAAATCTAGAAAATAAGGAGAAGCTTATTTGATAAACACTTAGGGGCCATTAATTACCAAATGTTACCCGGGTAAGTGTTTATCAAGTCAAATTACATTAGCTGATTAATATGGTAAGGACCAAGAATCTTACCCGGTAAAAATGAATCAATTAATGACCAAGACTCTTATCCCGTAAAGACTCCGATAACTGAGGGTGGCAATATTTACCACTATTAGCGCTTACGGGGTAAATTGTTGCATACAATAACGTTTTGGGGACTAAAATCTTATCCGATGAGTAAGTGATAGCGTTAAACATTTCCGGTAAACGCTTACCGGGTAAGTGTTTGGTAAACAACCCCTTGGTACTTACTCGTTATTTATCTTACTAAATGAATATAACATATATCAATAATCTTATCCAATAAGAACAACGATAGGTAAGGTTGACAATTCACTTACCACGTAAGATTTCTTGAACTTTTTATATCTTTTATCCGATAAAATTATAAGTTCGGATAATACGCATTCGAAAAGATAAGTTTTAAATGTAAATTGATTTGACAAAATTAATTGTTTATAATGGAAAACTGGAACTTTAAAATATCGAATTTGAAATTATGAACTATAAGCTAAAAATGGGTTCCAAATTTCCAATTATGTCTTTTTTTTAACAATTTTTAGCAGGCAAATAGGATTTACAGAACTAATAACAATTCTTTAAATCACATGAGCTAATTAAATATAATTCTTGTTAATAAACATGAACTTTAAATTATTGATTTTGAAATTATGAACTATAAGCTAAAATGGGTTTCAATTGTGTCTTTTTTAAACAATTTATAGCACACAAATAGGATTTACAGAACTAGTAAACAAGATCACATGGGCTAATTAAGTATAATCCATATTAATAAACAAGATTATTTAATTAATTATTTCATATTAAATTATTTAGACAGATAAAACCATAATTTATTTAAATGAAAAAATACGTGTTTAGAATCTCTTTATCAATTTGCGAAATGTTTTATTGTTTATTTATTTGCATCAACAGTGGATGAATTAAATATTTTGAAAACGGGTTTTTATATGTGTTATTTTATATTATATAACAATATAAATAGAAATATAGTCACTGGCGAAGCACAAGTCTTTGAACCTAGACGGCCAAACCATCTCATTGATTACCTTTTGAGATTTTTTTTGTATTGGCTCTTAGGCTATGATTAAAAACTAGCTATCATTTGATAATATAATTAAAAAACATGTTAAATCAATCAATTTTTAGATCATCCACAAACATGAACCTCTTTCAATCATGGACCGGTTTATGACTTTGTTACATCAAATTTTTCTTTCTATCACATTAGTTTTCTATTTCTTGTATATTTTATAAACATTTCCTTTTCAATTATGGACCGGTTTATAATTTATATAATAAAACTACAATTATATAAATTCATAATAGTTAAATTTATTTATCATAACCGAAAGACATTAATTAAAAAACAAATTATAATTAAAAGACATAATCAAAAATTACAATAATAAGTTTTTCTATATCAATCAAATTAGGTGTTCGGTTTAAGTTTATTTAGTTGTAGTCCGTAAGCTTAGGGTGAAGTACGAAACGCTAGGTGAATTCCTTTACATTAATTTTTTTTGACTCGTAAACGTTTTTAACCGCTTTTGATTATTGAGTATGGCTTATTTATTAATGTTTATTAACTTGCAAATTATGTCATGTTACGTTTGATGAAAATAAGCTCTATGTCTATGTGAGATATATGGAGTTGCACAACAAGCGTAGGGCACATAGAGGTAGCAACCCGTATGTGTGCCTTAAATTTGTTTTTTGAGCACAATGGATAACTGCCTTTAAAGATCTGAATGTTTTTTTTAAATATATAATATTTATATACGGCAAATGCACCTTTAGTGAGGTTTGAACCCCTGACCTCCTAGGAGAGAAAATGCTACAATACCGATAGGCCAAAGGCTCATTGGTTTACAGATCTAAATGTTATGATTATCATGAAAGGAATGTGACAGAGTTGTTACAATTGTTGTGTAATGTCTGTTGATGGGAATGTGCTCCATGTGGTTGAGTGTTACAAATTCCATTTGTTGTATATTCTTTTCTATTGTTAAATGTGTTCCACTATTTTGAATGAAATTCACTAGACCTAATGGTATAACCCCCATTTTTCAAAGTATCAACTATTTTCAAATAAATATCAAGTAGAAAGTGGCACCAAAGGGAAGGGAAAGATGTGACCTTAGAAGTGTTGACAACGCCGCTTAGTTTTCCTTATTCACTATTTTGTAATATTTCTCAAGCGTGGTTTTTTGTAAATCTATTGCATACTTTTAAGATGTTAGGAGAACTTATACTTTGGTGTTGAATATTGTTGCTCTGGATTTTGGTTATTACATTTAGATATTTTAAAGTAAATTACACTATGGTCTTTGTGGTTATCGCTCACTATCAAGTTTAGTTCTTATTTGAAAATAATTACACTTTTGGTCACCATGGTTGCCATTTTGGTTCAATTTTGGTTCCTTCAGCTAACTACAGTTAAAATAATAGATTAATTCAAGAGCATTTTAGTTTTTAGTGGTTTTTTTGTTTTAATTGAAAAATGAAACATATGTATACACACAAATATATTTATATACATACACACACTTACAAACACAAATCGATTTAGTTGTTTTCTTTGTTAGGAACTCTTCCACCGGATTAAGTATTCATCTTTGCATACCAAAGGCTTTATTTTCTTAATGAACATAGGCAGATAAATTTAATTTTTTATTGCAATTAAAAAAACATAATTAATCATAAATATAAAATTAAAAAAACTAAAAAGTCGACTGAAATAAGAATCCAGAAAAGCCATGCGAACCAACATTTTATCAATAAAAGATTGTCATGATTATAGTTTTAAAATATATATGGTTGCACACAACTAAATTTATACGGTGACACTTTTTCAATCTTATAATTTTTACATTACAACGAAGGAACAAAGTGATGGTGCGTATGTTAAAGAATAAATTCACCTCTAATTTTATAGATAAACAACTTTTTTTTGAACGAGTATAGATAAACAACTTAACAACTTGTATATAAAACAATTATATCAGGTAATTATTGTTATGACATGATTATGATATTAATTTATATAAAGTTAGTACAATTAGTATCTTGTAATAATAAATATGACATAATTGAAACAACATGAAATTATGTAAAGGGGGGTAAAGGTATTAATAAACAAAAGTGATAATTAGTTGCCACATACCACTACGTGGAACTCCAATAATTAGATTTCCACATACCGTTAAAAAAAGGGTTAGCCCATGAATTTTTCATTTTTAATAAGTGGTGGCTAATAACACTTTTATAAAGTCAATTTGTCTCATTTTTATGTTGTTGTTAAAACCTTATTTTTATAATCCTAAAGTTATAAAACATACATTTAATTAATTTTGTGTACATTCTAGAGGGTGTCATTAGCACTTTCATTTTAATATAATAATTGAACTTTAAATAAATATTTACATGATATGAAAAATTATTGGAATAAAATAAATTTTAGAAGTAGAATTTTTTTTAATCTTTGGTTTTAGTTAATCAAACATGTTTTAATTATTTTGATTTTAATTATTAATTCAATAATCATTATAAAATTACATAGGCTAAAAATTTCTAAATATATGTACTTCTAATGTAACAGGTCAATAGGTCACCTAACATTTCCGGTAAATGTTTTAAATGGTTGAGCCTTAAGGTGAGACAAGTTCATGCTTCAATCTTTAGGAGTCATGGTGAGACTGTTATAAAAAATGTGATTTATGACGACAAATATGTATATCAAGTATATAGCTATGTATACTCATCTTCTTGTACTATTTATTATTCAGTGAATCGTTGAGTTTTTTTTTTCTTAAACCACATATATTAAGTAGCCACCAAACACAAACAAGGAACACCTCGAAAACAACCATCCTCCAAGTTACGGAACCCAAAGAAATGAGGCAATAATCTCAAACAAAAATATATACAACAAGAGGAAACCCATAAAAAAGACCTGAAACAACCACAGTCCAAAAAAACGACAAAAAATGCAGAACTTAAACACAATCCAAAACACAACCAAATGTTAGAATCCCATGCTCCAACAGGCTCACTCAAGACCCACAAATCAGACAAAATTGAGCCGAAATAGGACCATCAAAGACTTTATCATAAAACAGACAATTAAGACGAACTAGAGCATAAACAAAACCACTCAAATCATAATTTTCATAACTTAAGAATATGTTTATTACCTTACGTACCAATCGAGTTTTTCCTTTTCTTCGATGATTCAGACTTCTCTGCTTTATTGATGTTATTCAACTGTTCGTCCTCTACATCTACATCTACAGGAATCGTTCTTGATCATACCATGAGTCACACCAAATCTATCTCCAAGAAGCCCATACTTCCATACGTGATTCAAATCTGTTTCTTGCATTTGATTTGTGATAATCGTTTTTTCTACCATTGTCTTTCCATTCACACCTGCAACTGAAACAACAACCATGGTGGTGGTTCGGTGAAGAAGATTACGATTTTATTTGATAGTGCACCAAAATAGGAACAAATTTAACTGGAAAGGAGTGATTTTTGGAAATCGTGATTTTTTTCCTAATTTGTTTTGACTAGTTAAATTACAGTGTTACCTTTATTCATCAATGTTCATCATGGCTTCAACCAGAACATGTATCTCTACTGTCTACATATTTACAAATATATCACGTTTTAATCTCAACCGTATATATAATTATCGGATGGTCTGAATTAATTAATAAAGTTAACATATTTTTGTTATGGGCAACAAATGATTGACCGTTTATATATATTAAAGAAGTTGAATTTTTAATTAATAAATTAAATATTATAATGAATTAGGGAAGAATTTAACCATTACTTGTGACTTATTTTTCATCTTAGTAAATTTGAAGATAGGATCATAGAAACAACATGGAGTGAGGTGGCACCAAAAAAGAATAAATATTATAAATAAGAGGCAACAAGAATCTTGGCACCAACATCATTCAGGCGGCTACGGGATGGCGGCTCTCCTTAAATCCTTCAAACTCTTTTTTTTTAATGTTAAAAAAAAAAGAGTGTTATCATTTGTACTATATTCTATATTTTAAAACTTAATCTAGATATATGTATTTTAATTAAAATAGATAAACAAATATAGATGTTAGTATATCGTTAATCAAAATAAATAAATACAATAGAGTATGGTATAAAAGGAAAAACCCTTAAAAAATTCAACAAATTATCTTATTTTAAATTGTTTAGTTTTTAAACTATCTTTTTGAATAAAAAACTATTAAGCTTTCTCATTTTAAATGAAAAATTATTAAACTTTGTCATTTCAAATCAATAGTTCAGGGACTTAATTATTTAAAATGAGAAAAATTAATAATTTTTTCAATCAAAAAAGTAGTTTAAGAACTTAATCATTCAAAATAGAATAGTTTGTTGAGTTTATTTGAACTTTTCCCTTCTTGTTTTTATGATGAAAAATTCTTAAAATTTTCTCATTATAAAATAGTTACCTATGTTTCTATAAAGAAAAATCTACATGTGAATGACTAGAAATGATCTAAAGTAAACAACAAACATAAATTAGCTTTAATGCAATGTTGTTCATTAAAACTCCTTGTAAACAACGGTATCATTAACCCTCGGCACTTCCCGATGCCTCAATGTTGTTCATTTTTCATATTACCTAACACGTTTTTGGCCTCTACCGTTGATCTTCCTGTTTTTTATCTATCAAAAGATGGATAATCAAAAGATAATCGGCTAAAAAAAAATTGTGTTAAAATGAGATAACTAACCAATTTTTAAAAATTTAAAATTTTAATTATTGAGAAAAAAATATAGGTCAATAACTTAATTATTTAAAATGAGAAAAAAATAAATAATTTTTTTTCAAAATTACAAAGTTAAGTGTTTTTTATTAAAAAAAACAGTTCAGTAACTTAATCATTTAAAATAAAAAAGTTTAATGATTTTTTATATAGAAATAGTTCAACGACTTAATCATTTAAAATGAAATAGTTTGTTGGGTTTTCTAAATTTTTTTCATTATTTTTAAAATAAAACTGTCAAAATTTAATATTTTAATTGAACTAAAAGTATATTTTTTCTAAAATATAAATTGAATAAAATGTATTTGTACAACAAAAAGTATACACTATTTTTAAGATGAAGCATTTCCAATATATTTTCATAAAACAAAAAAAAAACTTTGTTTTAAAAATATTTCAAGACACTTCAAGCTTTCTAAAATTGAATGTTGAAGTAAAAGAGCTGTATTTTTGTTGTTCTATTATCAATTTAACATTACATGTAAAATATATTTAAAAATATCATTATACATTAAATCAATCAAATATTTTAGTAACATAATTAATCTTAAAAATTAAAATAAAATATATATTTAATTCAGTATAATATTTGTAGAGTTTTTAACTTCTATTCATTATCTTAAAGAAGTTATAAAATACTTGAAACATATTCATATAAAAAGGAAAACCAGAAAACACAGAGAATCTAGTACAAACAAACCATCACCTTTTTTTTAAATATATATATATATAGATATATATATATTTTTTATAATCGTCTCCAAAACAACAAACATGCAATTTTCTAGTATAAATATGCCATGCAAACAATCTATCAAATACACCAAAATCAACCATGGCTGCTCCTTCTACTTCTTTCTCGCTTATCTTCTTCTTCATTTTCTCCTTCCTGCTTACATTCTTCTCCATCTCCGACGCCATTGTTCCTGCCGCCGACACCTTCCGATACGTCAACACTGGCGGTTTTGGTCTATCCGATTCCGAATACAACCCAAATTATCGCCCACTTCCACCATTCACCGCACCATTCCAGCTCTGTTTCTACAACACCACACCCAATGCCTACACTCTTAGTCTACGCATGGGTATCACACGTGACCGATCTGTAATGCCATGGGTCTGGGAAGCCAACCGTGGAGACCCCGTTCGTGAAAACGCCACTTTCTCATTCAGCACCGACGGAAACCTAGTCTTGGCCGATGCCGACGGCCGGATCGCATGGCAGACTAACACCGCCAATAAGGGTGTCGTTGGGTTCGAAATACTCTCAAATGGTAACATCGTGCTTCGTAACGCTAACGGTAATTTCATCTGGCAAAGCTTTGATTCCCCAACCGATACCCTCTTATTCGGTCAGAGTCTCCGGATCGGAGGTCCTAATAAGCTAGTGAGCAGGGCTTCCATAACGGAAAACGTTAACGGTGTGTATAGTTTCGTATTAGAGCCTAAAAGATTGGCTTTATATTACAAAACCATGCGTTACTGGTCATCTTCTTTTACCGAAGTGAACAATGCCAATGGGAATTTGGTTAATGCAACGTTAGAAGTTGGGAGATCTGAATATCCAGATAGCAATTTCAACGCACTCCGGTGCCGTCTCTCCAACTCCAATGCAGAACCTACTCTACATCTGAACATACTGTTATACAACAGCACTTTTTCGTATCTCCGATTGGGAATCGATGGGAACCTAAGACTGTATAGTTATCGTAGAAATGCCGTTTCAAGTGCGTGGAGCCATTTATTCACTTTGTTCGATAGAAGGGAGAGGGAGAGGATGGAGGAAATCGAAAATGATTGCCAATTACCCGATCGGTGTGGGAAGTTTGGGCTTTGTGAGAACAGCCAATGCGTTGGATGCCCGACTCCAAATGGTGTTTTTGCATGGAGCAAAGATTGCGTTGCAAAGTCGCCGGGATGTCAACCGAGTGGTTTTCGTTATTACGAGCTTAAAGGGGTGGACCATTTTACGGTCAAATACAGTTCAGGAACCGGTCCGGTGAATCGGAAGGATTGTGAGAGAAAATGCACCAAGGATTGCAAGTGTTTGGGGTATTTCTATCATACAGATCGATCGAGATGCTGGATTGCTAACGAACTGAAAACGTTGACCAGAGTTGGGAACTCGACTCATATGGCGTACATCAAAACACCCATCACCTGAGAATAACGAAGATGAAGATTAAAATATTTATCTGATATTCTTAACTGGTTGGATATTCAAGTTAATAAAAAAGGAAATAAAGATCTAAGATTTGAAAAAAAAAAAAAAAAGACAGCAATCATTTTGCTGACTATTCCGCATTTATGTTTGTTTGTTTTGCATTTTAAGTAAAGAATTTCATGTAATTTTCTTCACAATTAAAATAAAAAGTGCAAGTTTAGTGTATAATACCTTCTTGTTTCTCTCCCTTAATTTTGTTTTATTAACTTTATGAAATATTTGCTATAGTAATAAATGTTAAAATTTATATTTTTATTTGATCGTGTTTATAAATTATCTATAAATTATTTTTATGAAGTTAAATTTTTTTAGAGTTTCTATTTCTATCTTTATAGTTTTTAAATTACGATTTTCATTTCTATTGTTTATAACTTATAACCTTTTTTATTCTTATGATTAATTTTTTTTCGTTCTTATGATTTATAATTAATTTTTATTTTAATTTTTATATTTAAAAATAGTGTTCTTGTTTAGAGAAGAAAGTAGAAATAAATTGCTTATCATCGAAATTTCAAAACTACAAAAATGAAATCTGTAATTTTTAACAAACTACATAGATGTAAAACGTAATTTACTTAATAGAGAGAATTTCATACACATTCTTAAAAAACTTGTAATATTACGTATATATTCTTGTAAAATTTCAAATTACGTGCATATTTTTCTAAACCTGAAAAACTCACATATATATTAATTATTCTCTCTAATTTAAGTGAAGATTTATGGGAATATTTATATTAGTAATTTCCAAAATATATCCAATTTAGTTATAATTATTTGTATTTTTAAAATGTTTAATAATAATTAAATTAGGGAGAAAGATATATACATGATTTTTTCAGGTTTAGAAAGATATACACGTAATTTAAAATTTTACAAGGATATATACGTAATATTACAAGTTTTTAACGACGTATGTGAAATTCTCTCTTATTAATAAGTTGTGAACCCTCTAATATATAAAACATAATAATGTGTCTTTCTGGTCAGTAATGGAAGCAATCATGCGAGACACTTGTGATTGTGATTGAACTTTCAAAAACCCGGTTGAAATTAAATTAAAAAAACAAATAATTATTTTGTATTTAATTATAAAGTGAATTACAATTTTAGGAGCCGTTTATCAAACGCTTATTACTCTACCGTAGAAATATGACAAGTATCAAAAATCTTATCCGGCAAAAGCGAAGATAAAAATAGCAAAGACCAAGAGTCTTATCTGGTAAGTTTTGACGACGACTCTTACCACGGTAAGTGCTTACCGAGTAAATTGTTGAATATTATGTTGTTTTAGTGAATTAAAATCTTTCCTGATAAGTAAGTGATATTGTTAAAGTTTGTCAGTAAACACTTACCTGAATAAGATTTAGTAAACAAACTTATAGTTATAACTTTATTTCCGGTTCTTTAATTAACAAACTTCGATTAAATAAATCCGATTAATTAGAGACCTTTAGGTCTCTTGTTTTTCGTGTCTTAATTATATCTATATTAAGATTATCATTCTTAAAATAATAATTTTGTTGTCTTGTTTTTGATGCCTTTTGGTTTTTAAATTGCCATTTATATCAAGTGGCAATGATAAAAGGTGTTATATCCGCTTTCGATTCCTAAATTCTCTTCACCCTTATTTGTCGTTTCCTTGGCGCCGCCCCCAAACCCAACACCCTAAAATAATAATAAAAGTAATATTACGTTTTTCGTCCTTAAGGTTTATTAAAAATTTCTATTTTCGTCCTTAATCTATGTTTATTACATTGATAATCATCGTGGTTTGCTTTATGTTTCATTTTTCGTCCTTGGCATTATCAGCCACTAGTAAAGGTGACTTAAAATAAGGGCAATTTGGTATTTTTGCTTTTCTATTTTATTTGATTAAATTCATTTTTGCTTGTCCTTTCCCAATGAGGACACCACGCCCTTGTCTCAGAACATCTCCAACAGCTTCTCCAAAATAGATAAGAAAATAGGAATTTTGATCAATTTTTTTGTTCCAACTGCATTTTAAAACTTTCTCTAAAATAGAAAAAATAGGAGAGATGGTACAAAAATCTCCAAATTTGGATATATCCCTAAAAATGATTACCTTGAGAGAAAAACATTATTTTATTATCTTCCACCAATAAAAAAATGTTGAAGTTAAATATTTAAGTGAGAGAAATAATATTTTGTCAGAAATACATAATATTTTAATAATATAATGAATGATGTAATCTCTAAAATAGAGAAGCTGTTGGAGCTGAATTTAATATTTTTTAGAGATTTTAGATTTTGATTCTCTATTTTAGAAAAATTATAGAGAAACTGTTGGGGATTTTCTCACATCTCACCCATGATTTTAGCCCTCCACTCACTCATTCTCCTACCCAATTTCTCATCATTCTCGTACCCAATTTCTTAATAACGTTGTCGTCGGTGTTCATGGAGGTGTTTGTTTTTCAAGTTGTGATTTTTACGTTTTCATTTTTAGGTTTTCATTTTAAGGAGTTATAATCCAGGTTTGCACCATCATAATTATTGTAAGATTTCAAGTTACCAAAATTGAAATTAAAGAACCCAATGAACAAAAGTATGAGACTATTTAAAAACGAAATAAGAAAATATGAACCACATGTGAATACACTGTGGAAATGAATTAACTCTTGTTTGCAGAAACTTTGATTGTCTGCGTTTTAAGTTATAGGTCTGGCCCCTCAAGATCGAAGACCCTGTATGACCGCACATTCGACACACCCCAGAACCTCTCCTACAATTATATAAAAATTGTTTACAATACGTTCACTTTTTTTTTTAACTGTATGTGAAAATCTAATTATTGGACTTGCACCGAATGGTATGTGGCAAACAATTATCACTTTTGTTTATTAATGCCTTTGTCCCCCTTTACATGTTGTTTCAATTATTTTTACTTTCTTTTGTATTTAATTACTTAATTTGTATTATTATAAGATACTAATTGTAATAACTTTATATAAAATAATATTGTAATCATTTCGTAACAATAATTACTTGATATAATTGTTTTATGTACAAGTGTTTATGTATACAATATAATGTAATGTAAAAGATAATACAATTATATGTTAATAAAAAATACGAAATCTTAGAAACTACAACAATTAAAAAATCATATATGTTTTATATAAAATTTAGTAAATATATAATACTAAATGCTCTTAATTATATTTATTAATTTTTTAAATGGAACAATGGTGAAAACCCATACATCTTGATTACTGCCTTGTTTGTTTGTTTTTTTTCACAATTTAAGGTCTTTTAATCACCACTTATGTATGATTCGTTTAGACGTTTCATAACAATTTAAGAACTGAAATCAGACTTTTCAGAGTTCAACATCTATTAAGAAGACAAACGCCATTTAAGTCTATGATTTTTAATACATTAGTGAATTCTACTTAAGATTTTTACATATTTTGCCCCATAAATTTAATAGTTTTAAGTGGTTTGCTTAAATATTCATAGATAAATGGTTTTAAAACGAGCATAAGTGTTATCCAATTTTTTGGTCACAGAAACCACCGGTGTTCTCAAATCATATGTAGATTCAAATACTCACTTCGAGCTTCAGCAAGATTGGATGAATCCATGGGGGATGGAATTGGTTGAGAGATAGATAGGTAGATGTGTTTTACGATTTTTTTTTTATATATATAATATTTATATACGACAAATGTAACAAATAAACTCACACATCCTCACTTTTGATAAAGTTTGAACCTTCGACCTCTTATAAAATTAAAGACTCACATAACGCTATAACAAAAACCCTTTGATGATGTGTTTTACGGTTAAAATGAAGTTAATGGTTCAAAGGGACTATTTTACTCTCAAGCGTCAAGGATATTTTTTAAGTGGATAAAGTTAGTGGCAGAGAGACAAAAGTGAAATATCTTGTTATCAAAAGGATATTTTTTTAATAAACAGATTATAGAAATTCAAATAAAACCAAAGCGATAGATTACGGATATTATTTCTATAATTTATTTTAATTGTAGTTTATTATTTATCGTTGAAAAAGCATTTATACGTTATAAATCGGCAAATTGTCACAAACTTTAAGTATTCAATAATGATTATGTTGGATGATATAAAATTGAGCGTATAAAAGAAAGAGAAACCAGAAAATAAACATAATAAGATATTATTTATTATTATTTTTTGGAAAAAGAAATAAATAAATATTGATGAACCAATCCTTAAAGTATCATCAATGCTCAAGTCTTACAAAGAGATTTTTTACATTAAAAAGTTATTTTGTATATTTTATCTAATGCTAAAAACTCTTTCAATAGGTTATATATAAGAGAATATAAGACACAAAATTTATGAAAAAAATTTCTTCAAAAGCTCATTGTATAATAAGTTTTACCAAAAAGCTTTTTCAAAAAAAAAATTAGCCAATGCTAAAAAGTCATTTAAACAACTAAATGAAACGGTAAAAAGCTATTAAAAGCTTGTGCATTGAAGATGCTCTTATGTACAATTTTATTTAAGTTGATTCTATTTTCAACAATTCTCTAGACCTTATATATATATATCTAAATCTGTTAATTTTTTTAAATGGTGGTATTTAAATCTTACACTAACATCAAATTTTACATTTTTGGTTAAAATAAATGTAAATTTGATATATGCAGAGATTTATGTTCGATCACGTTGCTTTTGTGTTCTCTTGCATATATCAGAGTATATGTCTTTAAAACGAAGTGCTTAGGGTTTGTTCACTTCATAGTTACAATTCATTGTTTTGCTTCATTTGTCACAATGTTCTCACTATTTTCAAACGTTTGATTAGTATGATTTGGTTTGGATATTAATTTGTTTGTATCATGTGCTTTCTTTTTCTGAAATATATATATATATATATAATACTTATATACAATAAATTGAGTAAATTGAGTGAAGTTTGAACCCCTAACTTTCTAGGAGACCAAGGACTCACGTATCGCTAGGTCAAAAGTCCTTTGATTTCATGTGCTTTTCTTTGTTGTGGATGCAATTAAGGTATTTTATGGGTAACTTAATTTTTTTGAAAGAAAGCCTTTGAAAGTTGTACTTTAGATGGAATTAAAAAATTGATTCTATAATATGGTTTTTTTAAAGAACACCCTCGTCAAAATTGCCGATAATATTTTTCTTCTTAGTTTTGGAATAAAGATTGCATGCGAGTAGACTTTTTTATGGGTAAGACTATCCGTTAAACCTAACTGGCTTAGACAACAAATCTAGAAGAAATGAATAGGTTTAGATTGACTTGTTATATTTAATTGGTGGATCTTAGCCTCTTAATAATTTGTACTCCAATTGATAAATTTTTATGGCTGATTATGATCGATTAAATATTATATGTAAGATTTAAAAAATTAAAATATAATTACCTTAACTTATCTAGGGGTGAACATTTGACCCACAAGAACCGGTCCGACCGGGACCGAATCGGGACTGGCACCGGCACCGGTATAGTCTAACCGGTCCAGTTTTCGGTTCTTCAAATCCTCCATATTCGGTTCCGGTTCCAAACCGGGTTCGGTGCCAACTTTTCGGGTAATTAACCGGAACCGGCCCGGAATTTTAAATGAGTATCTAATCCTAATTTAATCAATTTATTATGTTTTTTAATATCTCAAAATAACTTTTCAAAATTTAACAAGTATATCTTTTGTAACAAAAAAAGATTCCAACTTTCTATCCTAAAAAACCATGATATTAAACTTTGAATATTTTGGGATGATTCTTAGAAGATGACAAAGCAATGGGGAAGAGGGTAATGGAAAGTTAGAAGATGATTTTTGTTGGTTGATTTAGTATTAAACTTTGAATATTTTGGGATTATTTTACGCTTGATTTTGTAATTGGTATTAAACTTTGAACATCTTAGGATTACTTTACACTTGATTTGGTATTAAACTATGAATATTTTGAGATTGCTATAAATAATAAACTATGAATATTTTGAAAAATTAGAGTATGATTTTTGTTAGTTGATTTGGAATTAAAGCGGTCCCAACCGGGTTTTTGACCGAAAAACCGGGACCGGAACCAGGACCGGTATTGCCTATATGGTCCGGTTATCGGTTCTTATAATATCGCATTTCCGGTTCCGGTTCTAAACCGGTTCGGTCCATTTGCTCACCCCTAAACTTATCAATCGTCACTTAAAGGTGATTTATTATACAAATCAATACGTTGTTACAAACCATATAAAATAATTTTAACGGTTTCGGGGTTTTTACATCATCCTTAAGGTCTCGGGTTCGAGCCTTGGGAGTGGTGGTTTTCCTGAAAATGGTGGAGGAGTGGGGGTTTATCCCCTAAGGTGAAGATTCGGGTCTCGCATACTACCCATATGGATGTCACTATGGGTCCGAATCACTAACTACTAAATTGCCGTTCAAAAAAGAAAAAAATTAGTCATAAATATATAGTTTCATATATAAATTCTCAATTGTTTTCTAATATATAATTTTGATTGTAAGTAATAAAGTGTAATCATCTTTCTTAATTATTTAAAGAGTAAACTACATACTTGGTCCCTAGGGTTTATTGGTTTTAACAGTCTGGGTCCCCAAAATGAAATATCTATGGCTTCCATCCTCGTGGTTTCCATTTCATAACGTATTAGGTCCCTAAAACTAACTTTGTTAGACTTTTCCTGTTAAGTAGGTTAAGTAAGAGGGGCATTTTGGTCATTTTAAGTATAGAGACCAAACACGTAATAAGAATCACAGGGACCAAACATGTAATAAGAACCACAGGGACCAAACATGTAATTTACTCTCTATATAATTTATATATACTTAATAATTAATAATTCATAACATATATATTGTGGGTATATATATATATATATATATATATATTAATAATTTATCAAATACTTTCACAATTTTTCTTATTATAACATTTTTTTCGTTTTTTTTATTAAAATAATATATTTTCAAATTGTATTTTTGTTATTGCATTATAGTTACATTTTTTTATCATAGTAATATACTTTTATTTCTTTTTTTTACACATTGTATTTTTAATTTTTCTTATTAAATTGTATGAAAATTAAATATTTTAATGTAACATATTTTTTAAACAGACACATTTTTTTTTCTTCAAAAAACACATACTTTTTAACATTTTTAAAACGTTAGCAATGTAAAATGTGTTTTACAAATTTTCTAAATATTGTTATATTAATGAATAATTTTGTTTTATTTTTGAATAACTTCATCGTTTTCTCTCCCGATTATTCATATACCACCTATATTATGTTTTTCATCTATTTTTTAAGAATTCCTTAAAAATGTATGGATACTCGGAAGTTAAAGTGAGGAAACTATCTAAAAATTTGATGTTCCATTTTATCTATGCCACGTAATTTATTTAGAAAATTTATGTTTTTTAAGGAAAAAAACATTCGTATATGTTACATTAAAATATATAATTTTCATATAATTTAATTAAAAAAAACTAAAAGTACAATGCCTAAATACAAAACAATTTGAAAGTATATTGCTATAATAAAAAAAAAATATGTAAATATAATGACATAATAAAAAAATAGTTTGAATATATATTGCTATAATTAAGAAAAATGTAACTATAATACCATAATAAAAAAAAATTTAAAAATATGTTTCTATAATAAATAAAAATGTAACTATAATGCCATAATAAAAAAATAATTTGAATATATATTGCTATAATAAAGAAAAATTTAACTATCATGCCATAATAAAAATACAAAATTAAAAATATATTGTTGTAATAAAAAAAACAATGTTATAAAAAATTGTGAAAATTATGGTGATAAATTATATACAATATATATATCGTTAATTATTAATTATTAAGTATATATAAAATATATAGAGAGGAAGTTACATGTTTGGTCCCTGTGGTTTTTATAACATGTTTCGTCCCTAAACTTAAAATGACCAAAATGCCCCTCTTACTTAACCTACTTAACAGAAAAAGTCTAACAAAGTTAGTTTTGGGGACCCAATACGTTATGAAATGGAAACCACGAGGATGCAAATCATAGATATTTCATTTTAGAGACCCAGACTGTTAAAACCAATAAACCCTAGGGACCAAGTATGTAGTTTACTCTTATTTAAATCATAATAAATAAATTTTTATTATTTTTTAAATATTTTATTTAAGAGTAAACTACGATTTTCGTCCTTATGGTTTATTATTTATAACTATTTTCTTCCCTGGTCTTTAAAAATTGCTTTTTTCATCCTTATGGTTTACATTTAGTTTCGTTTTTCGTCCTTATTACTAACTTTGTTAAAACAATTTTTTTTATAAGTAAAGGATATTTTTGTTTTTATCTGATTTCCTACTCAAATAATATAAAAGTCGTCCAATGAGAACTTTCCATGTGTTTTATTCTATAAAAAATTAAAAACCAAACTACACCCCTGCCCTCAAGTCAACAGTGTCATCTTTTTCTTTTCCTTCACCATTCTCACCTACCCATTTTCACTCGGATGAAAGTATAGGCCTTTAGGTGTCACGTGGGGTGGCCATGGTAGGAAACGAGAAACTGGAGCGCCGATTAAACAAGAAAGATGGGTATAGGCCTTTAGGTGTCACGTGGGGTCCAACTACATTTTTATTTTTCACAAATGCATTAATTATTGTACCACCTTAAGCTTAAAATATTGTTTAATAAAAAAAAAAGGAAGAAAAAGCTAAAAGGATCAAATTACCCTGACTTAACAACTTTTTTTTAACAGAGTTAGTAATAAGGACGAAATACCAAACTAAATGCAAACCACAAGGACGAAAAAAGCAATTTTTAAAGACCAAGAACAAAAATAATTATAAGCAACAAACTATAAGGACGAAAATAGTAGTTTACTCTTTATTTAATTAGTTTGTATAATTTATCTTGAAACTTTCTCTTATCGCTTAATCCCCATAATTACCTCAACTTCAAGAGCTGCATATCCCACTTGTTTTATTGACATTCTCTAGTTTCCTCAAATCTCAATTGACCTTATCTGTTTGTATATTTTGTGAAACTATTTTTTTAAGTTATATTTTTACAATCTTATTAGAAATTGAAACTATTAGTTAGTATACAGTTGGGATTATTTACATAACTTTTGTTTTCTTATTAGCCCATGGATAAGACAAACGGATAAAAAGCAAACCATCAAACCCACAATATTTTGGGTTTTCAACATTAGTCAACTTGGGAAGAAAAAAAAATTCAAAGACCAGCAAATGATCACATAGAATTCATTATTTAATAATAAACAACATAAAGAAATTTAAGGGTGAAATTTCAGAAAAAAAGTAACAAAACAAGTGCATTATTTCTTCAAATCTACACCTTCAACTTCTTTATTATTCTCATTATTTACGACCCAATTACCGTATGGGCGTTTTGATGTACGCCATACTAGTCGAGTTCCCGACTCTCGTCAACGTTTTCAACTCGTTAGCAATCCAACATCTCGATCGTTCCGTGTGATAAAAATACCCCAAACACTTGCAATCCTTGGTGCATTTGGTCTCACAATCGGTCCGTTTCACCGGACCCGTACCCGCACTATATTTCACTGTAAAATGGTCGACCCCTTTAAGCTCGTAATAACGAAAACCACTCGGCTCACATCCCGGCACCTTTGCAACACAATCTTTACTCCATGAAAAAACCCCATTTGGCGATGGACACCCAACGCATTGGTTATCCTCACAAAGCCCAAACTTCCCACACCGATCCGGCATTTGGCACTCGTCTTCGATTGCCTCCCCTCTTTCGAGATCCCCTCTATTGAACCAAGTGAATAAATGGCTCCATGCGGCTGCATTTGTATTTTGACGATAACTATATAATCTTAAATTCCCATCGATTCCCAACCGGAGATAAGATAATGTACTATTGTATCTAAGTATATCGAGAAGAAAAGTTGGTGCATCGCCGTTGGAGAGTCGACACCGGAGTGCGTTAAAATTGCTATCGTTATATTCAGCTTCCGCAATTTCAAACGTTGCATTAACCAAATTCGCGTTCGAATTGAAGGTGGACGACCAATAACGCATGGTTTTATAATAAAAACCCAATCTTTTTCGATCTAATACCAAACTATACACACCGTTAACGTTTTCGGTCGTGGAAGCCCGGCTCACGAGCTTATTCGGACCTCCGATCTGGAGACTCTGACCGAATAAGAGGGTATCGGTTGGGGAATCAAAGCTTTCCCAGATGAAGTTACCATTAGCGTCACGAAGCACCATATTACCATTTGAGAGTATGGCGAACCCAACGACACCCTTATTGGCGGTGTTGGTCTGCCATGCGATCCGGCCGTCGGCATCCGCCAAGACTAGGTTTCCGTCGGTGCTGAATGAGAAAGTGGCGTTTTCACCAACGGGATTTCCACGGTTGGCTTCCCAGACCCAACGCTTAAGGGATCTGTCACGTCTGAGACCCATGCGTAGACTAAGAGTGTAGGCATTTGGGGTGGTGTTATAGAAACAGAGCTGGAAAGGGGTGGTGAATGGTGGAAGAGGACGGTAGGTTGGGTCGTATTCCGTTTGGGTTTCTTCGGAATCTCCGTAAGCGCCGGAGTTGACGTATCGGAAGGTGTCGGAGGGAGGAACGGTGGCGTGGGAGAGGAACAAGAGTGGAAAGAGGAAGCAAAAGAAGATAAGGGAGAGAGAAGAAGCCATGGTTGGTGGTAAGTGTGTGTTTTGATGATATTTTGTAGCACAAGTGTATATACATATTTATAGAAGAAAAGGTGTTGCTAAATGGATCATAGATTTAGAAAGTTAGTGGTATTTTGTAAATGTTATTTGACTTTTTGGTAGATGTTATCGGAATGTCATTTGACTTCTTTTCATTTTTTTTTAGTACGACTAAAAGTTAGAATTTTATTCGGTAAAAAGTAAAATTAGGATCGAGAATCTTACGTTATTGGATGATATTTTGTGCCATTAAAATGAATTATTGATAAGTTTATTTCGTTAAGTACTTAGAAGTTTTTTTCCTTACCCTTAGTTCTTTTTTACAGAGATTTTAGGTATATGACTTTAAATTAGATTTTAAATAAATTTTGAAGCCATTTTTCTTTAACAAGTCCGGAGGTGATAAATTTAATTCAAAACTTATTAAGATCATTTTTTGAACTGAGCCATAAATTCATTTAGATGTTTAATCTTTATTATATCTGTTATTAGGTAAATTGAAACATTTAATTATTGACGTGATAGAATTAATATTGCATAATAGAAACATGAACTCTAAATTAGTGATTTTGAAATTATGAATTTATAAGCTGAAAGTGGGTTTCGATTGTCTTTCTTTTAAATTTAATATAGTTTATAGCAGCCAAAATGGATTTCCAGAACCAATAACAATTTTTTAAAGATCAAATGGACTTACCATTAATTGCTTCATATTAAAATATACGGACAGATAAAAAATACCTTATTTAAATAAAGAAATACGCGTTTCCAATCGATTTAGAAAAAAGAAATTAATTATTTTAATCATTTTAAAAATCAAAATTACAAAAATGATCATTTTCTCTTCATTTTTATTAAAATGACCAAAATACAATCGAAATACCAATATTCAAATCCCTCTACCAAATGTTTAAATCCTCCAGCCAAATTTGAGCGGAGGTTATAAATTGACAATTTCTTATTTACATTTACATTTTCAACACTTAAAGTTAGTTAATAAATTACTTTATGTATTTTACTTTTTAATTTTTCGTTTTACACACTCTTATCACATTAACACATACTCGTATATCAATTAAAATACGTCTAAAAAATATGTTTTTATTTTAACAAGTTACACCATTATAATCGTCTCGACAATACCTTCGAAATGAGTCCAATATTGAATATTTTTTGATTTAATTATTTACTTTTAAAGTCAATTATCCTCTTGATCGGTGAATATGAATATTTTTCACAAAATTCGGAATATTAATTAAAATATAATGTTATTATTTTTTTGTAAGTTGATCGTATTTTCCGAATATTAAAATATTATATTGAGGCTGAAAAATTTACTCATGAAAGGTCTTGAAGAAGGAGAGCATGGAAATATGCTTGAAAGATTTCTGTATTTTATTTCTGTAGTCCCCTCCGCACTGTGTATATATCATTGATTCAAAAATAGGTTAGTTATAGTATATATTGTAATAACCTTAAGAACCGATGCATTATGTGTTATTTTACATGAATATTAATTTATATGGTTTTTATTATAAAAATGACAAGAACACAAAAGTAGTACAAATTCACTATAATTTATATCTTATTTCTTTATATATCCATAATATTATACTTTGTCGTTAAAAAATAATAGCATTATATTTAAATTAATATTCTGAATTTTGTGAAAAATATTCATATCCATCGATCAAGAGGATAATTGGCTTTAAAAAATTAAATCAGAAAATATTCAATATTAGACTCAGTTCGAAGGTATTGTCGAGACGATTATAATGGTGTAACTTGTTAAAATAAAAACGTATTTTTTAGACGTATTTTAATTGATATACGAGTATGTGTGTTAATGTGATAAGGGTGTGTAAAACGAAAAATTAAAAATTAAAGTACCTAAAGTAATTTATTAACTAACTTTAAGGATAGAAAATGTAAATGTAAATAAGAAATTGTCAATTTATAACCTCCGCCCAAATTTTGCGGAGGATTTGAACATTTGGCGGAGGGATTTGAATATTCAGTGGCTATTTCGATTGTATTTTTGTCATTTTGGTAAAACTGGAGAGAAAATGGTCATTTTAGTAATTTTGATTTCTAAAATGGTTAAAATAATTAATTTCCCTTTAGAAAACGGTTTATTCTGCATTTTATTTACAATAATTATTATTTATACATTAGTATTATTTATTAGCTAGCAATTATTTTTATATTTTTTTAACTATATAAAGGTGACAGGCTCTTATCATAGTTAGGGTTTATCGGATAAATTATTGCATACGATATCATTTTGATAGGTGATAGTGTTGAAGTTTGCTAGTAAGCACTTACCCAAATAAGTTTTGGTAAACGACTCCTAAATGAAGCTAAATAAGTTGTTTTAAGAGTTTCTGTCAAATGTTCTAGTAAACACTAGAAGGCTACTTGCAATGTAATGATATTATAATATGGTTCTATGTGATTTTGAGAAAACGATAATGTTTTTATTTTTTAATAAAATATAAATTTGAAGATATAATAATATAGAAGGCGGTTCAAGTGAAAACACTAAGGGTGTGTTTGGTTCAAGGTATTAAGCAGGAATTAATGAGAATGATAATAAAAGAAATTGTTTGGTAGTAAATAATATAATGGGCTCATTCCCTCATAAACCCAAATTTTCATTCCTAATTAAACTCGGGGGAATGAAAATTCATTCCCAGTTTCATTCCCTGTCATTTTAATTCTCATTCCGATTTTCACTCCTTTGTCAGAACCAAACACCAAAAAAAAAGCTGTAGAACACCCTGGGATCCCTCCATCCAGACGATATGCACAAATGTATATATGTGATTGAAACTGTTTTTTTTTCTATGTACCAATACTTCTATAATTAGATATGTATTAGTGTGGGTGTGTGCAGGGTTTTAAGATGGAAACCACAAGACTTGAACTCTAGACCTTTAGAATACATAAATTCTTCCTTACCACTAAGCTATTTACATCTTTTGATTTTTTTTCATCTCGTTTATATTTATTACTTTTATTGTTGATTCATTTATTTTCTTTTGACTTGTTTTTCATGGTAACACTTGTTTTTCTAAAATAAAATAAAATTACTCATATTCAACAACTAATGTTTTATATGAGTTTATGTTTTGAAAAAATATGTAATAATATTTGAAAGTTTATTATTCTTTTCACCGAATATCTTTTTGTAGGGAATGTTTTATATGAGTTTATGTTTTGAAAAAATATGTAATAATATTTGAAAGTTTATTATTCTTTTCACCGAATATCTTTTTGTAGGGAATTGGTATAATCAAGCTTTACATGAAACAATTTAGATTGTTAGCAAATTTCAACTCGGAACCACATACATCTTTTGTTATATTTTCTAAAATTAAACCATGTATGAAATAATTTAGATTACTACATACTTTCAACTATTTTTTTTATCTTGACAGTCATAAGTATGATTCTCAAATAATATTATTTATTTTGTTTTTTTTATTCAATGTTGAATCTCATCAATCAAATTTTTTTGTAACCCATAATGTGGTTTGTTGTCTAAAGTTATATACGGTTGTTTAGACTACATAACACTCTCACTACTCTAGAATGTTTAAATATTTAAAAATATGATACAAATATAGTGTTAAATTTTCCTATAAATTTTGACAAGTTAAACATCCAATATGGTTGTATAAAATTGACCTTTAAAAATATTATGTTTTTTATAGTTTTTAAACATTAGGGGAATTATTTTGCATTTTTGCCCAGGGCATGAGAAACCTTTGGACCGGCCCTGGGTGTGTGTGTGTGTATATACGGACATGTTCAAATGAGAATTCAAATTTGGTTGTGAACGTGAAAACAAATGAGAGCGCGACACGTTTCATATTCAGACTGAACAATGAAAGAAAATATTCAGATTGAATATTTTTCTTCATTATTCAGTCTCAATATAACACGTGTCGTACTCTCATTTGTTCTCACGTTCACAACCAAATTTGAGTTCGCATTCGAACTTTCCTTTATGCACGTTCAGTATCAAAATAACTATTTAAAAGTTTGTCTTTTGTGTAATCGCTTTAATAAACTTATTGTAATTTAACTGTTTAATAATATATTTTTTTAAATGTAATAATTAAGTATTTTTTTAGAACTCAATAATTGTCCTAAATATATTTTAAATTTTTTATATTTAAAATGAAATGTTTATCATGTATTTAATTATGTTTATTGTAATCCATTACATGAATTCAAATATCAAGCTTTATTAATTTGTACTTAAGCATAAATTACTTGTAATATTTAATTTTAAGTAAAAAAACGTATCAACAGGTGGTACTTAATGAATAAAAATGGCTTTTAAAAGGTTTGTTAAAATGATTTATAATATAATATAGATGATTGTTTGGTAATGACTTAATGATATAGATGATTGTTTGGTAATGGCTTAATGATATAAAAAATTGCTTATTCAGTAAGCTTATAAGGTTTAACTTTATGCAGAAAGTTGGTTTTTTCCAAATAACGCTTCTTCCATAAAAAAATCTCCCAGACAAATATATTCTTTATGATAAAACAAAAACAGTCGTAAAATGTCAATTGTTACCCCAAATGTTTTTGTAGGAGACTAATGTCCCAAATCAAAACACTTGCAAAAAGAATACGATGATCAAATATTAACACAAATGACTCGAGTTTCATTTAGAATAAAACAAAACACTATTTATACTCGCAAATCAAAAAAGTTAGTATCATCATTCTTCATTCATCCGCGAAAGTCCGCCATCCCTCCATACAAACATCCGGATTTTGACTTTCTGAAAAACAACGGTTTTTGTCTGTTGAACAATATAGTGAGTCAGACTGCAATCATCGACCCACCAAAGTGTAAGTATTTGTTGGGGGATCGAAGCTTTGCCATATGAAACACCATCTTTGCAAAAATTTCAACAAGAAACTCCAAAGTTATGCCATTTGACATTAATTCTATAAGGATATAACTAAAGGCGGACCTATAATATTTTTCAAGATGACACAATTTGACTATAAAAAAGTATCAGTTTTTTTTCATAATATTATTGTATATCTATTGGTTGGTTTCTACATATATTTTAAAAAACACAAAGAGGCATATAAAAGGACACCAAATTTAAGCTAAAACAATAAATTCGACAAAAGTGAGACTTGAACTTGGGCCTTTTGTACAATTACAGGAGCATTTATCATCTCAACCATTAAAGTTGTGTACTAACATTTTAGTTTCAAAAGTTATATGGTGGCACCCAACAATCAATACGGTGGCATCTTTCAGAAACTTAACGCAATTTTCTCCCCTCATGATGGAACCATGAAGCGGGACCCGTGCCACCATATTATTCCATGTGGGCCCGCCCCTGCCGTCAAACTCAACTTCAATAAGTGCAGAAAAGAGGGCTTAATACAATAAGACAAGAATATTATTATTATTAATGTACCATCATTCACATACAAGCTTTGTTCCGAAACTAGTGAGGCAAATGGCGAATGAGTGAAAGGCCGACAACGGCTGCCGGAAGTCCATGGTGTCGCCACCAACTGAAAATTCTTCACCGATGTGAAAATTCAAGCACCAGCATTGCAAATGTTCATGCCACCTTGGAGCTTTATAATTCCTCAAACGAGTTTGACTTTGAAACTATTGTTATATATATATATATATATATAGAGGAAAGTTCAAATGTGAACTCATTTTTGGTTGTGAACGTGAGGACGAATCTCAGCCACTTATCCGGTCAATAAAGGCGGCTTTGACCTGGTTCCCCTCCTTTGATAATCTCCACCCTCCCATGAATCGCGTCAATCCTTCGTGATCGCGTCCACCATAACCGAAGATGTGTGGCTGAGATTCGTCCTCACGTTCACATCCAAAATTGAGTTCACATTTGAACCTAACCCTATATATATATATATATATAGAAGGAAGTTCAAATACAAACTCATATTTACGTACAAACTATACAAACCGATTCAAATCAATACAAAAATAATTTTTTTTCATGATTTTTTTCCATTAAATGTATGATTTAACATATTATTACACATATGTTTGTTTCTTAATGTAAAAGTTTCACATGTATTTGTTTTCATAAGTTGAAAGTTTCTCATATATTTTTTTATGAAAAAGTTTCATATGTTTTTGTTTCATAATGTAAAATTTTCACATGTAATTTTTTCACAAGGTGAAACAAACATATGTGCAATAATATCTTAAACCATAACATTTGATGAAAAAAAATCTTGAAAAAAATTTATTTTGTTATTGTTTTGAATCAGTTTGTATAGTTTGTACATAAACATGAGTTTGTATTTGATCATCCCTGTATATATATATATATATATATATATTTATATATCGTTTGAATTATTTACATAACTTCCATTTTCTTATATTAGCCCATGGATAAGGATAAGACAAGAGGGATAAAAACAAACTTTCAAACCCACAATATTTCTGGGTTTTTTCAACGTTAGACAAGTCTTGGAAAAAAAAAATCAAGGTTATCCAAAGACCAGCAAATAATCACATGGGATTCATTATTTAATAATAAACACACAAAGAAATTAAGGGTGAAATTTCAAAAAACAAAACAAATGCATTTCTTCAAATCTACACCTTCAATTTTTTTAACTTCCTTATTATATATTCTTAGTATTTATAACCCATTTATCGTATGGGTGTTTTGATGTACGCCATACTAGTCGAGTTCCGGACTCTCGTCAACGTTTTCAGCTCGTTAGCAATCCAACACCTCGATCGATCCGTGTGATAGAAATACCCCAAACACTTACAATCCTTCGTACATTTGGTCTCACAATCGGTCCTTTTCACCGGACCCGTACCCGCACTATATTTCACCGTAAAATGGTCCACCCCTTTAAGCTCGTAATATCGAAAACCACTCGGCTCACATCCCGGCACCTTTGCAACACAATCTTTGCTCCATGCAAAAACCCCATTTGGCGATGGACACCCAACACATTGGCTATCCTCACAAACCCCAAACTTCCCACACCGATCCGGCATTTGGCACTCATCTTCGATTGCCTCCCCCCTTTCAAGATCCCCTCTATTAAACCAAGTGTATAATAGGCTCCACGCGGCTGCATTCACATTTTGACGGTAACTATATAATCTTAAATTCCCATCGATTCCCAACCGGAGATACGATAACGTACTATTGTTTCTGAGTATGTCCAGAAGAAAAGTAGGTGCATCGCCGTTTGAGAGTCGACACCGGAGTGCGTTGAAATTACTATCGTTATATTCAGCTTCCGCAATTTCAAACGTTGCATTAACCAAATTCCCGTTGGAATTGAAGTTGGACGACCAGTAACGCATCGTCTTATAATAAAAACCCAGTCTTTTTCGATCTAATACCAAACTATACACACCGTTAACGTTTTCCGTGGTGGAAGCTCGGCTCACGAGCTTATTCGGACCTCCGATCCGGAGACTCTGACCGAATAAGAGGGTATCGGTTGGGGAATCAAAACTTTGCCAGATGAAGTTACCATTAGCGTCACGAAGCACCATGTTACCATTTGGGAGTATGGCGAACCCAACGACACCCTTATTGGCGGTGTTGGTCTGCCATACAATCCGGCCGTCGGCATCGGCTAAGACCATGTTTCCGTTGGAACCCAAGGACAAAGTGGCATTTTCGTGAACCGGGTTTCCACGGTTGGCTTCCCAGACCCATCGTCTCATGGATCTATCACCTCTTGTGCCCATGCGTAGACCAAGATAGAAGGCATCGGGGGTGGTGTTGTAGAAAGAGAGCCCAAAAGGGGTGGTGAATGGAGGAAGAACACGGTAGGTTGCATCGTATTCCGTCCAGACTTCGTTGGAATCGATGAATTCGCCGGTGTTGACGTATCGGAAGGTGTCGGAGGGAGGAACAGTTGCGTCGGAGATGAAGAGTAGTGGAAACAGGAAGCAAAAGAAGATAAAAGAAGAAGCCGCCATGGTTGGTGGTAAGTAAGTGTGTGTTAATTAATGATCTTTTGTACCAAAAGTGTAAGCATATTTATAGGAGAAAAAGGGTGTTTCTAAATGGATCATAGATTTAGAAAGTTAGTGGTATTGGGTAAATGTTTATTTGACCTTTCGGATATTTCTTTCTTAATCAGATGTTATTTGACTTTCTGTGAGTACCGACCATTCATCTTTAACAAATTTGTTGGTTTAGAGAAACCAAATTTGATTACAATATTAAAATATTTGTTTTTGATGTTGTTATATTGATGGTCTCATTTTATGATTTTTAGGGTGTTTTTCATGTTTAGGGAAAAACTTTCGCTCTTCTGTTTTCTTTATTTTAAAGATAATTTTAGGAAAGCTGTTGGAGCAAATTTTTGACTTAAAATCCTGATTTTTTCCAAAATCCTATTAGAGATGCTCTTGGAATCTTATTCGGTAAAAAGTATAATCTTACCTTATCGGGTAACATTTTTGTGTTTAGCATGTAAGAAATTTTTTCCTCTTTAATTCTTATTTTTATAGAGATTTTTAGATATGTAACTTTAAATTATATTTTAATTTAATCTTAAAGCTATTTTTGTTTTCAAACAGGTCGGGAGGTGATAAGTTTAATTCAAAACTCATTTAAGAACATTTTCCAAAATAATCGACAAAATTATTTAGTAGGTAAGATGTTCAATCCTTATTATATTTCATTATCTCTTATAAGAGATTAAAATTGAAACATCAATTATTGACCTGATAGAATTAATGTTGTATAATAGAAATATGAACTTTAAATTATTGATTTTGAAATGATGAATTATAAGCTAAAAGTGGGTTTCAATTGTCTTTTTTTTTATAATACAATTTATAGCAGCCAAAATGGATTTCCAGAACTAATAACAATTTTTTAAGATCAAATGGACTTACCATTAATTGCTTCATATTAAATTATGCAGACAGATAAAACAATAACTTATTTAAATAAGAAATACGCGTTTCCAAAATCTCTTTATCGATTTAGGAAATTGGTTTATTCTGTACTTTATTTACATCAACAGAGGACCAATCAATTATTTTAAAACCTGTTTTTATATTAACAATGCATATAGTTCATTATTTTTAATAAACATTTCTGTGTTTAATTTATATATCTTATTTTACATCATGAAAAAACACATAAATATAATAACGCTAAATGAAGCTAAATAATATGTTGTTTTAAGAGATTATGTCAAATGTTTTATCAAACATTCATAAAATCAAAGAAGGTGAGAGAAGAGAAAATAAATACTAGATTTAGGATAATGTTTGTTAGCGGCTTAATGAGTTTAATGAAACTCACAACTTATAATCATGATTGTTTTGTAGAAGCTAATGATATAAAAAGTGACTTATAATCAGTAAGCTTCTAAAGGAAAGCTTTATGCAGAAAGTCAGATTTTTTCCAAACACGTATCTGCAATTTAAAATCCATGCTTCTTCCATGAGTTTCATCTATGAAAAAACCCTCTCAAACAAATATTTTCTCAATTTATGCAGACAGTTTTACGAAATACAAAACTTAATGAAAAATCAACACAATGGTTGTTAAAAGTGGTTCATCAATTGGTACATCTATTTCTCTCTGGCATATCTCGAGACACACTCATCCACTGATATATTCTTTATGATAGAACAAAAACAGTTGTAAACTGTCACTTGTTACACCAAATTGTTTTTGTAGGAGACTAATGTCCCAAATCAAAAAACTTACAAACGAATACGAATGATCAAATATTAACACAAATGATTCGAGTTTCATTTAGAATATAAAGCAAAACACAATTTATACTCACCAAATTAAAAAAGTTAGCATCATCCGCGAAAGATCGCCAGCCCTCCATACAAACATCCGGATTTTGATTTTCTGAAAAACAGTTTTTGTCCGTTGAACAGTACAGTGAGTCAGACTAGAATCATCGACCCACCAAAGTGTTGGTATTTGTTGGGGATCAAAAGCTTTGCCATATGAAACAACCATCTTCTGCAAAATTTTCAAGAAGGAACTCCAAAGTTATGCCATTTGACATTAACCAATAAAGTTGTGTGTTAACATTTAAGTTTCAAAAATTATATGGTGGCACCCAACAAAACAATACAGTGGCAAACGTAATTTTCTCCCCTAATGACGGAACCATGAAGTGGGGCCCGTGCCACTGTATCATTCCAAGTGGGTCCCACCCCTGCCTGCCGATAACTCAATATGTGCAGCAAAGAGGGCTTAATCCCATAAGACAAGAATATTATTATTAACGTACCATCATTCACATGCAAGCTTTGTTCCGAAACTAGTGAGGCAAATAGCGAATGCGTGAAAGGCCGACAACGGCTGCCGGAAGTCCATGGTGAACACGTCGTCACCAACTTTTCCGAACTGGAGCAGAACCGTTTCTCCGTCACCTTTCCCTCCTGGCTGACTTTGATCCAATGTAGCCACCAACTGAAAGTTCTTCACCGATGCTACAGTCACCCGACCATGAAAATTTAAGCACCAACATTGCAAATGTTCATGCCACCTTGGAGCTTTGTTCCTTAAAAGGGTTTGACTTTGACTTTGACTATGACTATGACTTTGACCACACCCAACAGATTCCGACCTTCTTAAAACGGCTTCTTCTTGGGATTGGTTATTATCTCCGGTGGATGTGCATCTTAACGAACATACCATTCTTCTTGGACCCCTTGATTTCAAAAGATTGAATTTGTATGATACCTCTCCAATCTCGAAATTACCGGCCGGAACTTGGGGGCTTATTTGTTTGCTTGCAAAACGACGCCCGGATCTGCTGCTTGACGGCTTTGCTCCATTGTGTGGGGGCTGGCTATCGTATATTGTGAACTTTGTGCCAAGGAAATCTGAGCTGCAGATTGATTTTATGCAAATAAATTATCACCAGAAAAAGCAGAAAAAGAATCAGGAAATTGACAGAAATAGTCAATCAGCAAATAGGGTTTCACTTTTTAGCTATCTTCCGACCCAAATTCACTTTTTAGCCGATCCTTACACAAAAGGCTTACTCATATGCATAAGGATTGGTTTTTTAGCAAAAAAGTATCCTTACTAGCTCATATGCTAACATGGCAAATATATATACATATATATATATATATGTGTGTGTGTGTGTGTGTGTGTGTGAATCGGCTAAAAAGTGAATTTGGGTCGGAAAATAGCTAAAAACTGAAGCCACCTATTAGCTTTGGCTAATTCTGTAAATTTCCCAAAAGAAGGTGAATCCTATTCCCTAACCAACTTTATATATATGCCTTAATAATATTGTACTTTATCCTAATCATATTTTATTCATAAATTAGAAAATTGTCAGCAATATATTGCATGTAGGACATGACATAAAAACATGTTATAGCTTGTGTTCATGTCATCTAAATTCAAATCAATAGATTACCCATTGCTATAAACGGGTAGATTTTTCGAAGTACAATGCCTTAAAGAAGAAATAATCTGAAAGAACAATGTTGTAATAAGAAGAAACGAAATTACAATGCTATAATAAACAAATTATGGAAGGTACATTGCTATTTCTTGTATTTAGCCCTTCTTTTTACTACATTCCCTTCATGGAAGACCACTTTTTCATTGACTTTTCTAATTTAACTTGTGTCTGTGTTGTAGGGGAGAGAATGCAGGATGCTTATAAGTTATAACTATAAATTATATCATCTAGAAAAGCTGATGTTACAAATCCTATGACTTCAATCACAAAACAAGATTTACCAGTATGGCAGTACCCATGAAGGGAAGCGGTATATATGGGCGTAGCAGTATCTCCAAGATTCTTGGGCATCTAAAAGTAACGTACAGCCAGATAGACAAAGTACTAAATACTACATTGGGTATGATTGATTGCATTTGGAAAGGAAAGCTAGTTAAGCTACAATATGATATTATAATGAAACATGATCATGCTGAATGACTCACCGGAGTTTCCCAACATAGGCATTGCTTCCTTGAGATGAATCATCTGGATCAAGTGAAATTAAGTACTCTGTATGAGCACCATTTCTATATCTCCGTGCTGCCAACAGAAACTTGCCCTTATTTGTAAATGCTGCCAAAAATAGAATCCAAATTATTAACCACTTCAATTAGAAGTTACGAAGAACAACACTCTCAAATTATTCTCTCTTGGTGGCAAAAGATAACTTGAATACCTCCCAAAACCAAAAGTCGAAGCTGGAACCTTTAAAAGCAAGATTGTTCAAGGAACATGAATAAAAGATAAGAAAAGTGAAATTCCTCTAAATAATCTGATGCCAACATCAGAAAGGAGGTTATGCAAAAAAAGGTGTCATAAAAATGGTTTTCATGTTGATGACCTTTGTTTAAGGAATACCCAGTTTAAGCAAAGGTATATTTTGACTTAACAAACAACCTTGTATCAAATTTGGAAGAAGAATCACGCTTCAATTTGTCATACTGGTATAAATCCTATTTGAAATTTCAGTGGTTACCATCTTAAAAGAAATGTCATTTTGTTCGAAGTCCAGAGTACTATAGTTGTTTCGTTAAACTTTGCATCTTATATCTACTAGGTTTAGATTTCTAAGAGTATCATGGGACGTCTACAATATTATTTCACAAACTCAATTGAAGTATAAGCCATCTACCTTTCAGTCCCTATCTCTTCCACCACTAATAATTACTCGGTCAAACTATGAATCTACACATATAATTCATTAAAATGTATACTTACATGGGCTAGCAGCAAGATAAAGGTAGAACACTGAGTTCTTGTTTCTTTTAATAACGCATTGAATTGGAGAATCACGTGAACCAGGCTGCAACAACAATGAATTCGTTAGACAATCAACCATCCACCACAAGACTCTTGGCTTGTTCATCCATTAATTAACAACATTGAAAAATTTCAAGTCTCTATTAAAATGTAATAACTACAAAGGACTTGTATCATCTTCTTCTAACACACTCCAAATCTCCTGGTTTGGGAATCCAAATCCACACAGTTTGATAGAAACACATATAAAGCATCATATGTGTGTATAATTCATTCTCCCAATTCCAATCATAAATAGCATCAATCATTAAGAAGTTCATAGGTGTTCTTCCAAGAAACTGATCCCTATTGTACGAAATCGGGCATAGAGTCCTAGTGAACATCGTCAACCATGAACAGAGGTGAGCATCTATCAATTAAACTGCTCTAATCATTTCCACACGACAATTTTGACTTTATCGAGTTTTGACTTCTGTTGCAGTTGTGTGTGATCTACACAACCAGATAATCTTCTCACTAAATAAAATTAACTTAAAAACATTCCTACAAGGCCACAAGCAAAATAGGGAAAAAACAAATTGCGAGTAAATTAGTCAAGTCTCTGTGGAATCAACGACATAAAAATCTTCCTATAAACAAATTAAAAGCAGATACAAACGAAATCATACCTGCTTAAGACATGAAGGGAAGGTTATCTTCCCACCGCGAAGTGGAGGCTTTACGATCTCTCTCGTAACCTCTCTCCACCTTTTACACACGCATCCACAAGCGACCAGGTTTCGCCGGAGCGGCCACCGGTCATCGGTCGCTTCTACTCGCTTAATTATCTCTCCTAGAAGCTCCGGTAACAAATTAGACCAAGAACCACCTCCTCCTCCATTCTGGCCACCACCAAATACGTCGTCGTCTTCACAAAAAGCAGCATTAGCATTGGCGATTTGTGGCGGTATTGATGAGGTTCCGAATTCCTTAAGCGAATTGGATCGGCCACTGGTTCGTCGTGATAGGAACGACCTTCGCAATGACATCGTGTAGAGAGAGAAAGAGAAAAGGGTGATGAGAGAGAAGGAGAACCAGAAGAAGAAGAAGAAGAAGAAGAAACGATGAATCAGAGACTTGTGGTGCGGCTTGTGCTTACGTGTCCATCAGCAGATCGATTTTGACGGAGTGATTCAAAGCTTTTATTTATTGTATTATTATTATTATTTTATTATATTTCCATAAAAATATACCCCATATGTCCGAAAAAGAAATATTATTATTATTATTATTATTTTGAAATATTATTGGAAAATGACATTAGGATGATTACATGATTATTTGATGGTGACTTAATGATATAGAAAATGACTTATTTTAAAGGAGAGCAACGATAGATCTATACAGAGAACCAAGTTTTTTTAAACCTGAGTTTCTGATTAAAAAAACATGTTCCTATCAATTAAAAAATCTTACAAATAAAAACATTCTCAATCAATATTGACATATTAATCCACGCTGATAACTTTATTCGTACAGCTCTTAATGGAAAAACCAACCAAACAATTTCTAAATGATTTTTACTAGAACTTTTAAAAAACTATAAAGCAAACGAAACCAAACATATTAGTTATTCCTTCCATCACATAATAAATGTCCATAATAAAAATGATAAACACTTTTAAGGTTACATAATTATTACACTTTTTTTAAAAACAAATGACATATTTACCCTTGATAATAGAGAACTAAACTTTCTTCATCTCATAATTAAGGTATAATAGAAAATTGTAAACTTACTTTTGAAAATAGACATTTATTATTGGACAAACTAAAATGATAGTGTGAATACTTAATTTGTGATGGAGGATCAAGAGTAGGGTATTGGAATAAAATGTATGTAGATATGATATTTGTCCAAAAGGGTAAAAGGGTTGTTTTCATACAGTTTTCTAGTTTGCAAAAAAAAACTGTAAAGAGATTTTGGTGGACACATGTGTTTCATAAAGTCAGTCACAAACAATTGTTAGAAATTGACAAGTATGAAGAAACTTGAGACCAAAATATTATGAAAAGGATTAAAAAGAAGAACCAAAACTATAAAATGGTAAAATGGTGAAAGAGATTACACCGGTAAATATAGAAAATGTATGAACATAAAACTGTATAAGAATAGTGCAACAAGCTAAACATACACTTTATCTATCTTAATTTTCTGAAAACCTATCTATTGATTTTCCAACCCTCCCCGTATCTCATCATACCTTCTACCCTTTCAATTTTTTCTCCTCCCATCATGTTATCTAGTATCTATATGTCTCTACACATAGTCTGCTACTTTGGTCTGTGGTCACTTGTTGTCAATAGATTTTGTCCTCGAAAATACCTAAGGTTGTCATATACAACCTCAAATGTTCATACCACATCCTTTTTTTGGTATGTCTGGCCTTCTCTTTACCCCCTGACTATCATGTTTTCTATCCCCTTACCGATGTAAAGATTTGTATCCTTGAACGTGTCCAAACCATCACAATCTTTCGTCTCTTAGTTTCTTAGATGCAACTCCAACGTTTCCCAAAAGATTTCATTTGAGACCATACCCAACATATTTCAACCCCCCATCTGAGCATCATTGTTTTTTCCAACTTCCAACTTCCTCTTATGGGCCTTTTTTGCCGCTCGACAGTCTGACTCCTACACATATAGTTTGTCGTATGTTTGCATTCTAGAGTTTGTCTTTCAGTTTTCATGGAACCTTCTTGCCACACAACTTTCTCATAGCACCCCTCCACTTTAACCATGTTGGTTGTATGCAATGTGTTATGTTATCATTTTATCATTAACATGTTCCTTAAGTATTCAATTTTGAAACACCTAATACACAAGAACTTTGCCCTCCACTCCTCCAACCTCTCCTCCATCTTTATCATCAACGTTGTTACCAACACAATATCATCAACGGGAAAATATACACCATGGTTCTTATATCTACTTATGAAAACTAAACAATTTTACATCGGTTTTTCAAAATCATGGGGTTCTGATAAAAATATTTTAGTTAAATGAACAGTTATTAGATGAACCGAAAATGTGTCACTATTTACTATAATTTGCTCATATTTTAATTATTTTTTTACAAGTTCATGTAACTGATAATTATTATTATTTTATTATGTTTCAAGCTTTGTATGCAATCCATATTAGAGATACACAATTAGCATCCTTGGAAGGCTAGTCCAAGCTAGCTCAATCAAAAACTGCTCCGTTTAAGTTTAACCTTTATATGTAGTCCATATAAGAGACTCGCAATTACGAGTCCTTGGAAGCCCGGTCCAGATAAACTTAAAAGAAAGACCATTCATTTTAACGAGTGATATGTCTTTAATCGGTCTTGGACTTAAAATATGGGCCCGATCAATTTGGTCCTAGCTAGTCCAATTTTTATTTTTATTTTTGTATTTATTAATTTGATTGATAAGGTTACAACGTTCAAATATAACAAGATAAAACTCTTTAAAAATAAAAGTAATTTTATCTTCGAATCTTTAGTTCTTATTTCAAATCTTTGAAATGGTATATTCAATCTTCAGTGGAAACACGACAATATATTCTCTCATATAATTCAATACAAATATCAATCAATAAGTTCTAACTGTTATCATCAAAATCAATATGATCATGGAATGTACATTTTAATAAAAACGTTGCACCAAAGATCTATATTTTTTATGATGACAAACCATGACATTTTGGGGAACTATAAAACATCCACAAAACCTATCACATAACCCGAAAACAATTTTTTAACAACATCAAGTCGAAATCTTTTTTGATCACTGAAATCTCTCGAAATCTCTTAACAAAAACCCCCCCATTTCTTTGTTTAACAGACGTTTCTCTCCTTGTATTGTTGCCGCTAGTTTTTACAATCATGCTACAATCATAACGTTGGTTGATGATTTTGTTAAATATATCTCACATATTTGTTCTTTTAGTTTAATATATGTTCAAACCAGTTCATCCAAGAGAAAATTATATAAATTAAATAATAGTATACTTTACTATTCGGTTAATAGGTCTATATGGTAAAAATAATAATTGAAACCGAAATTTACTTTTATTTGGTTAATCAAACCATTCAACCCGCAAACCAAATAACTCGGAACCGTTTTGGTTTGGAGTTGCTATTCGGTTTCAGATTTCTTTTCTATAACTTAAGGACCCCAGTCGCCTAAGTTTTTGTATCCGCCACTGATGACCATCCTGTAATTCCTAAATTACAGGAACAAAAAATGATTTTTCACAAACCATATGGACCAAATTTGTAGTTACTCTTAGAATTATTCAGTGATCAAAAAAGTGTCATAACATAAAAATAGAGGTGTATGCGGGTTGGGTTGTACGGTTTTTTTGACACTTTTACAATCCAACTTAATTATGACGTATAAGGCTTAAGGTTTGAGATCGTCATCAAGCTACGTCTCACGTCATTTTGAATTTTAGAATTATTATATTAGTGATTGTTATATTCAGGTGTTAAAAAATTAAATAAGTTGTAATTTTTTTATTATGGGATTAAGTATGTAGTTTATTTCTTGTTCATGTATACTGTATAGTAAATAATAAGAAAGAAAGAATAAAACATTTTTTTAATCCATAAAGAGAATCCAAGCACGTATTTCTTTATTTAAATACGTTGTGGTTTTATGTGTGCGCATATTTTAATACGACCCAATTAATTAAATAATCTTGTTTATTAATGTTAGATAATCCCATGTTATATCAAAAAAACAATTATTAAAAATCATGTTTTTTTTATTTTACAATGTTAATTTTATCACATCAACAATCAATGTAAATTTAAAATTTGAAATAGACCAAAAAATATGCCATTTAAAATGTACTTTGATGTAATACCCTTTTTTGGGATTATTTGGTTTTAATTTTGAGTTTGGAGTCATTTACCATATGTTCACTGGATAAGCGATTACTCGTAAGTGATATCACCTTTGTTTACTTTGTCGAGTAGTTTTTGACCATTAAAATGATATGTTTGTAAGCGCCTCTTACTCGGTAAATGTTTACTGGATAAAAGTATTCTCCTTCATTTACTGTGTAACAACTTTGGTTGTTACCATGTCTCTTACGAGTTAAGATCATTGGTCCATGTCGTGTTCATCTGGTAATCTAAGTGACCAAATAAGTGATTACATGATAGGTATTTGGTAAACGACCCCTTAATCGAATTCTTCAAACTAATTTGTTTTATCTAACTTTTGGTGGGAAATGAGAATGATGATTATTGATGATGTTTGATTTAAGTACGTAGGAAATGAGAATGGAACAATGAACTAACTTTTGGTTTTATACCATGCAACTAATCATTAACTTATATGAGCTAATGAACCATTCCTCAAACTAAGGCCAGTTTTCCATCTCACCTCTACATCATCATTCTATGCTAATGACATGTCTTCTTCTGGTCATTGCACCAAACCATCTGTGACATCGTCTTCCTCTGCTGGTGATCTCAGTTGTCACTTCGAAGACCCCTAACACATTTTCAAATTCTCAATGAGTCTCGTTGTAATCTGTGGCCAGTGTTAAGGATTTTCTGTTATTCACATCAGTCATTGTTATTGATAAAGTGGATGGGTATCCTCCTTTTGCAATCCATTACTTCGTTTTTTTTTGCCATGGAGACCTAGCATTCTACATCGGAGAAGCGGCAACAGGGTGCAGAAAAGGAAGGCGAGACATTCTAGTTAGGAAAGGGGAGTGGAACATGAGAGAAGCAGTGGCGAGGTAGTGATGACTAGATGAGCAATGATGGCTAAAGAGGTGAAGACGGCTAACACTTATTTAGATTTTGCAAGAGGAGAAGCCATGATTTTGATTTTTGATCCATTATTTTCAAGCATCAACAAAATGCAATGAAAATACACATTCACATTATCTACCATTTTCATTTTTATTATCTACATTGATCGAAGCTAAGAAAACGCATTATGTTAGAAAATGAGCTTGAAATTACTCTAACATCATCAAAACAATGTCTTGTTTGGTTAGTGTGCGATTCTAGTTATAATAGTCCAATCCAAAACCTTCAAAAAATTTAATTTATCGTTTCCATAATATCACTCCTATTAGTAGTTTAAAGAACTAAGAACATTCACGTTGAAAGGTTTGTTCTTAATATTTTATAGGTCCAGACGAGATGTAAAAAACTCTCGATAAGTACGAAAAAAAAATCATATAAAGTTGTTTTCCGAGTATTCTGAAACGGTTTCGATTCCAAATACATGTACCGGTTTTGATGCTCACCCTTATTTGTAGTACCTAAAAAACTTAGAGAAACAATAAGTAATACTATAAGATGAACGATCAATTAATTTTTTTAATATATTTTCCTTTTCAATTTAATTTATTAATACGTGTTTAAGTCTTTAATATAACAGTAGAGTATTTTTTTTACTGTGTATGAGTCTTCTCCATAAATTACTGTGTAAAATTCTCGACCTTTATTCTTTTTACTGAAAAAATTCTCGATGCATTTCATACTCATCAGATAAGTAAATGATACTTGTTAAGTGTTTACCATATAAAAGTTTAATAAATAGCCCTAAGCCTCACAACGGAATAGTTAATGATAATTGCCTAAAAACAAAGGAAAAGGACACAACAAAATTAGAAACACGCACTTTGTAAGTGCATTTAGAAACATACACTTCAAATTGTAATATCGTTTATTAATTTATTTATCGCCAAAGTAGAAAGTATTTACACAAATAATTTGTATGTGATATTGTAATTGTATTATATTGGAGTATAAAAAGAATATTAGGGTTAGGTTCAAATATGAACTCATTTTTGGTTGTGAACGTTGGGACGAATCTCAGCCACACATCTTCGGTTATGGTGGACGCGATCACGGAGGATTGACGCGATTCATGGGAGGGTGGAGATTATGAAAGGAGGGAAACCAGGTCAAAGCCGCCTTTATTGACCGGATAAGTGGCTGAGATTCGTCCTCACGTTCACAACCAAAAATGAGTTCACATTTGAACTTTCCTCAAGAATATTATATTACTAAAAAATAAATTTTAGATGAAAAAATAATATCTACAAAAGCATTGTTGATATTCTTAAGCTTCTTTCAACATATCATACAAAATAAATAAAGAAAATAAGGACTTTAAACAATCTTTACTCCAAAGACCAGTTCTTTAAAATAGAAAAATACATGAAAAACTGGAAAATTCTCCGAATTTGAAGAACTTTCCAAAATGTTTACGACGAGAAAACCTTGATGTAAAAATTTATAAGAGAAAATAATATTTTGTTACGTGTATGTTTTATAATCAAAAGTAAACTACAATTTTGGTTTGTCGGAAATAACACTTTTCGTTCCTATGGTTTTGAAATTAGAAAATGACTATCATGGTTTCTAAAAACGTCAAGATTTGGTATCCTCCTACCAGTCATTAACACATTCGTTGAAAGAGGGACATTTTCCTTCTTTTCTTTGTCTTTCATCCAATCAAAATCTGTTTTATAGGCCCATTTGGTTAGGTAAAAGAAAAAAGATAAAAATGTTACTCATTGGATGGAATTTTTAACGGTTGTTAGAAGAAATGATCAAATTTAGATGTTTTTATTTTATTGTATCTCTTTTTCTTTTTATTTCCCTTTCAAAAAAATATTTATATGTTTTTTTTAAACCATGAACATCTTGTAATTTTGAACCGTAAGAATGTAAGTGATTTTTATAAATCATAGGGGACCAAATTTGTAGTTTGCATTGTAATTAATGTTTTAATATCTTAAAATGAATAATATGTCAGAATAAAATGTAACTTTAAACTAATTAAATTTTATCTTTATTCAAAAGAAGTTTAAAAAATCTTGCAATTATGTAGCTGGATATATAAAGTCGTGTAATGGTTTTTAATTTGAATAAGTATTCATCCCCAATAACTTAAAATTATATATTTTAATTTCCATAACCTTATTATTGTATTTTATCTTTGAATACCAAATTCTTACATAGGAAATTGGGTACCCCTTTTTCTGACACATAAGAAAAGATTGGGGAACGAGTTTCAGTATTTCACTTCTTAGATTAGATAGGGTTTGGCTTTTTTTAATATTTAAAACAATAAATATATTTTTTATATAGTTATTTCATTAAATGTAAATTTTCTTTTACAACATTTTTCCATATAAATCTGTGCTTAAAAAAGCTGCTGTCCCCTCTCCACCGCAATTTGCTTTCATTATTCTTCTTTCCTAAGTTCCTTATGTCTCCTTTTTCCATAAAAAAACAAAAAAAAATTATCTGAACGTTTTGTTAGAGTATCTCCAACAGCTTCTATAAAATGAATAAAAATAAAGATTTTAAGCTAAAATGGGCTCCAACAGCTTCCTCAAAACCATCTCTAAAATGGAGAAAATAAGAGAAACAACACATTTTTCTCCAAATATGGAAAACACCCCAAAAATGATTACCAATTGTCACCACCAATAGTAAAATTCAAAAACAAAATATTTGGAGAGAGAAATAATATTTTAATGAATAAAGGAAATATTTTGATATTATAATCGATGTTGGTTTCTCCAAAATAGGGAATCTGTTGGAGACGAATGCAAGTATTTTTAGAGATTTTAACTTTTGGTTCTCCATTTTGAAGAAATTTTGGGGAGGGAGATGCTCTTAGTCGTTACCAACATTACGATGTAATAAAAGCAAGATTATTATTTGCGGCTCTGGTGGGTCACGGGCCACGGTTATCTCACACATAATATTGACAGTTGGTGAATGATTTGATGTAAAATTATTAAACGATTAAATAATTAAAAGATATTTTTACTATAATATAAAAAAAAATATGATTGTTTGATAATTAATTAGGATGTAATGAAAACTTTGTGATTAATGGAGGTAAGTATAATAAATGATTTAGAAAGTTTTTTTAAAATTATTAAGATACAGACTTATTTTTAGTCAACATGATTCACCTCTTGACAATTCAAATGATATCTCTTAATATAAGTGTTAAGAGTTAAACAAACAACTCCTAAACCTATTTTTATAGGCTTGTCAACTTACACATAATATTCTATAAATAGGATTGGCCTCCCAATGGTTTAGTGACCTAAAAATTTAAATTTAAAAAAACTTATATAAAATGAGAAGTTATGTAAAATTATCTAAAATACTTTTTAATTTATCCTAAAGTTCAAAATAGCGTGAGGCATTATGTGGCCAGTGTTGACGAGGTCAAACCTCAAGTCTTACAAGTCAAGACATGAATGCGACGTTTTTCAAAGTGTGACACAAGACTTTAAATTTGTATGTCATATATAGAATTATATATATATATACACACGTTTTTTTTATATATTATTCAATTTGATAATAAGTGTGACACAAGACATTAAATTTGTATGTCACATATAGAATTATACATATATACACGTTTTTTTATATATTATTCAATTAGATAATAATATTAAAAAACTACATTCATACTAGAAGAATCGAAATCATGTGGATTATTATTATGAATTATAAATATAATTACTGATTATTTAGAAGAGTAATTTTATAACTATATTCTTATTGTGGGTCTATAACGTGTATGAATTCGTAATACTATGAGTGGTGTTATTAAATAAACTTATAAAAGTATAGAATATAGAATTAAAAGTGTAAAAACCAAAAAACTAAAAAAATATTTTTTTTAAAGTCCCACCGTACAAAACTCTCGTGTCATGATGTGAGTCATACCTTATTATAAATGTTATAGGTCTTATCATAACAGCTAAGACGTGTCTTACGTCTGCCATAACACGTCTTTTTGGACACTGGTTTTTTCTAACTGAAAAAGAAAAACGTGAAATATAATTGCACATGACGTTAGAATAAAGTATTTTCACAAAATATGAAGTATGGATTTTGTCTTTCCAAATATTATCAACCTTCAAAGAGTTTTGAGTATTCAACAACAAAATATTTAACTACCTAAGATATTTCAAGATTGAGATACAAACATATAATATATGTTTTGAATGTGGTTGGTACTCAATAAAGAGAGACGAACCAAAAACTATCTATAACTTTTCTTAAAAAATTCATCAATTATAATTATAACAGGTAGAGGGTGGGTTGTCTGATTTTTTTCATCCCCGAACCCGTCCACTTCATCCCCATACCCTTCCCCATCCCCACCGGGCCGGGATTAAAATCACATCCCCATCTCCATCCCCAACGGGGAAACATGGATTTTTTCCCCATTTATATAAGCTATTTTAAACCAAATACGCGAGAGACCACACACGTTAAATTTATCATATTTTCAATAAACATAAAATCAAAGGAATTTTTAATTTAGTACAAAAAAAATCACAATATCATATAATAATTAATAGCCTAAAACTAAAATAAATTCAATTTAATTTAAAAAAAACTTGACGTCACATATACTAAAACATATAACGAGTAATATAAAACCATATGCAGTAATATACAAAACATAAGCGTATTTATGTTTTGACTTGACATCAAAAATAATACACACTAACATCAAAAACAAATAAAAAATTTAGATTCTAAACCTAGTTAGGAAATATGAAGTGAATTACCAATTTAGTTAAAATAAATAATATATATAATTTATTAATTAATATATAATGGATACGGGGCGGGGCGGGGAGTGCTCTACCCTTCCCCGTCTCCATCCCCGGTTTGAAAAAAACGGGGATCCCCCGTCCCCGTCCCCATCCCCGATTTAGCGGGGAATCCCCGTCCCCGACCGGGACGGGTGGACCGGGTTCCCCGATGGGTCGGGGACAATGCCCATGCCTAATTTGAACGATCATATCCCAACTGTCCATACTTTTAAATAATTGCTAAGTGAAGATCTATCTACTAATTATCTTCTAATACACATTTATATCAATATTTATTTTTTATATTTTCAATTTATAATTTAATATGATTTTAACATAAAAATCCAGAAAGCATTTCCTAGATTTTGATCATGTCCCAGCTTGTCCATACTTTTAAATGGCATCATTTTTTGGTCTATTTTAGAGTTTTAAATCTACATTGATTGTTGATGTGATAAATTAATATTGTAAAATAAAAGCATGATTATATAATAATTGTTTTTTGAGATAACATGGAATTATCAAACATAAATAAACAAGAATATTATTTAATAATTTGGACAAAAAAGTTGATATCGACAACCCCAACTGACCCATAATCGACTGTCAATTCTATAATGTAGGGGGAATACCTAACTTACTCAGTGGTTGTAGTTATGGGGACGCCTAGGTTGTCAATTCTATAATATAGAGGGAATACGTGACTTACTCAGTGGTTATGGTTATGGGGATGCCTCTGTTTGAACCTGAGACCATTCGTTATTTGGACAAAAGGTATCGTTACTAAAATATGCACACACAATGCCAACCAATCATATATACTTGACAGAATAAAAATAAGTCATATTAAACTCATTAAGCAAATCTAACATAACATTAATACATTATTGATTATTCGTTTCCAGCAAATTTTACATTAATTGAAAAACATAAATTTTCAAAAATTTTAAACAGACCAAATAAGTTTAATGTTATATTTGATATTACCAATAAGTGACGAACATTAATTCACTGAAATTCAGTAATTGGGTGATTGTTGACAAACTGGCTGAGACACGTGGGTGGACACGTGTCATACTGCATGCATATATGATCTTCGCACATTGCCACCTCGTATGACCACCATTATTAACAGCTCCTCCAACATATAAATTAACGACAACTTCACTCAAAACTTATCCTCAAAACCAATGACATTAATTAATTAATTAATTTCATTAATCTAGTTTTAACCCTGTTTGGATAATTGTTAATTAAGAAACGATACATCAGCTAAGAAAAGTTGAATTAATCATTTGTAAAATGCAAAAAAGAAACTGTGGCGGTGGTGGCTATGGCGGTTTTCCGGTGGATAACCATTCCGACAACTCATGATTACCACAAAAAAAGACAACTCGATCGATCCAAATTAAGCTATCACGTGTGTACCTACGACAACGTTATTTCTTCTCAGCACGCTCACGATCATGATTCAAACCCCATCTATGGATTCCGAAATGCAACTGCGCCGCCGCGATCAGAAACTCCACCGCCTGCTGCGGTGTCAGCAGCTCCACCACCGCCTTCAATGTCCTCAGCCGCAGCTCATCGGCTTTCTCCACAATCTTCACCAGCCCTTCAATCTTCTTATCTAGATCCACACACTTCCCACCTATTAATGCACTTGCCTCATCCTGCTATAAAACCCACACCAAAAAAGCTAAGAATTTTATATACAAATATATATATATATATACATACATAAAATGGGTTCTTGTAAGATCAGCATGTTTTCTTTAGACCAGTGTTTGAGCATAAAATAACACTAAATCTTCATATGCTACGATTGTAAAAAAAAAGAAAAGCCTGAACCTTAACCGCAAAAATACTGTAAAGGTTTACTTTCACATTGTAAGCTTCAGTTAGTCTCACGAAAACAAGACGTTTTTAACATAATCCAATCTGTATATATGTATATATAGAGTTGGGTTCATTAAGAAAGAGCGCTAAGTCGAGAAGTGTAAAAAGGAATTTCCATTTTTAAATGCATGTTAAAATAAGATGTACAGTGATGATCAATTCCCGTATAAAACGTAATTTATGAATAAATTTAAGATCAAAGATTGATCAATTGTACAGATCCCTTCTTATTATTACTATTCTAGACCTATATATATATATCTATATATATAATAATAATGAAGTGAGTAGAATTATTAATTTGCATGCCTGCCAGTCGGAGAGCTGATCGGTGATGGCGTTCTCTTGTTGAACAGTTTGACACTGCAACTCACTGACACCGGTGAACTGCGCCGGAGAGAGGTCACCGAGGTCTCCGGTACGGACGCCATGGAGGATGTCAAGGATGCGTGATTCAAAAAGGATGCTGGATTCGGTGTAGATAAGGTGGAAGGCGGTGGTGGGTCGCCACCCAGCAATCCAGTGGAGGGATCGTTCAAGGGTGGTGGACCATCGTGCAGAGAAGATGGAAAGAACATCTTGGTTGGCGGCGAGTGACTTGACTCGGTAGTACTCGGAGAAATGGAACATGACTTTGTTAACGAGTTGAGTGAGTTGGTGGTGGTGGTCGTCGGTGGTGGGTGGCAGAGGGGCTTTGGTAAGGTGGTGGATGTGGTGGTGAAGCTGATCGTACCATGTTTCATAGAATCGTTGGAAATCCATTTAATTAAATATATGGATTAATAAGGAGGAGGTGTTAGTGGTAGCGGTGGTGGTGGTGAAGAGGAGTGCATTTGGTTTATATGGGTCCTATTTTTATGTGGGTCGGTGGTGACCCATAAGAAATTGGGGAGCCACCCCTTCATAGTAACACAAGTTTGTTTCCGCTTGTATCATGTTATAAGAAGGATGTTAAGAATTAAAAGCGAAAACTTTAAATAAAATTACTTTTTAAATTTTTTTCAAAATGGAGAAACAAAAATTTCTTGAAAATGGAGAAACAAAAGCCAAAATCTCTAAAAAGAAATTACAATCATTTTCAACAAATTTTCTATTTTAAAGAACCAAATTTGATAATAATATTAAAATATTATAATCATCTATTAAGATATTATTTCTCTCTTTTTATATTTATTTTCAAAATAAATTATTGGTGGTTTCATGTGGTAATAATTTTTGGAGTGATCTCCATGTCTAGAGAAAAACATCTTCTCTCTCTTACTTTCTCCATTTTGGAGATAGTTTTGGGAAATCTGTTGGATCAAAATCCTCATTTTCACAATTTTCTCTATTTTGGGGAAGCTGCTGTAGATGCTCTAAACATTTAATTTAAAAAAATAAAAAATCATTCATCTTTCTTAAGCAATTATTTAAAAAAAATTGGAGGATTTAAAATGTTCTCTCATATAATTTCTCTGTTTTAAGAAAGATGTTAGAGGAAAAATCGGCCCATGGCAAAATGTGGGGGCTGCCATAAATAACTTAATTCAACTCAGTATTCCCTTTGACGACTTATACCTTAAATAGGTTGGAAACAGGCAAAATACAAGATTTTGGACAAAAAATTGGAGTGAAGTTGGGATACTTAAAGACAGGTGTCCTCGAGCTTTTGATCTAGAACGGAATCCAAGAGCTTCTGTAGCTGAGGAATGGGCGTCAATGGATACGTTTGGGACTGGCAAATGTTAGTTAGAGGAGGTTGAGAAGAGACTGAAGTGGGCCACATGATGGAGATTATGGGATCAGTTGCACTTACGGACTCTTAAGACAAATGGAGATGGTCTCTTACCCCAGACGGGGTCTTCTCGGTCCAATCCCTAAGAGCTTAAGTAGAGAAATTGCAACTTGGAATCGGCCTATACAACACCCGCTGGAATAACCTCGTTCCGGCAAAGATTAATATATTTTTTTAGAGAGTGCATCTTAACCATTTATCTACTAAGGATAGATTGGAACTGTTGGGAGTGGATATGGACAACACTTTATGTCCTTTTTGCAACTGCAAGATCGAGACGATACAACATGTACATTCTCTTTAGATGTTGTAGGGTGAACGGGTGATGGAGATATAGGAGAAGATCCAAAGGTGGTGGAATTTTCCGTTTTCCTCGTTTAATTCTATGGGAACGGCTTTAGCTAGCATCAATACCTTCCGAGTTTCTAAGATCCTTCGAAAGGGTATCGAGGCTATTTTTATGATCACTTGCATTTCTGTATGGCATTTTCGCAACAAATTCCTTTTTGATAAATCTAAACCTTGATTGAGTGATCTGTTCGATCTTATCGTTGATAATTTATTTAGATGGGTGACTTATGGTTGTAAAGGGAGTCGGAAAAACTTTGTTAAGTGGAGAGCGTCTCCCTCTTCCTGTCTCAGGTCGTGGTAATCTCTTCTTGTTGCTAGCCTCTAGCTAGCTTTTTCTTTTTTAATTCGATATGCCGTTTCCAAAAAAATCTCCATTTTAAAGAATTTTTTAAGATGCTCTAACGTTTTAAAAAATGGCGTTTTCAACTTATTACTGAAGAAGGTCCTTCAATTTTGGTTTTGGGGTCGGAAACTCGATGGTTCACAGCGGATTCTACAATTCACACCATGTATAACATTTTGTTACTTTCATCGTCAATATGTAAACCAAGAAATTTGTTGCTAAGAGTCGTTTATAGTTAATAAGAGGACACGTATTGTGTCGCCTCGTTAAGTAACATAAATTTTCTTTCAATTTGGATGTGATTCTTATAAAAATTACCACCAATAAGTTTAATATATATATATATATACTAGAATATTAAATATGTTAACCGGTTATTGTTGAAAATTAAAATCCGTAAAGTTTAATGTATAAATTTAAAGATGCATAACTCTAATCTAATGAAACCTCCCATGTCACACGAGTTAAAAATCAATTAAACAAGTTTTTAAGTTGTTTCAATCATACTTGAAATTAAACAAGTTTTTTAAGATCCATGGCACCAATCTCTGCAGCCTGAGTTTCTGACGAATGATTTATCTTGTTAAAAATGTTTCTGCAAATTTCAACAACTCCAGTTGCACCTTAAAATCTTGACCACCGGTGAACACCGCCATTGCCGGCGAGTTGAGTTCCATGTTTTCTTCCTGCAAATATCCATTAGATCTCGTATTTGATGGTATCCTTACAATACATCATCTAACATTTCAGATAATCTCGATTGTTCTACCGATTTTACCTTTTCTGTTACACAATTTGAATGAACAAATACGATCAAGAAGACGAATGACATCTAAGGTATTTATTCAAGATCAAACCAACATGAATACGAAGACGAACCGAGTTTAATATAAATCTAATAAACAAACGACAAAATTTTCAGTTATCGATACAAATAATAAGAAATTGATCAGAGAAGAAACCATTTGTGGCAGATAAGATCCATACGAAGCCCTAATTGAACTGTACCGTAAAACATGGAGTTCTTAATCAACGGCTTTCGATGGCTCCTCCAACAATCGCCGGTGCTGTTGATGTCGCAACGTCGACTTCTTTACACCTCTCCACTTGTTGATCGCAGCCGTACAAAGGACTGATACAATCAATTATCCGATCAGTAATCGATTAATCGAAGGCAATTCTAAATCAAATTTACTGATTTTACACACTCATAATGGAATTCATAACTGAATGGAAAAGGAAAGAGTGAAGAAGAACCGATTAATTACTTCCGGCGCCGACCAAACACAACAGACGCAGAAGCTTTTGACCGTTCTCGTCTCCGGTTGTCATCTCGCTTGCTCGCTGTAACGTGCCCCCAAAACGCATAGGCATTGTTAGGGATTGGAATCGATAAGTCGGAATTGTTGCTCTATTTACATATTGGCCCCTGTACTTTTGAAATATTTATAATCCTGTCATCTTCTTTTGCTTTTCACAATAAAGTTTGCAAGTTGGTGACCTTTTACAACTATGCCCTCACAGTTTATTAAAATTGGCATATTACCATGTGTGGGACTTTTTTTTAAAGTTATGTTTTTCTTGCAAGTAGTCAAAATTTTAAGGGCGAATATGGTATGCAACACTTTGGTCCATATCTAGTGTGTGTTAGAATATTAAGAGGACCTTTTCCTAGTACGGGAGGATAGGGAAAGACGCATATTTGGTATATCAGTTATTGTGCATACCGTAAATGTTCGGTAGCCAAGTATGGAGCCGCCGGTAAGTGCTGAAAGCATCTAAGTAGTAAGCCCATCTCAAAATGAATGATCTCTTATATTTCGACTTCCCCATGGCCTTCGGGAATACAGTCGAGACAGCCCCTACGGGGATGGAGCGACATAAGTTTTGAGAGAACTTGATGGGATCGGACATGCCTGGATAAATGAGAGTGAGGTAGACGGTTAAAATTTTGTGCAAATTTGAGGGTTTTAATTTGATACATGTAGTTTAGTAATTTATCAATTTTGTCTCATATCCCTAATTTGATTCAATCTTTTTTGGTAGGACAAAACAAAAAAAATCATATTTTTTTCCTGCTCGGTTTTATCCTCTCCTAATCTAAATGTTACACCAAACATGGATATGACAAAATTTTGTTTTGTCAAAACATGTTCCGTCTCACATACCAGATGCATCTTAAAAACATTTTATTAACCACCTTTTAACAAACAATATCCAAAATAGCACATCTAATGTCGCTCCTATAGAAAGCCAATAATTACTTGACAATTGACACCCTTTTTTGAAATTCAAACCATATTTACACAAATCAAACGCAATCTTTAAGAAAATGAAAAAAGAATCATGTCTCAATCTACTTAATAGAAAAAAATAATTTCATCAAAAACTTATCATAAAAATATTATATCTTAATACAAGGGTTGGGACATAGTCATCAAAGCCAGGATGTGATGAAATATTTCATTCGGCTTAATTTCAAACTTCAACAACCAACTATGGTAACTAAGTTTATATGGCTGATTTCATACGGTATAAATTTATTAGAATTAATCTCATTCTTGTTATATTTTATCAAGGACCGGTATAAGATCTATGGGATTCTTGAAGGGGAAATTATGTAAATTAATCTGCTCGTCAACATTCAACAGCTAGCGTAAAGTGTTGTTAAGCCCCTTTCTTGTAAGTTTCAACTGACAGTGCAAAAGGAAGAGGCGATGGAGAACAAAAAAGGCTCGAAGATGAACATCGCCATCATTCATCCTGATCTCGGAATCGGTATGCACAAAAGATTAACATATACGTATACTGTATAACTATATTTTTTTACTTTATTTTTTGTGTGAATTTGGATCGCCTGTATCAGTTCAACATCGATTCAGTTTTTGATATCGTTCTGTGCAATTTACGTAGGCATCCTTGAATTCCGTTTCGTTTATACGTCTTCGTTTCCTGAATAGTATATTGTTTTGCTGAGAGAATTGATTAACAAGTAGAATTTTCAACCTCGCTAGCTATAAGTCACTGTACCTATCTATATATAGATGATCTGCGCTGGTTTGAAAATCACTTTAGATTATAAAACCTTTTGAAGTATTTGGAGAATAACGTCTGTCTTCAGGTGATTGTTATAGTATAATTCTAGAAAACCTAGAGAAACTATGTGTGTAACTACTAATTAATTTAAGGGATTTTAGTTAAAAATCACACCCTTTGATGTTAATCTACAGATTTCAATTGGTGGACGCCCCTTTCTCCCCAATTAAGCACTTGGTACTTTCAAGTTACTTTTATTTGAACAATACAAAAGATGAGAACAGTCTCATATTTTAGAATGTAGGAAGAGTCCCTATAAGGGTTAGAATTAAGAAGTCCTTACTCATCAAGAACTTTGAACTATTTTTCTGTGGTAAAACACAGTTTGACGGCATTATCTAATGGAATTAGTTTATGATGCTGGATGTTTCTTTTTCATTTCCATCCAAGCCTTTGAAGTAGCATGCAACTCTAAACCATTTCCTGTAGATTAAGGTCTCTATGAGTCCTTGAGTTAATTAGAGGATAGAACTTCAACAGTTGGAAGCCCTGTTAGAGGATCACATGAGTATTACGACTGAAGTCCTATAATATTCTGAACAACTCTAAAGCAATTCTTGTCTTTATTCGTACCAAGTGGTTGTAATGCCACTATGAACTTGTATCTTTGCGATGTTATTGATCCCTTCATTTAATACTTGTCCTTCAGTGATCATGTTAAATGCTCTATTTTTATGAATCCCACAATGGGAAAAGAACGAGAGTACATTCTTTTCTATTTATACTTGTAATCAGTCTACAGCTAGTAGAAATATTTGACCCCTTCTTCTTCCATGTGTTGAAATTAACCACTTATTTCTTCGCCTAGTGAGAACTGATTATATGATATCTCTTAAATAGTGAGACATCATAACTTTGAGTGATAAGTTTAAGATAAAGAAAAGCTAGTTCGACATCATATCATTTTGCAAGGAAGTGCTTTATCCATGCTATCTTCATATATTCTTTCAATGTAACTTTCTTTCGGACCTTCTAATTTTGGTGGCCTAATGCTTGGTGGTTATAACATTTTGCATCTCCTATTATTTAGGAGGAGCTGAAAGGCTAATAGTTGATGCAGCAGTGGAACTTGCATCTCATGGGCATAATGTTCACATTTTTACATCACACCATGATAGAAGTCGCTGTTTTGAAGAAACCCTTGCTGGTGAGGAAATTTATTTGCTCATTTCCAAAAGGCTGTTGATAACTTCATTCTTTCAGTTACTTTGTTTAATATGTCTCACGTGTGAAAGCAGTTATATTCTTTTGAATATCCAGGTACATTTGCAGTTACTGTATATGGATCTTTCCTTCCCCGCCATATCTTTTATCGTCTTCATGCAGTATGCGCCTATCTGCGTTGCATGTTTGTTGCTCTCTGTGTTTTATTCATGTGGCCATCTTTTGATGTTGTACTTGCCGATCAAGTCTCTGTTGTCATTCCAATTGTGAAGTTGAAAAAGTCTACAAAGGTTTCTAGAGTTGTATTTCAAATATCTACTTGTGTTACATTTATAAATATTTATTAATTGATTGTTCTTTTAATCTAGGTTGTGTTCTATTGTCATTTTCCCGATTTGTTGCTGGCTAAACACACGACTCTTCTTAGAAGGATATACCGCATGCCCATAAATTTTTTGGAAGAATTAACAACAGGGATGGCAGATTTGATTCTTGTTAACAGCAAGTTTACAGCATCCACTTTTGCTGCAACGTTCAAACGTCTTGATGCTCAGGGAATAAGACCAGCTGTGCTTTATCCAGCAGTAAATGTGGATCAGTTCAGCGAACCAAATGCTTATAAGTAAAGCATATGCTCTCTCTCTTGGTATCTTTCTAGTTCAAGGTTCATGTTACCGAACCTATATTTGTAGCTTTCACCTCTCTGGTTTTAGGGTCTTACTTCAGATTTTCATTGTTTCAGGTTAAATTTTCTTTCAATCAACCGTTTCGAAAGGAAAAAGAATATTGACTTGGCAATATCAGCATTTGCAATGCTTGGCCGTCCTGATGAGAACATTCCTGAAGGTTTTAATTTCGCTGACATGACATTGACTATTGCAGGTAAGTGCTTTTAAATCTTCAAGTCAGTTCAACTGATAAGAGTTTTGCGTTGTCTTTGCTTATAGAAAGTTGCATTAAATTACTGTAAGTAAGATAGTTTTACCTTGGAAAATGTTCTGGCTTTTGTTATTATATTTGTTCATAACTTACAAGTATGTGCTGCTAACTTCTAAAATGAGGCCAAATTAACACCAGGAGACTGTATTTTCTGTTATATTGACAGGACTCTTTGCTTCTTGTTTGTGGAAAGTGCAATTCATTATTGGTTACCCATATTACCTCTATAGTCAAATTGAGAATTCAAATTTGTCATCTAAGGGGCCGTTTACTAAACGCTTACCTGGTAAGAGCTTACTGGGTTACTTCACCTTTTCGGATTAACATGACGATGATTGAGAATCTACCTGATAAGAGCATGACCGTTAAGCGTTTACTGGGTAAGCATTGGGTAAACGGGCCCTAAGTTGTGGATAGTTGCTCCCTAGGAGTATACTTTGATCTAATATTAGTGTAATAGTGTACAAGTTGGATGGTTGAACTTTCGGTTAAGTCTGTGCTAACAACGTAAACCAGAGTGGTGGTGGTTGGCTGGTAACTTCTTTTACAAAACTTGCTATTGATCTACAAAAGGCAATTACTTTGATAATAGACCTACTTTTATCTGCAATACCACTTTGATTACTCAAGTAGGAGTTTCTTAAGCACCTAGATTTCAAATATTATGGTCACTGATATTAATTCTATAGTCAAAAGTTGAGAATTCAAATTTTCCATTCAAACATCATGATTTTAAATCCAGCACCCGAACCCTGTTGAACATGGATAATATAGCAGATACGAAATCCTGCACAGGCTCTCCTTCGAGTTCATACTCGATTTAATTACACTTATTTCATGCATGATAAATCATAAAGATGCATGCCAGTTTTATTATCACTGATTACATATATATACATATATACAATATTTGCTTTCTTTGTATTCACGGTCTTTTCTTTCTTCAGGTGGATTCGATCAGCGTTTGAGAGAGAATGTTGATTATTTGGAGCAACTAAAAGTCTTGGCAGAAATTAAAGGTGTGTCTAACCAGATCAAATTCATCACGTCTTGTCCCACTGCCGAAAGAAACACTCTTCTCTCTGATTGCCTATGCGTTATTTATACACCAAAGGTGCCATAAAAAATCCCTACATTTAAATGTCTTTAGTATCTGAAATCAATTACTGTCTACTTTGCACAAAGGAAATAGTGGATGCTATTCGTTTAAGCCATTTAAAATTCACCATTTTCAATGTCTTATGTGGGTCCCCATTGAGAAGAATCACGATTAGACCCACAAAATGGAGAACTCAGAACGAAGGTAAATGGTGTGAACGAATGGCATCTTAATTTTCCTGGTCCGAAACAAGAGTAGTTCCCATTTAGGCTATGTTTAGCTAATTAGCTTATAAGCTAGATGGCTAATAAGCTAGTTATTGGTTGAAAAGCTAGTCATGTTTGATATAAATAAGCAGATGAGCTAGATAACAATGTAAAATGACCTAAAATGACATGTTAAAAAAATTAATTGGAAAAATATAAGGGGAATAATTGCAAATAAACGGAAAAATCCTAAATGTTGCTTGAAATAGTGTTTCAAAAAGTTAGTTTACGGCAAATAAAAAGGGATTTATCAATAAGCTGAAAAATAAGCTAGCTTAAACCAAAACAAACGGAGGGGCTGTTTTGTTGGTTTTCCATCAAGCCCTGTATGGATAAAGTTGTCTGTGTGGATTAATTTGTCTGTATAGCTTGAAAAGGTTTTTGTTTGGGCGGGTTTTTTCATAGATAGAAGAAGTGTGTTTTTAATTGGGAGGGGCATGTTTGGCAAAAACTTGGTTTTCTGCATGATGATCTCCCCTGGAAGCTTACTGAATAAGTCACTTTCTATATCATTACACCACTACCAAATAGTCATGTATAGCTAACCAATAAGCTGTAAGGTCCATTAAGCTCATTAAGCCGCTAACAAACAGGTTGGCAATCTTTATGAAACTATGGATTGGTGGTGATTGTAATTGGAACAGGATGAACATTTTGGCATCGTTCCACTTGAAGCAATGGCTGCCCATAAACCCGTGATAGCATGCAATAGTGGCGGACCAGTGGAGACTGTGAAAGATGGAGAGACGGGTTTTTTGTGTGACCCGACCCCACAAAGCTTCTCGTTTGCCATGGCTAAGTTCCTGCAGGATCCATCGTTGGCAGAAAGAATGGGTGCAAATGCACGAACCCATGTGGCCACAACGTTCTCAACCAAGACCTTTGGCTACCAATTGAACCAACACATCATGGATGTAGTAGCACACAGCAAACAACAGAAACAAATTAAAGCAGAATGAAGAAAGATTTGATCCTTTTTGCTTTTGCTTTTTCTTTTTGACACAATTTTTAGAAAGGGTTTTAATTCACCTAAATCAAAAAAAGAAACCTAGATTGTTGTTTCTATCTTCGATAAACCTGAAAACAATACTCCTGAACATGTATTCTGTTCTCCAACCGATGTGGCATCTTACAATCCACTCCCTTTGAGAGCCCAGTGTTTTCACCAACTCCGATATCATCTATAATATTTCAGGCTAACAGTATCAGATGTTGTCTGTTTTGTTTATCTTTGGGCTCACGGATTTAAAACGCTTCTTATAAAGGAGGTATCTAATCCCTTAGAGCATCTTCAATAGCTTCTCTAAAATGGAGAAAGTGAAGAAAATGGGGATTTAGGGCAAGTATTTTGCTCCAACAGGCAATAGTTTCTCCATAATCATCTCCAAAATAAAGAAAATAGTAGAGAGTGGTTTTTTCTTCAAATATAGAGTTCATTTCAAAAATGATTACTAAATGAGATGATCAATATTAACTTTGAAAAATGAATATATAGAGAGAAATAATATTTTAATAGATAAATGTAATATTTTAATATTATAATAAATGTTGGATTCTCTAAAATGGGGGATTTGTTAAAGATAAATGTAATTTTTTTTTTTAAGATTTTGACTTTTGTTTCTCCATTTTGGTGAGAAATTTTTGGGAATTTGTTGAAGATGCTCTTATAAGTCTACTTTTGTTCCTTTCCTCGACCGATATGGGATCTTACAATAACTAAGGGGTTCTTTACTGAAAGCTTGTCGACAAGAGTCACCACCTTTCATTACATTATTTGGTAACATTCTTGGTAATCAAAACAGATGGAATCATTACATGAAGAAGATGAATTCACCACTTGATCTTCCTCATAAATACCGAATAACTTCAAGTGACATTTTTCTCCATCGTTTCTCCAAAACACACACACACACAAACACACTTTTTAGAGGTGTTGATCAAAATGGGTTGATATGAGAGTCTCTTCTCATTAGTCATTACCCCTTTATTTACAGTTTCAGCCCCTGTAAAGAAGGAAGGTTTACATATCCATCCCAAACTAGCTTATCAATTGGTTATTACCAAACGTGATTTATTCACATGTCAGCTTATCAACTACAACCTAACTTATCAATTATCAACTAATTTATCACTTAACAAGTGGTTTATTAGATGGTTTATCAAATATAACGTTTATTTTTTTATTTTATTGAAATGTTGATTATTTTATTCTTTGACCCTCAAACAATATAAATTACCTATATTACAATTATTTTGATTTAATACAATATAAATGACACCCGATTAAAATTTTGGATTTTTTTTATGAAACTTCAATTGTATTATTAAAAGTCTCCCTACATGAAAACTTTGAAATAAATGAAATAAACACCTAAAATGTTTTACAACATAAATTATAAATATTCATTTTAAATGGTGTAATAGTGGATCCACAACTTTCAACAAGTGAGTACACACTCAATTAGCGTAGATAAAATAAAAAAGGCAATAAAAAGTACAACATTCTTAAAAACATGAAGCAAATTAGTTATTACTTTCTATTAGTATTCTTAACGAGTTTTGACCAATGCTAACTTAAATTAACATTTTCTCTAATTAACATATTATTTTTTACTGTTAGTGAAAATCGAATTTACTTTGCTTATTAGTGATTGAATAATGACCCTATTATAATATGTATGGAGTGACTCAATCCATAAAACTATTCTTTCTCAGTCTTAAAATCCTTTTTTTTTGTTATTGAAGCGGAAAACCCAAAAAAACCTAGGTTTCAAACCCAGAAGTCAACTATTACTAATAAACAAAAACAATTCAATTTTTAACCAACCTAAATTAAATTAACATTTTACGGTTAACAAAGTTTAACAATATAAAAAAACGAAAAACAATTAAAGATAAATAATAATTAATAAAAAAACAAATAATAGTGGAATAAACGAAGGGGGAGACTAAATGGCATCCCTATAATAATGCTAATAATACCACTACAAAAGTGAATTTCTCTCACACACATCAATGTCAAAACTCGTTTTTTTGATTTCCAAAGCTATAAATGTGTAAAAAATTCCGTACACACCCCTACTTAGGATGTCATTAAAGGATCTCCAATAAATTCTCTACAATTTTTTCAAAATGGAGAATCAAAAGATAAATTCTAAAAAAAAATTGCATTCATCTCCAATAAATTCCCTATAATTTCTCTAAAAAATTTATTTCTCTTTTTAAATATTTATTTTTCAAAGTTTTCTATTGGTCATTTAATTTGATAATCATTTTTGGAGTGAACTTCATATTTGGAGAAAATCTCACTCTCTTCCCTACTTTCTTCATTTTGGAGATGATTATGAGAAGCTATTGGAGCAAAAATAGTTACTCAAAATCCTTATTTTTTCTATTTTTCTCATTTTAAGGAAGCTATAGAAAATGCTCTTATCGCTCCCATAAAATAAATAGCATATGGGGAATATCGATCTCTTTTTTTTTTTTTTTTTTTTTTATCAACCTAGGTTCTTTACCCGATTCCTTAACACAGATCCGCCCATGAAGGAGTGGCAGGTTCCGATCTTGAAAAGCTGCCGTCCATGTTTTTCTGACATGGCGTTAATAATTCATTTATATTTAAATGCATTTCTTTTGTTTTTACATAAATATAACCAATTTAAGTATATAGATAGATATAAGATTACGTGACAAGATTGATTTGTTAAGATTTGTAAAAACTATAAAATAATAATAAACATTCATAACAAAATATTGTGAAGGTTTAATGTCCTTTATACCTTTACAATGTTACGTTATGAAAGTTAAGTGTTAATTTTGTGGTTTTATATGTTTACGGGTCTCATAAAAATAAGTTAGTTTCACAAAAACCTATCTCTCTCTCTCTCTCCCCCCCCCCCCTGAACCTGCGCGTCATATGTTTAAATGAGAATAAAGAAGTGATCATAGTCATTCATACGGTCAAAATCGGCTTTGACTGATCATTAGTTGTTGTTTTGACTGGTCAATAATTGCGACTTTGACTGATAAAAAATTACGACTATGGAAAAATAGAGGGGGTGATTTCGTGGCTTTTACAAATAGACAGCAAACGGTTCATATATGAACATATGTGAACTCGCGTAATTAACATATGAACTATTTTAATTAATTCACATATGACCAAATTAACTGAGAGCGAAAGAAAGAGCAATTGAAGAATCAGAGGTTGCTGCTTAATAATAAGCTCGCCGGAGAAGAGACTCTTTATGTTATGTCAGCTAAAGGAATTGCATTTCGCATATGAACTAATTAACTAATTTATATATTAACACGTATGATTCACATTCTCATGGATTATCACACGGCTTCACATATGAACTCGTTTACCGCCTATTTGTAAAAGTTATAACACTATCACCTCTATTTTTCTCGTAACCACAAATTTTGACCCGTCAAAGTTGTATTTTTAATCAATCAAAACCGCAATCCTAACTTTACCGAATGAAGGTTTAGGATCACTTATTTTTTTCTAAAATATTCCAAATTCTTGAGAAACAATAGAAAAAAAAATATTATTTTATATGATTTATTTTTATTAAAAGTTATGATTTAAATTATTGTTTCATTTTATGTTCTCTGTGAATAAAATACATGAGAAACTTTTTTTATTCACATAGTAAAACGAGAAATACACATCAAAAAAATTGACGTTATAAAACAAAAACATTTGAAACTATCTCATTATTAAAAAAAATATGTTAAACAATATATTAAATCTTAACTTTTGATTAAAATAATCATGTAAAAATTTTTAGATCGGTTCACACACACGTACGCACGCGCACGCGCGCGCGCACACACACACACACACATATATATATATATGTATATATATATATAGAGAGAGAGAGAGGGCTTTAAATGAGAACTTTGTAAATTTAAAGGAACAAAAAGACACCTTATGGTCCCACATCATATGTGGTCCACAAAGTGTTTATTTGTTCCTCTAATTCATGGGTGTTCTTGTATGATTCCTTCCATATATATATAGGGTTGATTTCCGTTACAAACCATGTCAATTCGTACAAACCGCATGCAACCAATATTTTTTTTAAAAGTTTTTCACTTTTTCTTAATTATTAGGGTTGATTAGTCAATAATATATGAAAAAATTTCATCAAGAATACATGAAGGTTGGTGAATCAAGAATACTGAAACAAGATTCATCAAATTGAGAGTTTCATGAATCAATTCATTTTCATGTAGAAAGAAAAATAATTTCATGAACAAAAGAATTATATGAAACAAATTCATCATATTAAACACTTTCATGAAAAAAAAATATTCAAAAAAACAATGAAACACGCAGTTTGTACGAATTGACATAGTTTGTATTTGAAATATCCCCTATATATATATATAGGAAAGAGATCATACAAGAACACCCCATCTTTAAAGAAACACTTTGTGGACCACATATGACGTGGGTCTCACACATTAAAAAATCATATCTGGTTCAATGAGGCTCACCATTGAATCATATATGATTTTTTAATATGTGGGACCCACATCATATGTGATTCACAAGGTGTTCCTTTGCTCTTTTAGTTTACAAAGTTTTCATTTGAACCTCCATCTATATATATACATATACATACTTGGGATCATGTGAGATCAACCTGTTTTCGTGAGTTTTTTTATTTCTGAAATTTTACAGCAAAACACTATGAATGTAACATTCACAGTGTTTTTGCTGTGAAATTTTAAGTGTAAAAATGTGGTCTCACGAAAAAGACGGGTCTCATGTAAAAAGGCATGTCTCACGTGAACCCAAGAGAGAGGGGAGGGGTTAAGCTGTCGGATGTGTTTTTTAAGGTATAAGAATGTAAGTAAACCATTCAAATATCAATCTATTTTAATGAATATTTGGTCCCATAAATATCTCGATTGTTTTCTAATATAGAATGTTGATTATAATTAATGAACTTTAATTATTTCCATAAATATTTAAATAATAATAAACAAACTTTCTTTACTTGTATAAATATCTTAATTGATTGATTTATATGAATATCGTAATATGTATTTAAAACTCTCTCTACATAAGTTATAGTAGGATGATAATTTATTCAGATTTAACAAAAAATGAATTATTCAACTGTTTTATTTTATTTGTTTTATATTTAGTTATGTTTTTGAAAAATTTACAAATATACTATATAACCCAAATAAACTATTTTTAAATAAATAAATCAAAATTACCACCTCTAAATAATCAAATTAAAACCATACTTCAGTATTTCAAAAAATGTTACAAAATAAAAAACTTTCTTTACATCAATAGTCATCTCAAGTTTTCTTTTCATAAAACCCCATCTATTATTTTTGTTAAATGGTCACAAATATTCATAAAATAATTATGATTTGTTTCACAAGCTTGTAATTACCATTTTAGCCTTGTAGTGCCATCATATCTATAAAACCTCCCCTCTTGAATCACAACATTTGAAGTACAAATTCCAATTGAAAATAGGAGAAAAGTAAGAAAGGGAAGATGGAAAATTTAACGTTAGAAGAAGCGACTAAGAAGGCCGGAGATAAGTATCGGTCATTCCTCCATGAAGAATCTGAGAACACCCTCTGGAGACACGGTGGTCCTCCCATCTTTGATGCCGTTAACCAACTCTTTGAAGAAGGCCGAACCAAGGTTTGATCTGTACACATGATGTTATCATTCTTCGTTAAATAGACATTTATGTATGATCTTCCATGTCTCTTTCTTTTTGCATGCATCTTTTCAAGAAAATTAGGTACGACATGTGTTTTTGTCATTGATGTCTTGAAAGTACTTCTTGAGGTGAGAAGCAGTACACGTAATCTTTAATCAACCACAAAAATATCTTGTATGTCGTTGTTTCAGATCCCTCTAAATGTTATGATTCGAATCGTCATTTCCTTTTGTCTCAAAAAAGACGATAAAACTATGTGTGTACCTCCAAAAGGGTGTTTGGAGGCTCCTCCCTAGAGATCACCAGTTCAACTCCATCCATTGCCATTGACAATTTTTCTAGTTGTCCTCTAGTGGCCTATGGGATTTGTTAAAGTGTGTGTAAGTTGATACGAACACTTATGGTTAACCGGGAAAAAAACAATTTTTGTGATTTAATTGTGTTATGCTAATTAAATTAGTGATACCTGAAAAGAAAAAGGCATCTTTATGCATAACACGTACGATTACCATATCAATATACAAGAACTGTTGTAGTTCGTCCATCCAGATATAATATCAAAGAAGCATCTTTAGACAAACATAAAATCATAATTATCGTTATGCATGATGGTGCTGTCATCTGCATTTTTACTATATTTTTTATTAGGGATAAATAAAATACATATTTAAAGTCTCGTGTGACAATATTAATCATATATCTTTAGCTTGGAAACATATATTGTCTTTTAATAGACTCAAAAAGCCATACAATATCAGATTTCCACCTTATGACTGTTAATGTGATTGTAGGTGTGGGAAAAGGGATCACTAGAAGAAACTGTTCAAAATGCAATAAAGTCATGGGAGATGGAGTTGAGCCACAAGATTCGTATTGAAGACTTCAAGACCATCAATCCTGATAAGTTCAAGCTCATCGTCAACGGTAAACCACTTTCTTAATTATTTCCTGTTGATTTCATTAAAACTTATCAATAACATTTGATAAACACTAAATTAAATAAGTCTTCAGGATATAGATATTGAGTTTAAGAATCACACATAAACTTCCTTTCTTACTTGTGTTTGATAAACAAAAAAAATTTAGTAACAACTGTTTACACGTCTTTTATTTATTTACAAACACGACATATAACAAATTAAATGATTAATATTTGAAATTGTTACGCTTTATTTTAGTTTTTTAGAATAATCTTTTATAGTTACAAAAATCTTAAAAAATCACTATATTTGAAAATTTTAAAGCATTCTACAAAGCTTAAAAATTCAAAAATTCAAATACAGTGTATGATGTAGATTCTGCAATAATGGATTTTTAATCTAAAATAAAGTATATTTTTTTGCAAAAAAACAACTACGATGGTTATATCGACACGTTTTATTTGATAATAATTTTAATTGGTTTGTGTTCCGAGGAATATAATAAAACAAAAGAATTATTTTATAAACTCAAGTAATTAATCTCTAATTTTTTAATACAAATATTTGAAAATATGGCTTACAAAATGACATTAGATAATCACGATCACGGCCTTGTAGATTTTGTCAAAGCTAATAAAATAATATTCAAAAAATTATATTTTCTTTGTATTAGAATAATTTTTTTTTTTTTGATTAACCTGGATATCCAACCCGCTATGCGAGCCGACTAATCCCAGGGCGACTACCCGCTGCGCGAGTAGTCCGAAGTCACCGCATTTGAACCTCCGTGGCCACAAGGGGATTTTTTTTACCCCTCCCTGGATTTGAATCTGGGACCTCCTGGTACTGTTGACCTTTGGAGCCCAAGCTCAAACCATTGAATAATTAAAACTTTGAATTATATATCTATGGACAAAAATTGTAGGGGTGTTCGTGATCCGGTTTGGACCGTTTAACCTCTGAAACCACAAACCAAACCGTTATGACAGTTTAGAAATTTTTTCAAACCGAGTGGTTTGGAATCAAGTGATCGAACTGGATCATAAAAATGGGGTCTGGTCTGACTGGTTTATACGGTTTGAGCTTCTTATGGGCTTTAAACTAAAAAAATGACATTTATATCAAAAAATGAAATTTTTATCAGTGTCGTTCTAATTTGATTTTTGAAAAAATTTAGAATTTTGCCGATTTATAAATGAAAACTAAAAAACATGACGTATTTGATGAATTTTTAATAACTAATCCATAAAAGTAAATTCTACAATGTGAAAAAATAGATACAATTAATACATTTTTTTGGCAGTCGGTTGGATTCGGACTACTTAAAAATGTTTAAACCGTAGACCAGACTGGACCGAACGGTTTGGCTATTTTTCAGACCAGACCGGACCGTCAGGCCACTCAAGCCTCTAAAAACGATCTGATTTAACTTGATTCGATCGGTTTGAACGGGCCAATGTTTTTTTTAAACACCCTTAAAAATTTGGGGAAAAAATTAACATACTTTGATACAATTTATATTTTGAAAAACTAATTTTTAAAAGCTTCATTTAACTGTTTATAGTTTAGAACATGTTTATTTAATACCTAACAGTAAAAATGCGATATTTTATAAAATTTGGCGTGTTTCCTAACATAGAAATTTGTTGAATTATAGACTTTTACAATGTTGAATTTTTAAGCTATATATTTTTAAATGTGGTTTTAGAATAATATAGTTTCCAAAATAATAATTTTAGATTGTCTAACAAAAAAACATGAAATTTGTTATAATATACAAATTCATGATTACGTGTTTATCTTTTATATGATTTTTTTAATATCATGGTACTTAAAACATTTTATTTAATTTCTTGAAGGGGTAGAAATAAAATGTTTGTATGTATTTATACTATTTTAGCAAACTTTAGGCCTTTCACGTATGAACGCATAATGCTATTAGTCATTTTCATATTATGTCCATTTATCAAAAGCCTATAAAAAATTATTTCAACTTTAAGTTTGACCATTAAATTTTAAATAAAATATCTAAACACGTGAAAACAAACGTTTTATCTTAACTCCTCTAGATTAGTTAGAACAAAACTATAAAAATAAGATTGATTGTAAAGATAGATAACCAACTTTTTTAATAATCCATTAAAGATGCACTTAGATATATTATAAAAAAATGACCTCATTGACTTCATCAAAAACGCATTTAATTACGTTATCTATTAAAACTTTATTACAAAATTGAAGTTTTTTTTATTAATAATTCCAAATGTAAGTACGAGGTTAAAACTTAAACAAGAGTTCCAATTAAAAAAACCAGAAGAATTATGGTCTACTGATCAAATGCCTGGAAGATAAGGAATATCGTGTCCATTCAGGGTTCGAATCCAGATGCTCTTAACAACTGTGGTTATTAAGTTTATCAAGACTGACATATTACAGTCACTTTGCATGCAATACTCTTAAAATCAAATAAAAAAGTCAAAGTAAAAAAGAATTGTTGAAATTAATGAGAAAGTTAAAAAAAAGCAGGGAAGGAGGGGTTATCGGCGGAGGAAACATTGAAGGTGGGGAGTTACAATGCATTACTCGACAGTACACTTCCAGAAGAGTACAAGTATTACAATGCAGAACAAGAGACCTTCGAATCATCTCACGACGTTTTCCGATCGGCGTTTCCTCGTGGATTTGCGTGGGAGGTCATCAGCGTTCATTCCGGACCGCCGGTGATATCATACAAGTTCCGGCATTGGGGTTATTTTGAAGGTCCGTTCAAAGGCCATGCTCCTACCGGCGAAATCGTTGAGTTCTACGGCATGGGGATCCTCAAGGTACTTCTTCTTCGTCTCCTTCGATCTGATCGGAATAAGTTTAATTTGAAAAGAAATCATTTTTCGATTTCGAAATTAAAACGCAATTTTGGATTGAAATTGGAAGGTTGATGAATCATTGAGAGCTGAAGATGTTGAGATCTATTACGATCCAGCAGATCTTATCTCGAAGCTACTCAAAGGATCGTTGATCTCCGATCAGCAAAACGCTACCACTGATACGTCTGCTGCAAACACCACCGGTAGCTGCCCCTTTCATAATAAGAAAGCATGATCCGGTGAGATCTGTTGGTTTTCCGATCGTTTCTGTGTGTGATCTTTTTCTTCTTGTGTGTGTGTTTTGTTTCTAGTATCAGATTTGAGCCATTTGAATCTAGATCAAATTTAGTGACGTTAATTGATCTTCTGGCATTTTAGATCAAAGTTTGAATTGATCGATATAGTTAATAAGGTGTATGTATCTATGAATCATATGAGATTCAAGTTGTGAATATTGTATTGTAGCCTTTGGATTAAAGTCTCCTTTTTTTTTTTAAAGGTTGGTGATTAGTATTTGTAATTTACTAAATTTACTGTCTTTCAGAAAAAAAACGAACCGCTTTCTATTACAAATTTACTAAATTTATAATTTTGTTTCTATTTTATACCGATGCACAATGCAGCGCTCGTCATTTCGCTTCTGAAATCGAGAACTTGAACCATAATCGTAATTCATATTTCGTTATATCTATCTTTATTTTACGGATTTAAGAGTATTTGGTTTACTTTTAGTCTTATAGAGTATTTGTTTGTATTAGTAGACACAATGTTGAATATACTCAGTGAACGAAACTGTAAAATTTTGGATAAAACTTTGAAATTGATATGTAACAATACAGGAGCGGGTTCATATGAAAATGATACATATTTAAAAAAAATAAGAGAACATCACAAAATCATTATTGATTTTACATTAGCGGAGAGTCAACGGGGTGTCCAAGGGACACACGCAACTTTGAAGCCGCGGGAAATCATCAATAATTTTGTTCGCGATGTTAAATCATTAATAATTAGGTCGTTCTCGTATTCTCGCGAATAAGTTTCATTCTCGTTCAAACCTAATTCTAATATCAAATTAAAGTAAATATAAAATTACGGTTTTTAAATATAATTTTTAATCAAATTATTATTATTATATGATTTTTATTATTAGTTATTACTATTTTAAAGATAATTTAGATTTTTTTAAATGAAGTAAACTTATAGAGTTTATCATTTGGTTATTTATTAATTTTATAAAGTTTTAAAAAATTAAATGTAACCTATCAAGTATCTCCAACAAAATTTTTATTTTTTCTCTGAAATAGAAAAGTAAAAGTTAAAATATTTCAAAAAATTTACATTTGACTTTACACTTTTAAAGAAAACATGTAAAATAATATTAATTCAATGTCATTGGGGTGTATCTTCATTTGGCGACTTAGATGAAGTAGAATTCAGATCCGTGCAGTTCTCCATGACAAAGGGATGGATCTCCAGTTCTCCATTATCTTCTTTGTCCATGTTGCAACAACGACATTAAATCTATTGATCATTGCTTCATTAATTGTTTGACGACTTATCAATTGTGAAAGGATATTTTTAATTGGTGGGGTTGGTGTCTCTCGTCGCTGTCATCGATTGTAGAGTTGATTGAGTTTGCAGATTCGGAGTTATAGCAAAGTAGATGCTGCTTTTTTGGAAGGCGGTAATATGGAGAACTCTTTATTTGATTTGATGCAATTGTAACAATCAAACTTTCAAGGGGGAATCTAGGCTTCATATTGATCGGTTTTTGCAGTAAAACTTATTTCTTTCCATTGGGTCTCAAAACATGCGAAAAAATATCAGCATCCCGTGGGTTTGATTGATGTGGGAGTAAGGTCTTGTTAGTTAGCTCCTTCTTGTTGTTGTGGATTTCTTGTTGTTTCTTTGTTAAAGATGGTTGTTTCTTTTTCTATTTCTTGTAGAATTTATAACTAACTCTCCTCTTGTCTCTTTGCTTATATTTAATATATTGTTTATCAAAAGAAAAAGAATCAATCTTATTGGTGGAAATGAATAAAAATACAATTTTCCTTTTTTTACATCATTTTTTAGAAAGTTCTTTAAAATTTGAGTTTTTTATATTCTTCTATTTTATAGAACAATATAGATAAATTATTATTAACAAATAGAGAATAAAACCTTTAATTTCTGTATTTTATAGAATTTGTTCAAAATGCTCCAATAACTTATAGCAACGCCAACATCATCTCTAAATATTTTCTAAAATGGAAACTTAAAATGTCAAAATCTATAAAAAAAATTGCATTCATCTCCAACAGCATCTTCATTTTGGAGAGTCAAACATTAATTATATTATTAAAATATTCAATATATCTAAAAAATAAACTAAGTTTTATATTATTAGTGTGAGAGTAGAGTATAAATAACTAAATAATTTCCCTCACTTGGTAATCATTTTTTGGGTAATCTTCAAATATGGAGAAAAAAACACTTTCTTTCGTGCTTTCTTTATTTTGGAGAAACTTTTAGAGATGTTCTTAAAGCACAATTTTAATCTAAAACCTTCATTTTTCTCATTTTCTCTATTTTAGAGATTTTGAAAATGCTCTTATAACCCTCAATTTTAAGGTATTTTTAAAATTTTATCATAATTTATATATAAAAATAATTGATGAAAAGATGTATACGTATCCCAGTATCGACGACACCAGACAACACTGAAAGCAATACAATTATTCATTCAGAACCTTTCACGGAAGCCATGACGTCTCTACTTTCAAAAAAATTAGGATAACTTTTTAAAATCAATTGTTTTATTATATGTTACATAAATATTTTCTTCATACAATTTTTTATATACATTAATATTAAATATATATTTTTAAAGCTCCAATTCGATTAAAGATTGGTTCAATTAAGTAATTAACCACCTTAAAATTAACCCTTTCATCCAAGTAAGCAATCATATAAATAATAAGGAGCAAAATCAATATACATTAACAGCATTGGGTTTCGTTGAAAATGAAAGTTATAGTGAGAAGAGTAAAAAAATATTTTCACCCCTAGATGCACATTAGATTTAAGATTAAAAGTGATCTAAGGTTCAGATCTCTTCTTAGCTTCTCACCTTAACTCTTATTTTTACACGAAACTTCGTCTACTTTAACATATATGGATTATACAAACATAAGATCATCTCCAATAAATTCTCTAAAATAGGAAAGAAAAAAAGGTTTTGTTCTATATATTGCTTCAATAGATTCTCTATAACGTTTTTATTAGAAAAAACATAAAAATATCTCCAAGTTTTAGAGAAAATGATTATTTTATTCAATTTCACCAATGATATTGAATTATTTTTACAATATAATTCATTTAGTCATCTATACAATAAACGCTTTGTTGGATAAAATGTAATTTCTTTTTAAATATTTTAACTTTTAGTTTTCTGCTATAAATAAATTATAGAAAACCCGTTAAAAATGTTGTAAACAAGATCTTGAGTTGGAATGCTATTGTGTTATCATCATTTACCTCGCTCACACTCATTTTTCAGGAAAAATAATATGTTTACATGGTTGAAATACATACAACAACTAACAATAGAACCAAAACTTCATGTAAAAAGAAAAGGTAAAAGAGACAGTTTATAAGTTAATAGACAATGCCATCAACAAAAATTATTAAGGTTGTTTGGTTAAGGTCGACGACAGATCAATAAAAATGGAAATGAAAATGATAAAAAATAAAAATGAAAATGACTATTCATAATTTCATTCCCTCTGATTTAATAAGGAATGAAAATCTGAACTTCTGAAAAAATGAGTTCATTATATTATATAAAATCAAACAGCTTTTTTTATTATCATTCTTATTGATTGCCGCTTAATATCTTCTACGAGTCACCCCTAAGTAATTTAGATAATGATGTTGCAAGGCATTTAAGTCAACACCAACCCATGTCATGATAGAGACAAACTAATTACTTTGGACATTATCAACTCAACCAACATCTACTTCGTGCTTCATGCTCAACATTATAAATTTTTAATTTTTTTAAACTAAATTAAACAATTTATCTAACTATTAAACCAATATAAAAATTATTTATCATTGACAATCTTGTTTAAATACTATAGCATAAAATTGTCAATAAAATGAAGAATAAAAAGAGATGATTCAAATTGTTATTAGTATGGGAACTTATTTTTCCTTGAGTTGTCAAATATAATATATATATATATATATATATAGGTAAATGAATCATGAATGAATGCTTAATTTGCTTTAATACAACATACAATTACAACTCATTCCTAAGTCCTACCCTACCAACAAATAATACACATTTTTTTTTCATTTAAATATATGTTTCCGATTCAACACCTTGTCGGCTTTCGTCCACAAGTGCCAACGTCAACATTTCCGTGCAAAACTGATCATCCGGGTTTATCCACAACGCCTGCTCATATCATATCATATAAAACCATTTACTACTTGCAAAAATACAAAACACAAAAATATAATTACTTACAAATCTTCTTTAACTTACCTTATGATAGCATGTAATTGCAGCAGTATAATTATCCTGTCAAATACACACAAATTTCAAAATTGGATATTCCATAAATAATTAAATATAGTAAACAACTGCTCTATCCTTTAGGGTAAAGGGCAAGTCAACATACATCACATCCCCTAGACCCTGCTTTCAAGTGGGATATACCATATCCATTTGGTTTTTCTGTGAAGGGTATCCCAGGCTATTGCTATACCTGGACTAACCCCGGCAAATTATGACTGTAATACATCAACCCTGATAAATTCAGTGGCCACAATTGTTGTGTACGTCTGGATTCGAACCCTAGGCAGATGGGATATTCCACCACATCCGTCAGGGCCTCAAACCAGTACGTCACAACCCTTGTGGTTGCCATATCCGTTTGGTTTGGTTATTCTTTTGGGAAATTGACTAAAATAGCCAATCTTCCCACCTCTATTAACTTTTTAGCCATATTTTCAAGGTAATTCCCAAAATAACCATTTTTTATGCAAATGTTTACGCATTTGCATAAACATCAAGAGTAAAGCGATTTTTTTCATAAAAGATCCTCAGCTTGTGCAAAATGTGCGAAAAAAGAGATGGCATATAAGATACAATTTGAAAATTATAAGCAGAAACTACAATTTAATAAGGCCACAATTTTTACCTGCAGATGGTATGTGTATGCTAAACCAGCATATGTGCATAAGCTTCTAGTTGACAGTGCAAGGGCCTTTTCGTAATACGTGATTGCTTCATTGTACCTCCTAATACAAAAAGAAATATTAACACAACAACTATAAGTTCAACAGTCATAAACCCTAAAAGTTAGGACAGAAAAAGGTGTACATACTTCAATTTTCTTAAAGAATGAGCAAGATTAACCACGGTTGATTCCCACATCTCATTTAATGGCGATGGCATGTGAGCCAAAGTCTTTTCGAACCACCATACTGCCTTTTTATACCTAAAAAGTTTTCATTAGTTTGCTAGTTAGTAAGGGAACGAGAATAATACGGTAATTATCAAACATCTAATTATTAAGAACCGAAATAAAGAAATAAGAGAGAAAAGATGCTAACTGTTTCATATGATATGCGACAACTCCAAGTTCATTATATACAAGTGGATCTGAAGGGCATATGGCCTTTGCCTGCATGAAAAACTGAAAAGGGGTACCAAATAAGAACTCGTATTAGGTTCTCCATCATCAAAAAGCCCACACTAACACGGTTGGGTTCCGGTGAGAATGAAAGTTATGGTGAGAACGGTAAGAAGGGATCTCCACCCTTGGATTAATCCTAATTGAAGATCAACAGTAATGAGATGCACCGGATATATCGTATAACCCACACCGGATATATCGTATAACCCATTGAACAGTAATGAAGATCAACAGTAATTGAAGATCAACACACTAAATGGGTTATACGATATATCCGGTGTGGAAGTAGGCCAACATTTTTATTGGAAAATCGGGGGTTTCCCTTTTAAATCGCAATTCATGGGTTGTTTTGGGATTAAAAGTGATCAACGGTCCAAATCCCTTCTTACAGTTCTCACTTAACTCCTATTCTCACATGATCCTTTATCTTAATTGACAATGTTCATATAGTACCTGATCAGCAAGTTTGAAGCTGTGTGTACGCATGTATTCCATTCCAATATACAAAGTAGGCAAGTGACACCTGTGATAATAAGAAAACATTCAAGATTTAGCCTTTAACTAAAAATACATAATTCACATATGAATATATGATTATGCAAGGATTCACACATATATTTACACCGAATAACAACCAGTAAAGTTCTATTTAGACAACAATCACCATACTTCAAATTCTAACAAAAGAAAGATTGTTGAAATAAATGTTGCATTTTCAATTATTATTAGGAATTTAATTATTAAATGCAAGCAAATTTAATGAAGAAAAGTTGCATTACCCAGGAAATAAACGAGCAGCAGTGCGATAACCTGACATAGCTTGGTCACCTTCTTCTTTGGCTGCATAAGCATTTCCATACCCTATCCAACCAGGAGCAAACGTTCCATCTAAGCTAGTAGCCTTACTGTCAAAGAAAAAGATTGCAGATTAGCTGGATATAAATAAAATCAAATCAAATAGAACATTCAGCCAACTAATAGTCAAAGAATACGACACCAAAAGAAATGCAATGCTTATTCTATGATTCTTGTCCAGTAAGGGGCTGTTTGGTTGGTTTTCTATTAAGTCATGTATGGATAAAGTTGTCTGTGTAGATTAATCTGTGTGTATAGATTGTGAAGACTTTTGTTTGGAGGGTGGTTTTTTGTAGATGGAAGAAGCGTGTTCTTTAATTGGGACGGGGAGGTTTGGAAAAGAAAAGTAGCTTTCTGCATAAAGCTCCCCCCCCCCCAGAAGCTTAATGAATAAGCCACTTTATATATCATTAAGCCACTGCCAAACAGTCATATATATATAGCTGACTGAATAAGCTGTGAGTCCCATTAAGCTCATTAGGCCACTAAGAAACAAGAACACTGTATATTACCTGAAATAACGACGTGACTGATCATACTTCTTGATACAATAGTAGTAGCAACCAACAGCAAACCATGATATCGCCCTTGTGGAAAGAAAATGATAGCCAAAAGCACCAGTGAGTCATTTTGTCATTTTAAGACAAAAAAAATGCAAGAAACATATACTTTCACAAATTATAACTTGAGAAAACAAAGAAAAATGATGTTGCATAGCGAACCTAACAAGTTGCAATTTCTTACTTTTGAGGATAGTCCTTGACTAAGTTGCAAGCCATGAGATAGAGTTCATTTGAGTGTCCAAGCTCCATTGCAGCTGCTATATGAACCATGGTACTTTTAAGATGGAATGGATCCTTCTCAAGCAATCTGGGTGACCAAACCATGATGCAAATATTCAAGAACCATTAGATCAAAGATATCAGGTACAATTAATTAGATTCTTTTCTGTCAGATACTGGTTAACTTACATTGAAGTCAATTCAAAGCATTTCTGATATTCACCACATTGATGGTAGTATTCAGCTTTGCACGCCAAAAGATCCGTGTTATTTTTTAGTGTACAAATCAAGTTCTGGTTTGACGGTTTTATGCTAATATCTTCTTTCTCAAGTTCATTGAATGTCTCTTCAACAACACTTGCTTTATCATACTGAACAAAAACAAAGATGAGAAAGAGAGTGAGAATGAGGTGTTACATCACAAGATAAGATGGCACTGTAATAGAAAGTGTAATATGTTTCACTTTTACACAACAAATATCACATAAGCATTCTGAATTTGTAGATACCTTTTTTATTAAACATGAATAGAATGAAGATAGCCAGCCATCTTCTTGAGCAAACTGCAGAGATGAAAGAAGACTTTTCTCTGAAATTGAATAACAAATCAAACAATGACATGGTGACCACTTTGATATAAACAATGTATTCATGCAAAAAATATATATATAAATGAATGTTTAGATGCAGATATCCTTTTCTAGGGAGATACAATGAACATTTAATAAAAGATCAGATGGCCTGAGTAGGATGACATAAAGATAAATAGTCTGAGAGCAAGTGCAAATGAGCTACCTTCTTCACATGTTAGCATGTGATTCTCAGTAAGACATTCCAGGGCCTGAAACAAAAAAAAAGAAAGCACAAATAAATATATAAGTATTTCGAAATATATTATGCAAAAGTGGCACATATCAAACAGCCAAGTTCTGACATAGGAAACCAAGCTAACAATCAACATAAACAATGGCGTCATGTTGGAGAAGTATTAAACAAGAAAGATGATGATGACACCAGTGAAAATAATTACACAAAGTTGCAACTGCACATGGTAGTGCTTACCTCATAGCACAAAGGATCAGCTCTAATTGCAGCCTTGTACCTAGAGCATCATAAGTAGAGTAAGATATTCTAGATTGGACAGTTACTCTCCAAAGAGATAAAAGACTCGATAAAAAGACAAGAAAAAAATGTTGATACATCAAAATTTGATTTTCAACAGTTTGTAACTTTACCCCTGGCTTTGTGCAACATTTAATCCTCTGGGGTATAATATATCATTGCTTTAGGTAGATATATATGTAAGAACATCTTAAAATCCAAGAAGGAGATACAAATAAAGAACCAAGAGCATGGATTTATCAACATTATATTCCCGTGAAGTTGATCATTTGATTATAACTATATCCTCAAGGCATGTGACACAATGGCTGAAACGCACATGAACTCCCCTGTTCACTATTGTGTCTCCTAATAAGATGGAATTTATCACTTCCAACCAATACCTTTTTTTATTTCTAATATCAAACATTGCAACTCTTTCAAGGGTCCTGCAGGACATCAGTGACTTCTACATGATATTAAGCCAAATATATCCCTCTACCAGGTTTAACTAAGAGTACAAAATAATTGTACAAGTAAAGTTACATCAAAACAGGATTGTGTAATGATTCCACATTGCAACACATGTTGAAACTAACCACTGTCGTGCCTGAGAACGATTCTCCAGAGCTTCATATGCCTTGCCTCTAAGAAAACATATTGCTGACGATATCTGTAATACAATAGATGTATGAGTTCTTGGCCATCAGAACTAGCAATAACAATTTATGAGCAAGAAAAGATGAATGAAAGAGAAACAGAATAAATATATAAGATTCTTAGAATTTTGAAGTTGTTCTATTAATAAAAATCATTAAAAAAAAGGCAGCAATTTTGTGCTGAAAAGGAATTACAATGAAGAGATCAAACTATTGTCATGAGCAATATAAAATATTTAGGCAGTGATGTATGACATCAAAAAAATTGGATAAAGGGAGATTAAAAATGTTAGAAGTTAGAACACTCCTTCCTAGCTTGCTTCCTCTTTCTTCTCTCATACCTAAAGAAGCATGTATCATTAATTTTCTGATCATGTAGTCAATAAAGATCGCTAATTGTACATATATTATGAGAACTCAAGTTCATGATATCAATTTAATCTACACATAAAGTGAGGAAGTGCATAAAGTGATTCAGAAAATCACAGTGGTTTTTTCTAGGACAGTGCAATCATAAATAGAAAAGCTTATCTTCGTCAATTCTTCCCCTTTCCATTTTAAAGGTCTTTGAAACAGATCAATACATTAATAATTTTTTCAATATACACCACTTTACTCATTGATATTATTTGGTATATCACTTCCCAAAACCGAATAGAATTGAAAGATATGGAGTTAAAATTAGAGTGAACTGCAAATAGAAAATTTACATTAATTTCACGATCTTCGCAATCTTTATCCAGGTACATGACATTAGAATCCTTGGTATCACTAAAGTTTCCATGTTCGTCCACCTTAGCTTCTCCAAGCATTAGCAAACACTGATCCCACTCCTTCAGTTCCTCCTGATCAGACACATTTTGAAATAATCAGTAATGATCACCCAACCACTACCACATAACAGAAGCATTGCCATAGACAATACTTTGCTCATGGTCTTGATTAGTGCGAAAAAAGTTGAAATGTTGGCATCCAATTTTGCAACAGAGGGACAAAATGATCCGAAAAGAATCACATCTTCAATTTTGAAGTCAAAAAACAACAAGTAAATAAAACTTGGTCAGAAATTCAGATTGAAAAAAAGGGAATTTATAGGTTCAAGAAGCACCAACAGCTTGATGTTGCCAGGCCTACCAGTAACTTGCACAAATACTCCTAGTTTGGAATTTTAAATTTCAGCTGAGGAACACAAGAGTGATTCTTTTCCTTTTTTGAATGGAAAAAAAAAATCGAAAGTAAAGAACAAATCCAAAGCCGTAAAATAAACTTAAATTAAATACAAGTATGATGAATTGGGGCAAGAATAGGAGACTAACGAGGCATTTGGCGGCCAGATAACGAAAACGAAGATCACGGAGGACGATCTGAGATGCATTGAGGAGGTGGAAAGCACGACGGTAATGTCGACCAAGAAATAGGGCTTGTGCTTGCATGTAGATATCGGCGGGATCGGAAGTGAAGGCGACGACCTTGTCGGCGAAGAAGATCGCCGACGAGTATAGATGTTTGCTGACGCAATCTCTAACAACTCCTCTCAACTTCTCGATTTCTTCTTCCCTCATCTTTTCTCCACTTCCTTTTTCAAAAATTTCAAATCTTGAGAGAGAGAGAGAGAGAGAGGGTTTGTGGGAGTGGGAGAGTGAATGAGAGTTTATGCAGACGGGAAAAAAGCGGGAGGCGAATTTCTTGGTTTTGAGGGTAAGGTCTGGTCCGTTAAGTGCCGGCCCATTTGGCCCGTTTGTTAAATATTGGATCATTTGGCCCAATTATCTCGACCACATTTTAAATAATTAGAAAAATGTTACATTTAGTGAAATTAATGCAAAGGGTTGGGTTCATGCGAGATCGGTTTGTTTTCTTGAGATCCGTGAGACCATAATTTTATAATTGAAACTTCACAGCAAAAACACTGTGAAGGTAAAAAAAATCTGAACCTTTACAACAAACTACTGTGAAGATAACATTCACGGTATTCTGTTGTGAAGATAACATTCACGGTATTCTGTTGTGAAGTTTCATATGTAAGAAGATGATCTCACGGGCTTACGAAAACAGTTTGGTTTCACGTGATCCCAAATATTCATATGAATTTTATTTGAAGAGTGGGTGAGAATATGGATGGTAAGTTGCCTAATACTTCTAATTCCTATTTCTTCATCAAATATTGGGCATGAATCCCATATGATTTTAAATGCGATGTTTAATGTTAAATTACATGTGATTCAATCGTTTTATTATTATTTTATTTGGTAACTATTTCCGTATCGTATGAATCTAACTTTATATATTCGTGTGGTCAAGTTTTTGTCTATAGTTTTATATTGAGCTCAAAATTGGAAAACTTTGAAGGTTGTTACTTTGTTTGACCATTTTAATTTATTTTATGGGTTATTTATCAAACGCTAACAATATATATGATTGAGTGAGCATAATAAGAATCAATGATATCTAAAAAAACTTATTATTGTTTACCAAACAATTACCGAGTATGCGCTTACCTGCAAGAAACATCACCATCATTTACATTATCGTGTAACATTCTCAGCCACCAAAATGAAATATTAGCAAGTGTCTTAAATCCGGTGGGCGTTTACCAGGTAAGAGTATTTTCCATCACTTATATGGTAAGACTCTCGGTCTTTGTTATGTCTCTTACCAGATAAGATTATCTATCATTGTAATGTTCGATATGTAAGGTAAGTGATATCGACAAGTGTTTCGTAAACTGCCCTTGAGTGATAAACATTTACCAACAACCTTACTATATCATTTTGATGTCTGAAAATGTTACCGACAAAGTAAGAGGAGTAATTCGTACATGATAAAAACTTGTCATTGTTCTTTTCATTAAGTGTTATTTTTGGATAATATGGATTGCTTTGATACATACATGGTATTTGTTGAAAATGAACGTTTATTGTATATTTTATGTATTAAATTACATAAAACAATATAATCTTTAATGATTGTGTGAGAATAGAAGTTAACATGAAAAGCATAACAAGAGATCTGGACTTTTGATCATTTTGAATTTCATTTCCACTGTATAAGTTATGTTTCTTTCGAGAATTGATCTGATAGATTTCGATGCATCTTTAATCTTCAATTAAATTGATTAAAGGGTGGAAACGTTTTCTTATCCTCCTTATCCTAACTTTTATTCTCATAAAAAACAACCCATAATCATTATTAAAAATAGTTCTAAAAAAATGAACACTATTTATCAAAGGGCTTAGAATGAAAAATGCAATTCGGGCCCACCGAAATATTTGAAACTTTGTATGGTATCACGTTTTAAGCATAACGTACAACACATCCTCCATTGCTGCCGGCTCTGCTAAAAGTTTGAAGAGGATTCTGTCCCTCTTTCTGCAAATTATATTTGTGGCTGTCTTTTTGTTCTTTGCTGATTCCGTCTTCATGTTCCTTGCTTTTTTTTAATACCTGGTTCTTTTGGAGTTTTCTTTCCTGCTTGTTGAAAATTGTTTCTAATAATGGCAATGAGAAGAAAACTTTTCCAAGATTGGTTGCACGGAAAGTGTTCGACGAAATGCTTAAAAGAGAATTCCAACAAATTCAACTACTTACTATGCATATGAACCATTACCATGATCATGGTTCAACAATACACATTTTGCAAGTTCTTTAAAACACTGGATAATTTGATTTATAGACCATTTGATCCAAGATCACACCTTATTTAGAACATTTGTTGCCATATATACGCTAATGCGTAGTCGGGTAGGCGCTTGCTAAATTATATTATCTTAACAGATGAATATGATAATGACCAACAATTTTACTGGAAGAGCGAAAATGACGGAGAGTCTTACCTGCCAGTAAGTGAAGGCGACGACTCTTTATCTTGTTAGCGCTTACCAGATAAATTTTTGCATACAGTGTCGTTTAGATTTTACCTGATAAGATAAGTGATAGTGTTAAATTTAAACGTTTACCGGGTAAGTGTTTGGGTACATGGCCCGCTTTATTTATTTATATTCATTTTGCCAAGGTAGAAAACATCAATTGATGACTTCTTTTGTGTTTCCACGGATTAGGCTACACATCAAAATATGAAGCATGCTTTTCTTGATCATCTTGGACGGCAGCCTATGCAATGCCGGCTAAAACTAGTAGAAAGAGCAGGTACATTACCACCTAAGAATATCCCATTTTTGTAATTCTAAAAGAACCCGTTATTTGAACACTTTTTTTATAAATTTTGTCTCACATACATCACCGTCAGATATCTCTTTTTATATGTTCAATGTTCTGATTTAACTTAAAAAAGATCAAAATAGTAACACCCACTAAACGTTTGGACTAGAGTCTAGATCCAATGAATTATCGATGATACATCAATAGAAAGATGATGAAAATTTCTACGCTTTAAACATGGTTTTTGAGTTTTGGTAAATTTGGAAAAATACAAAGAAAAGATGCCCTTCCATGTAATCCAACCTTTTCTTTTCCCTTAAAATATGGAAAGTCAATCTTAGTTGCCAAACTCTTGATAGGGAAATGCATACAAATCTCACCTTGCAGTCCTTATTAATAAATCTGACTTTCAGGTGGAATAAAAATAAAAATGTGTCCCCTGAAATTATTCCGACCCTTGACCTTAAATAATATATAAGCTAGTTGTGTATCCGTGTGTTTGATAAAATATTTATTATAAGTTGGGTATGATTAAAAAAAATCCAATATTTATGTTTGAACAAAATAGAAATTACAATAATTAGCAATATTTATGTTTATAACAAGAGTGTTGAACTACTTTTATAGGCATGAAACACAATTAATCTTCTGTTTCTCTTTTTATTTTAGCTAAAAATTTATCACAATCTCTTATTGCATTATTGATCTGTACATAATGCTTAATTAATATTATATTATTGAAATTTAAGAGTATTACTTAAATGTTTAGAACAAGTTAACATGTCACTAAATTTATTTTAATGTTTGACTTATTTCCTTGCCGACTTTTGTCTGATTAGTTTGTCCTTAACAATACAAAAAAGATTATCCCCTTGATTACTCTCCTATTCCATCAGAGGTCAAATTCTACATTTTCAATTCCCTCCAAAATTCTTACATCAGAGTTTAATATCAGCTAGACTTTGAACCATTTATTCTTCATATTTATCATAACCTTCTTCTCTCCTTAAGGGCTTTTTCAGAGAATAATCTAATAAGGTTCCATATTAGAGACACATTTGACCAATGTGTACCCTTCTAGTCTCTATTGAAAGGAACGTGTTAGTCTGTTAGAGTGTCACATCAGCTAGACAGTTGTTAACACAACCCCAATAGTTATCTTGGCAACATTATTAGTGTTAGATTCAAACTCAATACCTCTAAATTATTCTGAAAAAGTAGTAAATTTAATGATTATACTTAAATATTATCATTCTAAATAAAAAAAAGATAATATATAAATGTAGTTCCAAAAGAATTCATCTCATCGAGTCATGACCTTTAAGAAGTATGCCACTATAAACTCAGAGTTCTCCACCCCATGTAGTGATGGAGGAAGTATAATCTAACTAAAACACTATCAATTAAGTCTATATTTTTGCGTGTACACCAACTTTAAGTAACTGTAATGATTATGTTTGTTCCTTATTTAACTTTAATTTCATCTTTATAATTTATATCCCTGTGCATCAAACACTTGTACTCTATGCATGTTTGATGGTACAAACACTACAAAAAAATACCTTATAGGACTTAAGTTTATAGAACCAAACCAAAAAACGTCCTATCTAAAAGTGTTACAAGAGGTTTATAGGACGTTTTTAGACATTTTTACAAAAAAATTAGGACACTTTTTAAATAAAATGCCGTGCCGTATCAACTATTTTATACGACACTATTTGAAAAAGTGTCCTATAAAATAGCTAATAGGATACTTTATTTCAAAGCTAGTGTCCTAAAAAACGTCTGAAAGCGTTTTATAAACTTATTGTAACGCTTTATAGTTTATAAGTTCTATAAAGTATTCTTTTAGGACGTTTCTATGCGTCCTATAAAGCCAATTTTGTTACAGTGAAACTGTGTTTTCGTGTATGCCACTAGTTCTTTAGCCCACATTCCAACACTATTGGAACCAACAGTAAAATAAGAAAAGAAGATCCAAATAACAACTTCTTGCCGGCGGCTTAGTTCATATGGACCTACCCAACTTCCACAAAAGCCTCTACTAATCACACTTTTTTATAACAAAGACTCCTAAACCTTTGACCTTATTTACAATTAGTTACTATATATATATATATAGCATGCAATGTATAAGTATAACCTAAATCAAACAACCCAAAAGCTCATCCAACAGTTTTCTTTAACCTCTTCTTTCCAAATTTATCAATTTCTTATTGTAATCAGTCGTCAAATGGCTCGTATAACTATGCTATCATTGGTTACGAGTCTTATGATTGTTGTGTTAATATGTTATGCATCATGTTTAGATGCAAGAAAACTGTTGAATCAAAAGGAATTGGTTATGGAGGGTACCACTACACCCATAACTGTTTTGAGTGAAAAGCTATTTGCTCTTCACCTTGCCCATATCGACCGGATTTTGCAGTCTGTACCTAGTCCTGGTGCTGGTCATTAAGCTCCCACCGGTTGACGGCTTGCATTTGCGCTCTATATACAGAAAGTTATATATAGATATAAGATATATTTCATATTTGTTTGCTATATATGAATACATTATATATATATATATATAGGATAGTGTTTAGAATTGAATACAATTTGGGTTGGTTTGATCATGGATCAAGTACTTAATACTAGTTATATATAAAGAAGCAATTTGTGTTTGTTAACTTTTGGGTTTTTTTTTTGTTGGGTTGAAAAGAAGCTGAAATCAATAGTATGATGATTGATGCATATATTGAAATACAAATGAAAGTAGTTTAAACTTGCTGATAATGGTTTTTTAGTTTCTATGCTCAATGAAGCCCCTCTTTAGAAACTATGCTACTATGTTGCACTATCTTAAAAAATATGCTTATAACTTGGGGAAAATGGCACAAATAGTCATTTCAGCTGACACCACCTCTGCAAATAACCATTCCTCAACTTGATTTAGCATTATCGGGTAACATTCTCGGCCATAAAAGATAAGAGGTCAGGTTTAGACTTCTAGCCACAGTCATTCGCTATGTTGAACTATGAAACCATATATAAACTCTGATTTTGTTACATTTCTCGCCTATGTGGGACAGTGCACGTCATGCACTTCCTTTTTGATGCTCGGTCCATTTGCAACATTTTCGTCAATCAATTTCTCATTCAGATTTGTTTTAGGCATATAATATATACTCCTTAAATCTAGTCGATCTAACGATCTCGAACAAATACTAAAACTTGTTTAATTTAACCGGTCGAGCTCCAAAATACCAATGTATGATGCTTGACTCAACTTGTTCGAAATCTCGACACTACAAAAAACGTTAGTTTTGCCGGCGGGTTTGAGAAACCCGTCGGTAAAAGTAACTTTTACCGGCAAAAGTCGTTATTTTTGTAGTGCGATCAAAAGTTGATGAACGTGTCATATTTGTTATAAATCTTAAATTGTTATCTTACTAATATTAATTGTATTGAGGGAGGTTCAAGAGAAAACGCTAAAAAAGAGAAAACCGAAGGTTCAAGGGAGGTTCATGTATTTTTTTTCATTTTTGTTTACATTTTATTTGTTGGGGTGTCCGTAATGTTCTTATGCAAAAAATGCACTATTTTATAAGAACTACCATTGTAGAGAGGTTCTTATAAGAACCTAACATGCTATAGGTACTTCAATTCAACAAGAATCTTGGTTCTTACCATGATTTTTGTGAAAAATGACATTTTACTTATTTTTGATTTATTTTTTTGATATGCATATTAATTTATTTAATAATTATTTATGATAAAAGAATCAACGTGACCCACTAAAAGGAGGTTCTTATAAGAACCATTTTTGTGAAATTCTCGATGAGTTATTAACTTGATAAAGTAGACTTAAAGTGATAAAAAAATTGTATAAAAAGAAGGTTCTTACATGTGTGATGGTAAATGTAATGTTTTGTACTTGTGCATTGAATGCGAAGCGACCCCCACCTCGAAGAATATTTAACATCCATTCATTTCTCTAGAAAAAAATCTATCTAATTTTGATATTTAGAGCATTTTTAACGGTTATTAGAGTATCTTCAACAAATTTTCTAAAATTTCTCTAAAACGAATAATTAAAAGATAAAATCTTTAAAAAAAAATTACATTCTTCTCTAACAAATTTTCCATTTTGAAGAATCCAACATTGATTATAATATTAAAATATTGCATTATTTATTAAAATATTATTTGTATCTTTAAATATTTATTTTTCAAAGTTTCCTATTGGCCATCTCATTTGGTAATTATCTTTGAAGTGAACTTCATATTTGGAGAAAAAATCACTCTCTTTCCTACTTTTTTCATTTTAGAGAAGCTATTGGAACAAAATACTTGCTCAAAATCTTATTTTCTCCATTTTTCTCATTTTGGGAAAGTTGTTGTAGATGTTCTTATGTTTTAGCATCTTTAACACCAACTTTATTAATACATTAATAAAATGTTATTTCTCGTTTCTACATATTTGATTTAAGCACATGTTATGATAGGAAATCATTAAAATATTATTTTTCTTTTTTCTACAAAATTTTAGATATTTCTTTAAATTAGAGATTTCCGTCTTATCTCTCTCTTATTTTATTTATTTTAGCATATCATTTAATATAGCTCTTTGAGTATAAAAAAAACTTTAAATCTTCAAAGAAAAAATTATAGCATTCCAAAGTGATTGGTTTTAAAATTTTATGACCAAAGTGTTACCTCAATTATGAGATTGGTTTTAAAAATTTAACTTTTTTTGTATGAATTAAGGGTTGAATGTAAAATTGTTTCATAAGTGTTTTAAATGAATAGTCAAAAATTATTATTTCATCTTTTCAATCCGGTGTATTATAAATTGCCTATTTATTAGACGATAGATTATTTGAGAATAAGAGTTAATTTAGAAATGTAATAATGGATTTGGACGCCTTATCATTTTTAATTCCAGAACAATCTAAGGGAACTGATGTAATGTATCTTGTTAGTGTTGATTTAGTGGTTCTCTTCGATTATGATAGATTCAAAGGTGCATATCTCTTCTAACCATTCTCACCATAACTTTCATTTCCATCGAAACCAACCCTTACATAACATTTAAGTGATTCCAATAAATTAGAGTGGTTCCAAACAAAAACAATAATCAAATAAGTGAACACGAGAACAACTAAATCATATTTAAATCTACATTGAGGTCGAGTGTAAATCATAGAGGGTCCTTCAATTGTTAACTCAATTAATTGTGTTAACCAGACATTTTCGTGTTTTTTATTATTGATATCATATTTCTTAAATATCTTGTTCACTTAATTATTACATTATTTAATTACCACATTTCTTGATTACCTCATTAACTTAATTGTTCACCTATAAAATTTCTGATTTCACTGATCAACTTGTTTAAACTTTCTTAGTTATCTTATTCAGTTTCTAGTTTCACATATGAACGATAAATAAAAATCATTTTTTCACTTTAAGGTTTCACCTATGAAATTTGATTATATGGTTTCATTTATGAACATTAAATAAAAATCGTTGTTTCATTTTCTGATTTCACTAATGAACTTTGATTATATGGTTTCACTTATATACTTTAAATAAAAACTATTGTCTCGTTTTCTAGTTTCACCTGTGAATTTTAAACAAAAATCAATGATTCATTTTCAAGTTCACCTATGAAGTTTTTCATTTTATCTTTAAACAAAAATTATATAAATATTATTAAAAATATCCATTATTTCCAAAAATAAAATATGATTTCTTTTAAAAATAATATATACATATTATTGATTATCTTCCAAAATAAAATATGATAACTTGTTCCAAAGTTGCCCTTCATTTAATATTATTTATTTTGTTTCTTTTTTTATCAGATTATAATCTCCATTTAATCATAATCATTGATTAAAATAATGAAAAACTTAGATCGATTAACAAAATTAACATAATTAATTGAGTTAACAATTAAAGAAGACTCATAAATTATATGTAATTACATGTGACCCTGGCCATAGGCAAATCCCCTTACACTCAATACATATATTATGTTCCATAATCAAGTATAATTCAACATCAAAATCACATGTTACCTAAATTTTTTATGTTATCTTATTTTTCAGTTCTCCTTTCATATCATTCTCAACCATCAAAAACCAATAAAAATTTTTATCAAAAATGATAAAATAACAACTATATCATTTACTCAGTTTTGAACTTATAAATTATGATCTCCTCATCTTATTTTGACTACCTCATTTGTTATTTGACCATAAGTAAATAAAGAGGTACTGTCTCAACAGACTTTTTGACCATAATAAGTGTTTTGACCAAAAATAAATATAAACATTTATTAAAAAAAAATTACCACTTGCAACAAAATCGTCTCTAATCTTTATATACTTAGCATTTTATTGTATATCATAAAAGTTGTCGTTAATTGTTTAAATTTTCATAAAACGTATATTGTTAAGGGTGAAGTTGTTTGTCACGTCCTGGTTTCTATATGACTATTACAATTTTCATATCTTAAATCATAACATGAATGCTAAGGATGCGTTTAGTTAGCAAAAACTGTTTTTATTTTCCAAGAAAACGTTTTCAGAAAATGAAGTTGAGTTTTCATTCTCAGTTTTCTATGAAATTTTTCGAAAACGTGTTTAGTTAAAATAGTGAAGTTTTCATTTTCATTTTTAGAAAATTAGAAAACGCGTGTGGTTGTACATTTCTACCATTTCTCATTTTTCATCTTCCATTTTTTTCAAATTAGAATCTGTGTGTATGTGAATGGGGGTGTGTGTGTGTATGAAAGTGTGTGCATGAAAATGAAAGTGTATTTGTGTCTGTGAAAGTGCACGCACACGTGTGTGTGTGTGTGTGTGTGTGTGTGTGTGTGTGTGAATGTGTGTGCGTATCTGTGAAAGTGAGTGTGTGTGTGTGTGTGAAAGTGTGTATATGTAAATGTGGAAAAAAAAATTAGAAAACAAAAAACTCGAGAAGTGATAAAAAGTAGTTTTCTAAATTCAATGTAATTTTAAAAAATGAGATTTTTCGTTTTCTTGGAATTTTTTTGAAAACTGAATGAACTAAACGCGTTTTTCAAATTTTAATTTTCTCTGAAATTTTTTTCTACAAAACAGGAAATTTTTCTGTAACTAAACGCACCTTAAGTATTTGACAATATATCTCAACGAGTAAGGTTTAGAGGTAAATCTCTCAATAAATGAAAAGCTAAAAAACAACTTAATAATCATTCGTTTGTATGGTATGCACATATGCATATAAGGAATTGAAGATGTTTTATGGTTTCTATGCACATATACATAACTCATGTGCATACTAGACATATTATTTGTAAGCACATCATTATTAAGGTGTTTTTTAGTTTTTCATTTTTTGTGTTTTTTTAACCTCGTTCATATCTCAACAGATAGAATAAATATAGGCTTCATGTTTAACCATAAAACATGACTTGTCTTTACAACAATTATAACCGAGAGTCAACATAACAACGTAACATGAACAATGGTTATGCATACCTCTCAATTAGACTTCTTCTTTGTTTTTTTCATTTTCGACATTTTATTTTCCTAATATACATGTCACTAGTCGACTAATAAATTTAGCAAGTTCACCATTTCATGCAAATAATATTTCAAAACATATAATGTAAAATCATGAAATCAGAAATAGAAATTTGTTTTTATATACAAACACAAGTTGGTTAATGGTTATAATGTGCAATATGTCATTTGAAAACACTTCGCTGAAAAAAAACATTTAAGCATATAAACTTTATAACATTTTTGCACATGTAGAAACATCGCTTTCTGGATATCCCACCTCTGAACTAGTACGGTAGGGGTCACACTTGTCTATCACGAGATCCAGTGACTCTCGTTATGTATTGGTGACATCTTCTGTCACACGCAACACACAATGAAGGTGCTTCAGAGTTCGAATAGTGTATTGATTCGGGGACAGACCTGTAGTAGTGGTCACGGTGGAATGGGCCACCATATTATTTTGTCCGGCGAAGGTAAAAAAATATAGGTTTGTGAAGGTGCAACCATATCGTTTTAGAAACTTCAAAAGGGTGCAACTAAACTCTTGAAAATCAACAAAAAAGACCCCGAAAAAACTCTTGAATCAATCAAAAAACCAAAAATAAAACTCTTGAAATAAACCAAAAAAACCATTGAAATCGATCGAAAAAAAGGGGAAAACTCTTGAAATAAATCGAAAAAACGTGGAAAAAACCATTGAAATCGATCGAAAAAAAGGGGAAAACTCTTGAAATAAACCCAAAAAAACTCTGGAAATTGATACCCCCCCCCCCCCGGGGCTGGGAAAAACCTCTCGAAATCAAGTAAAAAACTTTAAAAATCCACCGATATATTGGAATTAGGCTAAAAACACATTGAAAGATATTCAACGTTAGTAAAAAATATGAAAACACGTCGAAAAAAACCCGTGTTTTTTGTAATAATTTTTAAATTACATTATATGGTGCTAATGATGCCACTGTATAAAAAAATTATGGGTATATCCCTGTATTGATCTATCTTATATTAGCCCTCTTGGATCTTCATGGCGCCCAATCTATCTCTACTCAAGACCCATTACGCGACTCCACACAAGTATCCATAAAAGATTTTCATGTACACTTTTAAATTTTAATAGCATGTTGTTATATACGACATGCTTAATAACTTTAAAACATGTAGACACATAACATGAACGTGTAATTCTTTTTTAAATATCATAAACGTATACATATGTATGTGCCCCAAGTATGAAAATCACAAGAAACCTGCCTTACCGTGCATGGTTAATAACTTTGTTTGAAGTAAAACTGACACAACATAGCATACACATTAAAATGGCGTTTGTTTTTTTAAGAGGTGTTGAAGTCTGAAGTCTGATTTCAGTTCTGAAATGGTTATGAAACGTCTAAAAGAATAAGACATAAATGGTGATTAAAAGCTTAAAATGAAAAAACAAACAAGGCCTAAGTGTCCAACCATACTATTGAACGCTACAAACAACTTATATTGAAGGGAGGAAAACCCCTCCTCGAAATCAACAAAAAAAACTTAAAAATCCCTCGAAACTATGGAAATCGGCTAAAAAAATATAGGGCGACTTTGGGGGCCTGTAATCCAACCTAAAGGTGCTCTCGCTAGACAAAAATTATGGATCCATCATTCTACGTGATATCAACCACAGGGTCTAAGCGACCTTATACATTACTTCAGATTCGTTTACCAGCTCGCTTTTACTAAAGATGATTTCAAGCAACTCGCCCCAACTTTCACCTTACAAGAGTTCCAACTCACTTTCAACAATCCAACCTCACGTTCAAATGCAACTTCCTAAACGACTACCGATTCGCCTAGTTCATCAGCTTCGCAAACTTAGACGCGACCTTACTCAACTGATGTTTGAATATGCTATATTGCACAAAGGGTTGGCTTTGTCTTAATTCTATTCACGTCATTCTAGACATTATAGTCAGGATTAAAATGATAAATTTTTTCATTTTTTATTTTTCATTTATCAGAATCCATGCATTATAAAATCTTTATCGAATTTATGTATACATCTAACAAAAAAAAAGGAGTTTGTTTCGAAGTTCTATGTCTTTTTACTTTAATACCCCACGCGTGCAACTAGATTCCACATAACAATACAATGTTTTTGAACCGCAATGTTTGAAACTCACACCTTTGAGTTTCTCACTTATTCTAAAAATAAAAGTACCAACATGTTTTTCTTGTTGGATTCAAATTCAAATCACAATGATGAGTTGAGTCAAATATAGATTTAAGAGTATGTTGGATCACCGGATTTTTTTTTGAAGGATTTAAATTTCGTGAAAGAATTTGTAATTTATGTTTCGTTTATGAAATATGGAAATAAACTGAATTATAATTTTTATAGATTATTTATAAAACAAATTATAAATAATTATTAAAACAATCAATTTATTTATTATTTACTGTGAAAACGAATAATTGGATATTTTTAACATATTGTAAAACATTTATTATAAATAAATTTATGAAATCTCGTAAAATACCAAGTAGCCAACCTCATGGGAATGAAGTCCAACTCCAAATCACATCAAATCTAACAAACTAAACGGACCATAAAAGTTTTTATTTTTAAACCATATATTTAAAACATTAATTGTTATAAAATTATAACTAATATATATATATATATAGAGAGAGAGAGAGAGAGAATTTTTGGAACCTAAATTTATTAGAAGCCTATGAACTCTTCTCATCATGACATATATCTCTTTTCATAACGAGTATAAGCGGCCGTTTACCAAATATTATCCGGATAAGTGTTTATCGGCGAAATTCAACACTGTCACTTACTTATCGGGTAAGATTTTAGTCCACCAAAACGGGCATCATATGTAACTAAGCGCTTACCATGGTAAGAGTCGTCACCATCACTTACCGGGTAAGATTCATGGTCTTTGTTTTCCTTGTCTTCGTTCTTACCGGGTAAGATTTTTGGTGCTTGTCATATTTCTCCCATGAGGTAATATGACTTGGTAAGCGCTTACCCGAATAAGCATTTTGTAAACGGTCCCTAAGAACATCATTTATCACAAATGATGTATTCATTGTTAATATATAGGTGTTATTCATAATAAATCATACATTATTAATAAGTATACTACAATATTTATGATGAATAATACGTTTATATTCCTGATAAATATATATCAGACGTCACACATTCCGAGAGGTCTTCTAATTCGTAACAATTATAGATTTTGCTTATATAAAATATAAAATTATGACCGATCCGATGCGGGTGGAGGTGGAGGAGGTGGGAAATGGACTGGACATGAATGGAGGTGGTGTGATCCATGCCATATTTTATAAAATTAAATTTAAAATATTTGGAATGGATTTGTTGAAATTTCAAACTTTTCTGCGTTTTTTGTATTGTTCCGAAATAAAATCGACCAGCCTACATTTTTAAATCTCCAACAACAGTAATACTGTCAGATTTATAATTATATTGTTTGTCAGGAATCCTTTCAACAAAACCATTTATTCCCCTTTTTACCCATTCCAATCCAAACTTCCTGCAGATTCATGTCATCCGGTGGTGGATCCAAGAATTTTGTCTATTGGAGTTCCATTAAGGTAGATTAAAGGCGTGTAAAGTCATACGACGTGTTTCGGAAATTTTTATAAGTTTTATAGTTGATTTTAAGGGATTTTTTTAGGATCCGTTTGGTTTGCGGGATTGTTTTTGAAGGATTTGGATTTCATGGAAGGATTTGGATTTGGAGGGATTTGGATTGGAATGAAATTGAAAATCATACATACCTATTTGCTCCAATAGGTATGTTTGGTTCGTAGGATTTGCAATGGAATTGAATTTCCATTATTTATAAATAATTTATATAAAAATATAAAAAATATAAAAATAATTAAATTACATTTTTATTAATCAATTATTACAAAACAAATGTTTTTCACATTTTAAAAACATTATTTCATAGAAATCCAACGAAATGCCGTGAAATCCCGAGCATCCGCCAAGTATTTCAAAATCCAATGTTCATGGGATTTTAAATGAATCCATGAATTTTAAATCCTTACAATTAAGCAAACCAAACACCGGAATGGATTGGATTTGAAATCCAAATCCCTCCAAATCCCACCAAATCCCGCGAACCAAACACGTCCTTAGTGTTTTTGTCGATTTTAAAGGGTTTTTTTTAGTGTTTTTATGGATTTCGAAGAATTTTTTCGGTTTTTATATTGACTTCAAAAGACTTTTTTAGTGTTTTTGTCAATTGCGAGTAAGATGGGGTCCCTTGAATTTTTTTACTAGGGAGACGAAAGACTAAATTAAGTATTTTTGATATTTTTTACTCTATATAATTTTTTTTTCCGCTGATGCCATCTAATTCATTCATTATTGCCAAATATTACCAAATATTATTATCTCATGCACATCCAAGATTTGGCCAAACTTATTTATATAACACAAAAGCAAATAAGCAAAAACGAAAACCAACTTTAAAAAAATCAATTGAAATGTTACATGTTATGGAATATAGTGGAAAATCTCATCTACTTTGTATTTGAATTTAGATGCTGTCAAAATTATTGTGACTATAAAATTTACATACGATAACTCCAGATCATAAAGATTTGAATCTGACTCCAAAAAAATTAAATATTTTTTTTGATATTTTTTTTGGATAGGCAGATTGTGTGAGATCAATAATTTGTGATTTGAAAAGTTAAATCTAAATTAATATTTGGTTTTAGAGTTTTAACATTAAATAATATTAAAGTTTTATTTTTAGATGTGTATTCATTTCACTTCTATTTTACTAACAAAACATTTAATCCATAATAAATACTAAATATATACATAAAATTTTCATTTTCTTGTAAACAAGTAACGTCTTAAAGGCTATGACCACCACCACCACCACCACCCACCATCACCACAAGACGGCCCACCCCACCGTCCACCGCCACCGGCCCACCGCCACGTCATCAGGATCAAAAGGTCGGTGCTCCATGCCTCCACTTCCCTATCTCTTTCAAATGCTTTAAATCCCTTTGATGTTTTTAATGGGCCCACATGAAATTAGTGACGTCCAATCTGACTCTATGGTTCAAACCCTCATCAACTCAAATACACTTGACACTGTATAACGGTTTTACCCACCTTCAACCCCGGAACCACCGTGAACGCCACCTCCGCCGGCGACTCTTTTGGTGGTTCTTCATTTACACCCTCCATGAACACCTCCGTGAACCGGCTGCCTTTCCTCACCTGAAAAGTGGCGGCCGCCGCCGCCTCGGTCGGATCCACCGCGAACGCCAAACAATGAAGAAGCCAAACCCGTTTCGCCACATCAGCAAACGACGAAAAGAACGTCGTTTTCGGGAATTTTCCGGCAGCCACGAGATTTCGTTGATTCGAATTCCCGAAAAGAGAGAATTCCATTACCGGATGAACGAGTTTTAGGTACTTGGACCAGCAAAATTTGGAGAACGATGATTTCGGTTTCGATTTGATGTACTCTTTTGGTTTTACGGATTTCAGTTCCGTAAAGTTGTCGATGAAAAACCGTTTATCGTTGGGCGAAGATCCGGAATCTTCTAAGATGGAAAAACTCGGGTGATTGAACCCATCGAACATCACTCGATAAATAAATGATTCAAATGCGTAGCATTTATGGGTGGGATCCGAGTAAACGACATCCGGTTGGATTGAACTCGCAGCTGAATCCAAATCCCAATTGGCTGATTCCATTTCAGCTATCAAAAGCTTCACGAAACTTCTAACGGATTTTATCGTTTGCCGATGATATGATACGAAATCGCTTGCTGAAGGAAAACGAAGCTTATCGTCAGGTGATAAAGACCCGCTTGAGCTTAATCTCTTTTCAATCGACTTATTTTCTCTGTTGGTTTCGTCTAATTTCTCTTTCAAGAATAAGATCTCGGAGTCTTTGAGCTTAATCTGGCTGTCCAGCTTTTTCCCGGTGATTTCGTACATTTGTAAGAGATTCTTTTGTTCTTGAATTTCAGCCAACAAGTGAGTGGTTTCCGGAGAGTTATCGTCTAGATGTTTTTTCAAGAACGATTGCTTGAATTCCGATAAGCTCTTGAGTTCCGAGACCACGGTCTGATCAGCCAGCTGAATTCCTTCAGCATCGTAAGGAGATTGAGCATACTGCAGCTGGGCATATGCAGCTTTCACCGATGAGATTGTGGCAAAAACTTTGGCAATAAACGCATCCATCGCTGCTCTGTTCCGAGACTCGTCGTTTTCGTGACTGAATGACTTCTTTCGATCATTATCGTTCTTGACCTTTTCAGTTATCTTAGTTTTCCGACTTCGATCGATGGTTGTTGCAGCTCGAATATGCAAAACTTTGGTAAAAGTACGAGCCAATCGGGTCTTATTTGGGGTAAGAGCTGATTGATTAACTGAATCCATCTGAAATGAACAAGTTGTCTAATGATTTATGCAATATGATTCATATTTCAAAGAGAGAAAAAGGAAGTGGAGATGATGATAAAGACTTACAAGAATGATGAAAGCAAGTAGAATTTTCTATAAATAAGAGAAAAAGTGGATGTATGCTTTTAAGGCTTTGGATCAGAAACCAGAAAGAAACAAAAGGATGAAGATGAATAAAAAGAAAGGATATATATATATATATATATAAAATAAGTCGATCTAAAGAGGCAAAAACTTGTTTTTGATTGTATAAAGAAGATTGAGTTGAAAGATGAGAGAGACCAATGTGACCCACACTCTACAGAACAAGTTTAATATCAAGATCCACTCACAATTTTCAATTTTATAGGACAAAATTTATTAGTGCAAAAATTCAAAGTAAATATTCTTCAATTCCTATCTCCTACCGTTGGTTGAAAAGAGGACATGATCAATACAAATGGCATAAGTTGGATATATATATATAGTATATATACATAAATATCAAGACCATCCCTCACAAATTTCTATTATTCAGATCGGTTATTTATATATATCGACTTATAGAAGAGGGGTATGAATAAAATTGGTCACCATAATCAATCGGGTCGAGTAGACCCTAAAGTATTTCTTGGATTCTCTTAAGGAGGAGATGGACTGCTCACCATTACAATGATATTGATTCTCCCCTAGCTAGTCATCATTCTGACACACACTTTAAAAACCATAAATCTATACCAATGGTGTTAATGGTGTAGCATCTAGTAAAGTTGGAATCAACATTCTTCATCATATTAATCACCACATACATTTTTTTTTATAATTATACTTACTGGGTTCAACTTATGCGCACCGACTAGTCTCCTTATGATATAAACGGTCTGGAGTCATCGTATTAGAACTTTCATGGCTATAAAAGTTTTTAATCAACTGTTTATTATCGTCATCTTTCACTTATTCAGTGTGTAACCACAGTCATCATCCTTTTGGCCATTGTAGACATATTACTAAAAAAATTAATAAAGATAAGAGAGTGTTGGAGTCTTGTATCAGCTAAACTCCGTTTACTCATATATGTGTGTATATATATATATTATATATATATAAGAATTCCATTATTTGCTCAAAGGGTTCTAGCTCTTTTGAAAAGTAATGGCTTCACATATTTCACATGGTCTAGGAACAGAGGTATAAGATGAAGTCATTGCTAAAAATAATATATAAAACTTCAATTTTTCAAAAAAGCATGCAAAACATATTTCTGTCAAGCAATAACAGTAGTAGTACTGAATAAAACAGATTTTAATCATTTCCAAACGCATTCAGGAGAAGCTTTTTACCAGGGGTAAAATTCATAACAAATATAAAGTTACAAAATGGTGGGGCTAGCAAGATCATACATACAGTACTATGATAATCACAATCCAGATTATACGTGAATGGTCGCTTTCTTATATGGAAAATTACCAAAATAACAGATTTCTAGAACCAAATTCAATTTGTATCCGCTTTTTAATTGAATTTATATTTTAACTGGAGTTTAAGCAAATGTTTTAAGCATCTACGTGAACTAAGTTTTTAAAGTAAAAAAATATTTATGCAAATTTGTGTAAAGAATTTACATAAAAAAGTTAATATGAAGATATTTACATAAAACTCTTGTTAAAATGAAAATTACATCGTTAAAAATGAATTTGGTTTTAGCATCGATGAAGGAGCCCAAATTACAAAACGGAACAGTAGAAAAAAAATTAGGCATGTCAGGAACTTGATCACGTGCCGATCAGGTGCCCTAACTCTTGCACATACTGCTACAATACTGTTTATATAACATGTGGTTGTCCACACAATAAAAACGCACACCGACTGGCTCAGAGTGTGTGTGTGTGTGTGTGCAGAAGAAACCACATTCGTCTACATGCAGGTGCAGCATAATAAATGAAGGAATACAATGAATGAATTCATCATCTTAATGTCAGTCAACGAGAAATTACCGTTTCCTCCTGACGAGAACTTGGCAACAATCAAACGTAAAACTCAACTTAGCATAAACACCTTTCCTCTAATGGCGACCACCGGAATCGGAAAAAACAAGCTTCAAAAACAGAAGTAGGAGTCTAGTTTTTTTTTTCCGGTACACCTGAGAAAGTAACTCAAGGTATAAGAGAAAATGAAAACGTTAAACGTTAAAGCCCTAATTGTAGTTTTATCCTCGATATACAGCCAATCGACGAAAAAAATGATTTAATAATTTAATGACTAGCTGTAAACAGTAGTACTGTTTCTAGAATATTAAATACACGTTAATAGAATAAGATTAATCAACTAAAGAACAAAAAAATTCCACGAAGAAGGAAAGAAAAAAGTATTAATAAAATGCAGTTGCAGGAAGATTCGAGTGAACCGACATGAAAATTCCGTCTGAATCGAATAACTTACCAAATCAGGGGAAGGAAACTTCAAGTTAGAGAGTTTATATGGAATTTGATATTTGTTTTATCTCCAGAAGCAAGTAGAAGAAGGAAATGAGGATTTAGGAGATAGAAGAATGGGGATTTACAGAGAGATTTAAGGTCATCAATGGAGGAAATTTCAGAAAAAATGGGGGAGATGGCGACTGGAAGGAAAGCAGGAGATAAAATGTCGGGGTTTAGAGGAAACATTGGGAATTTAAAAACCCTCCAAGTTAGGTTTGGCTCGTGTTGTTTGGTTTTACTGTTTTGTCCTTGATGGTTTATAGGGAGTTGGTCAAGGAGTTTTGTTGTCAAGGGGCAGGTGTGGTAATTTTTATTATAAAATAGTGGATACAAAGGACTCTTTGTTAAATGACCTCTGATTTCAGTTTTGAGAAAATATGGTATGATAGGGTAAGAATTGATCTTATTTATTGAATAATCTCAGGGAGCGTTTGGTTCCGATAAGGAAATGGAAATGGTAATTTAATCAGTAATAAAAATTTGGGCTTCTGGAGGAATGAACCCATTATATTATATATAACCAAACAGTTTCTTTTATTATCATTCTCATTAATTCTTGTTTAATACCCTCAACCAAACACACCCTTAATTAAAGACCAATATTAATATAGTGTATTAAGATGTATTGGATCAATTTCAGTGATAATCGGAATTCATGGGGTAGGACTGAGTGAGATTAAAAGTGATGTTCATATTTCTTCTTAAGTTTCTTATATTAACTTATATTTTCACACTATCCTTTTTTTTTATGAAATAGGATGAAAATCATATGTTTCAGTTTTTAACTTATCTTTTGTATCCACCAATCATATTAATACATGTATTAAGGGAGAGAACATGAATGTGAATTAGATAAATACAAGAAGCGTACTCGTTCAATGCAATAAGATACATCTCGATTTTAATGTTTCATTTTATAATATAGTTTTGAGAAAAAAGATAATGTTTTTATATTTAAATAAAATATAAACTTGAAGACTCGTAACAATGTCTATATATACTAGTATGAAATTGACAATTAAAAGTTTTCGTTTTCTTATATAACTTTTTTAGTTCAATCTTGTACCAAAATGCTTTATAATATAGTATAGATAAAATATATAAAAATATCATGTGTTTTAATTCATTAGTGGGACATGAATGAGATGTTTGATTTTGGGATAGATGATTTTTATCTGGTGAAATCGAGGTTATTCATATATTGAAATTTGTAAAAATAGACAAATTGACGTGTGTGATTGTCAAAAATGATACCAATGTTTAATGGTGGATTCATAAATTTAGGTGATTTTAGACATATTTAAAGGTGTAAAAAAATCAGAAGCTTAAATAACTCATCCAAACTAAAATGAATACAGATTATTCGGTTTGTAGATTAAACAGTTTGTGTTTTTAATTCTTTTTTACTATTTCGATTAGATTGAATAACATATCATACTATTGTTTTATTTATATTACTTGGTTAGAGTTTATTGATCATCGAAAATTCTAGGAGATGGTCATGGTAGGGGTGTTCAAAAAAACCGGAAAACCGATAAACCGGGCCGAACCGTTTGATCCGAAACCGAAAAAACCGATAACCGAAAAATCCGAAATCTAAAAAACCGAAAAAACCGATTATTCACTGGGCGGTTTCGGTTTTGAATTTTTTGTAACTGCGGGTAACCGAACCGAACCGGATATAGTGTATACATAATATTTAATATTAAATATTCATATTATTATTTGTATATTTATTAACCCAAAGTTAAATGAGTGAAGTCTTTTACGTTTTGGTGTCAAAAATTACGGCGGGTGATTAAATTTGATTGTATGAAGTCGTGAAAGAGTCGACATTAACGGAAAAATGGATTTTAAAATCGATTAAATTTAATTTAATTTGTAGCGTTTTATTAGTTTTATTTATTTGTTGTGTAATTGTTTTAAATGTTACCATTTATAGTGTAAATAATATTTTTTGTATAAATCCGGGTAACCGTAAACCGAACTGCGAGTAACTGCCTTATTTCGGTTCAGATCGGTTCGGTTTTGTGTAACCCGCGGTTCGGTTTCGGTTCGGGTAGCGAGGTATCCGCCTCATGCGGTTCGGTTCACGTTTTCCCTACTAACCGAACCTAACCGAACCGTGAACACCCCTAGGTCATGGGAACCTCGGGGACACAAAAAACCAAAAAAATGGGGGCCATGAGATAAATAGGGAGAAAGTTTGAGGATAAATTTTTATATTTTGTTTACATTTGGCTTCACTTGAGGGTTTTTTCCCCACCCCCCAAAAGGTTGTGCCTGCCGGTGCGGGTTTTTATTTAGTAAGTAAATAGGTTTATTTAGATTATATTTAATAAACGAAATGATAAGCTATTTGTTTGTTGAAAATATAGTCGATTTAAAAACTAGTTAATAAACTAGTCATGTTTGGTAAAACAATCTAAATAATTAATGTAAAAATGATCTAAAAGTCACGTTAAAAGTTACTCAATTTTGTTAGTCGTGGAGAACATACCAATGCAGACGTAAGAATCTGCAAAGACGAAAAGATTAATAACAGAAATAAAAATTCCTAAAAAACATATTTGCCCCCTCTAGAGTGTCTATTTCCAAGGATACAACAGATTAAACAAATATGAATCAACCGGACTATACCTGATGCGTGAACTAAAAATAAAGTGTTTGTCTTTTTCAACCTCTTGTTGATTTCATCATAAACCTATTTGATTGAACCCGACATGAGTTAGAGAACTTGGACTGTCAAGAGTCTCATCCACACCGTACCATAACTTGTACCAAACCAAGTTCTTATTGGACCCGTTTTCCATGTCTCAAATTAACTCGCTCTGATACCAAATGTCACAAACTTGTCTTTACAATATCATATACAATATGAATACTCAAACTAAGTACGCTAAATCCAAACCAACGATTCAAACAAGTAAGAAAAACACAAGAGAACAAGTAGAGTGCAAAGGACCTCAAGTTGCTTTGAGAACACTCGAACAATATTCCTTTGAAATTGTATTTGTGAGGTATGTGATATCAAGTGACGCCTTCACATACTTGTATCGGCGTTCCATCAAAACGGATGGTTAGGATGTATACATCAAGAGATCTTGCTCCTATAATATCAAGTAAATACTATGTATAAGAGAGTTTATCATTCCATCAAGAAACTTATAGATAACTCCAATGAATACTATGTACAAGAGAGTTCATCATTCCATCAAGAAACTTATAGGTAACTCCAATGAAGGTTTTGATCCTTAATTGAATGGCAGGGAGTGTTTGGATTTGGGCTAACCTTCATGAAACACGTAACATGTAATATTTCAGGTTAATTGTATTAGATATTGTCTGTTTTGTTCACAAATGAACTCACAATATTAAAAATGGGTCTCATAAAGTAGGTATTCAATAGTGTCTTTAAAGAAAATTTTTGTTTCCCCTCCAACCGATGTAGCACCTTACAATCCATTCCTCGGGAGCCAACATCCTTATTAATATACTAGTATGGTTTCCATCTTTGATACATTTTGATTATTTAACACATTCATTTATTATTAAATATAATATAACTATCCAAATGGATATTTTTAATCATCTTAAATATAAATATTTAAATAAATATTCCACTAGATAACAAAACATTCTATAATAACTTTTATTACTGTTTTAATACATATCTTAATAATTATTTTGTTCAAGTTTTATTATATTAATCTAAGGTTGTTTTTTTATATATAATAACTTAGTGATTTTTTTAAATTATAATTGGTTAAAAAGTTACTTTCGTGTTTAATATATTATTATGAAATTGTTGATGCAGATGGTATTTGTAGGGTAAAACTGAAACATATTTATGAAAGAAAAATACATTTTGAAACCAATTTAACACATAAAAAACACAATTTTTAGTTCGGACTAAAACATCTCTTATTACTAAAATCTCGAAACATATTGAAAAACTTTATGAATAATTATAACCTACAAGACTACATCTAAAACACTTAAGAAAAACAAAACCATAAAATTGAAATCGAGGAAGCTCGGAGGAAAATTAACCAAAATAAATTAATTTTTTGGACTATATATTGTCTTTTGCGTCTTAACCATGCACTTTTTTGAAACTAACTACCGGTTTCTTCGTTTTTAGCGTTTTTTTTCTTTATGTTGATTTTTTTAATCTATTTTTTTTGGTTACTTTCGAACCCCACGTTCTAGATAGTTTTGTTTTCATACGAGTTAACTAATACACCTCTGTGTATCAAAAACACTAAAATCCGCAAAACCTTCGAATGCTCCCCTTAGGACCCAACAAGGGGGCTCGACCCTCTTAACCCCCACATTTCGACGATATAAGATGACAGAAGCAACATTTGAGAATGTGCACTCCACAGTCTACACCTCTTATTCGCTTTGTTCGACTTATCACCTTAATCGATCTCAAGTAATCACAAATACACCAAATGTCTGATAACACAAACCACCAACAAAATTGATCGAAATAGTGAATTTCCCCACCAACTTCCATTTATAGCCACTTTTTTTAATGTAATTCTCTAAATAGCCTAATTTTACGTCAATAAACTTATACAACTTGTGTAATCCATTTTTTCTTACAAGCAAACTCCTTTTTATGCAAAAAGTGAATTACACAAATCATGTAAATCTATTTATATAAAATCCAACTATTTAAGAAATTAGAGTTAAAAAATGAGTCTAAAATAAAATAGAACAAAAAGATCAACTATTTAGAGCATCTCCAAGAGTTTCCTTAAAATGGAGAAAATGAGAATTTTGAGCAAATACTTTGCTCCAATAGCTCTCCTATAATCATCTCTAAAATGGAGAAATTATGAGAGACAGTGGTTTTTCCTTTAAATACGAAATTTAATTAAAAAATGATAATGTAATATTTTAATATTATAATCAATGTTGGATTCTTTAAAATAAAGAATTTGTTAAAGATGAATGTAATTTTTTTTAAAGATTTTATTTTTTAATTTTTTATTTTAAAGAAATTTATTAAAGATGGTGTTAGTATTTATCAATTTTCATTTATTTATTTAAAAGTTAGACCACAAAGTTAAAAATGTATCTTTTCCCTCCTTATTTTTTACAATTTCTTTCAATCTACCGCGATAAAAAAAAATAAAAAAAAGGAAAAAAAGAGAGAAAAAGGAAACCGGAAAGTAGAGAGAGAAAGAAAGAGTTCATTGAGAAGTGTGAAGTCTGTAGAGCAGAGAAGAGAGCAATCCAAGGTCTCTGGTTTGAATACAATAATAGCAGCAGAGGAAGAAGAAGATCCATTCAAAATCAAACCTTCACTTCACTTCACTTCACTTCCATAAAAGCCTTTTTGCTGATCAGCCAGAAAGAACTCTGATCTCCTTTTTCTCCCATGAGAGAAATGAGGGTTTCACCTCTTTATCACTTCATTTTCTCAACCTTCGTCTCCATTTATGTCTTCCACTTTCAAGCTCAAGCCGCCCCTGCTGGTATGCTCTCTCACTCTTATCACATTCGAATTTATGCGATTCAGCTTTTTTTTGTTGTTGTTGTGCTACACGTATTCATGATTCTGTCGTGTTTAATCAGCTCCGATGATTAAGCAATTATCTTCCATTCTTAAGTGGACAGCTAGGTCTTCATCTAAATCGCCATCGTCAGGTAATTTTATTATTATTGCTAGGTTTTGTTGTATATTTTTTTATTATTTTATTGTCATTCCATCTAGATATAATATAAGATGTTTAGTCAAGAACCCTAGATTTTCCAAATATTCAATTTGATTTGTTAAATAGAAGTAAGTTGAATTCGTGATGATTTATTTGTAGATAAAGTGGATGTCATTTTAATAGTTTATTTTGGATCAACAGATGGGAATATTCTTCAATTTGAGGATGGGTATTTGGTAGAAACTGTTGTAGAAGGGAATCAGCTTGGGGTTGTGCCTTATTCCATCCGGGTCTCACAGGATGGTGAACTATTTGCTGTTGATGCAGTCAATAGTAACATTGTTCGAATTACTCCTCCATTGTCTCAATGTAAGCTCATTTTCACATTAAAAAATACCTTCATGATTAACTAGCCTCCTAAATTTTACACTATTCTGGTATGTTAAATAATTTAAGAAGTGTGTAATCTAAAGTTACCGACTGCACTTTTCTTGATTCACTGATGTCCATATATATATATATATATATATATATATATTCTCCTGAATCCTTATGGAATTTGTGTCGATTTCACTTGCTCATTCTGATTGTTCCCAATAACTTCTTAATACAGATAGTAGAGCAAGATTGATTGCTGGGTCCTTCCAGGGGTACACTGGACATGTGGATGGAAAACCAAATGATGCTCGTTTTGATCGTCCTAAAGGGGTTACTATGGATGATAAAGGGAATGTTTATGTTGCTGATACCTCTAATCTTGCCATCAGAAAGATTGGTGAAGCAGGTTTGACATTGATTTCACCTCATAGATATGAAATAGTTTCAAACTAGATGATTGTAACTTTAGATCTTGAAATAGTTCAACTGGTTGATTCACCTCAATAGATATGAAATAGATTAATCGGTTGATTTGGCTTCATGGACATGAAATAGTTCAATAGGTTGATTGTAACTTTAGATCTTGAAACACTAATTACTGAAGTAGGATAACTTTTCTTATTTAACCGCTAATGCCCTTTGTCATAATTTTTGGAAGCTCATTGGCATTTGAAACCTTTCTGGAAAATACTTCAAGTGTACCTCACAGATTCCTCACAAAGCTTATAGAGGAATAATTTTATTCACAGGTGTGACGACAATTGCTGGAGGAAAATCAAATGTAGCAGGGTACAGGGACGGGCCAAGTGAGGATGCACAGTTTTCAACCGACTTTGATGTCATTTATGTGAGGCCAACATGTTCGTTGCTAGTTATTGACCGAGGAAATGCTGCTCTTCGACAAATTTCTCTCAATCAAGAGGATTGTGATATCCACTACAGCTCCGTCTCTTCCACAGGTTTGAACACCTTTTAATGTGATTGTAGTAAACCTTAATCTGAAATATGTTGCTTGAAGTTTGTCTTTAGCCTATTTGCTGTCATTCTGTATGGTATAACCATTTGGGGAATGTTGATATTCTGATATGGATCTCAATGAGGTCCAAATGAGATTACTCTTTGTCACAGCCACCATAAAGTTGCATTTCAACTGAATTATGAAATCTCGCGAACCCATTCACTATTCACTGAATTTTGAAAATTTGAACTAGTCAGCCAAATGAAAGAACCCTTGAGACCCAATCTTCTTGAACAACAACAAAAGGAAAAACCCAACCTGCTATTGATACAACCAAGAGTAACTTCAAATGTTTACCCAAACCTGCTGAACGCCTAACCACAAAGTGATGGGCAAAACTCTAAAGGGAATTTGAAGCAGCCATCTGCAGAAAATGGAAAATTAGTTACCAGGATATCCTATTTAGCCAAGTTGATGAATGACCAATGACTTAATAAACCCGAAAACACAAACCATCGTGGAGTTTACTAGTTGTGGGAATAACAGCTTTTTGCTTCTAGTCCCACTTGTAGCCAGATTAGGACTTCTTTATCTTTTGCTTGGATGCCAACCAACTGTTGACTGCCCAACCAACCTCAAGGACGATACAGGTTGAAGAAGGTGCAACTAGGTGCCAATATTGAGGGAACTCGTAGGAGGGTCAGGCTTGTCAGAGGTTGTTGGTACCAAACAGATGTTGAGTGACCTGGGGTCAGTCACAATGAGAAATGATTCTAAGCTGTTATGAACCGGGTGATATTGAACAAGGACAACAAAACGATAAATCTGTGGTTGGATGCTTGTAATATAAAAAAAACAGAAAGAAGCTAGCATTCGAGAGGCTTGAACTCTCCCATATAGAACTCAACAATTTTCTTCCTGCCTCTCCCCTCCTGCAACCTCCCTGTTTATAATAGATTATTGCATCAAGTACCCAAATTACCCCTTCTTAACTCTAGAATAATATGTATGGACGGGCTTGGGCCTAAGTAGGTGCTGACAGTCCAATGAAGGGTCTGAAGGGGGATGCCTGAAAAATTGGCAATTTTAGCGACAGATGTTACTCGTTTGTTCCAACCTGAAATCCTAGTGAGAATCTTATAGTACTATTGGACACTCATGAATAGAAGCCTAATCATAATAATGTATAATGGTTCTTTATGGACATTTTGATCCTCTTTATGTCTTCTTTCTCATTGATAATTGTTCCTTTCAAATATTATGTTAATCGTTGGCTAATCTTGCGTTTTATGTAATTTGGCAGATCTCGTTTTGGTAATTGGTGCTATCTTTATAGGATATATTGTATGCATTCTTCAACAAGGATATGGTCCCGCATATTTCTCAAAAACGGTAAGAGTCTGATGCATCCCTGCACATTTTCAGTTCTATTTTACGATTAGCTATATTTAAGGTTATCTTTTTCATGGTTACTTAATTAATACATTAGATATTAGATTTTAGAAAAATGTTTTGATTATTATAAGCTAATTTGGCATGTTTATGGCAGCATAAGGTGGAGAACGATGCGAAAGGATCAAGCAAAGAAACACCCACTAAAACCCAAACTCCAACTCCAACTGTGGAAACCATTAGAGAGGAACAAGAAGCAGGATGGCCATCATTTGGGCAGCTTATTCTGGATCTATTCAAGCTCGCTCTCGAAGGCTTTGGTAACATCTTTATTTCTTTCAACCCTTTAAACCCTCCTAAAAAAGGTCTCACTCCATTAAAAGATTCTCTCATTATGCCTGAAGACGAGCCTGTTAATCAGCCCCCATTAGTTCAAAAACACAGAACTCCAACCCCTCTTTCGGAAACCCGCCATGCCCACAATCCAAACGAAAAATACCCAGAAACAAAGCCCACTAAGCTCAGATCATCTAGCTTAAAAGATCCAAATAAGCACAGAGTCTCGAAAAGAGAAGAATATGCCGAGTTTTATGGGGCTAATGGTGAAGTTCCTCATGTTCGATCCAAAAGTCAGAAAGAAAGAACAAAGCATCGGCCAAGAGATAAACGAGCAGCAGAGGTTCCATTCTCGGGTGAACAAAAACCGGTTGACTTAAAACCGGTCAACTATGATGATCCTAAGTTTAGCTATATGAGAAACAAATATGGAGATTCATATCGTTACAATTAATTAAAAAAGTTGTACAATTTTTTCTAGTGTTGTAGGCTTTTTTGCCAAAACTAAACTTTTGAGATATTTTTTTTTGCATCTTATTTTGTTGTAATCCTTCATTTTCTTGGTGGCTTTAAGTGTTTGTACAGTGGGCTGATGAATTTGTACCATGGGTAGGTGCTAAAGCTTATGGTGGCTTCTGTTTCAGGAAAGTTTTTTTTATCTTTTTTTATATCTTTTTCTTGAGATAGATTTTATCCAACAAGAAAGAAAGTATCTAATGGAAACTAGTTGCCTGCAAATCACATGAATCTGAAAAGTGAAAACTTTTTATCACGAGAAAGATCAAATAGAGCTGCCCAACCACTCTTATTTAAATCTTTCTGAGAACTCTTTATTTTGCCTTGATATTTACTACCATAGCTAGCTAGCTAGCTAGCTATAGCTTCAACTATTATCTGTGAAGTTTTTAAGCAAATTGTAGAGACCAAAAATGGGTTGTTTTGGATCGTCGCTAAATAAACAAGAAAGTAAGTTTTTCGGCCTCTAAACCACTTTGATTCTTTGTTTTTATAGAGACAGTTTGTTTATCTAAAGGTAAGGTCTGTGTACATCTTATATCTGTTATGTGGGATTCATAACATGGTGTTTTATTTCAATGGCAGGAACGGTGAAACAGATAAGGAAGCCAAAGCCTTGGAAGTTCCCACGGCCGGTTACATGGAGTCAGCTGGTGCAGATGCGTGATGAGTTCTGGGATACGGCTCCTCACCATGGTGGCAAGAAAGGTTAAAATATGAAAGGTCTTCATGTTAGTTGTTTGGTTGGTTTTTCATTAAGTCCTGTATAGATTGTGAAGGTTTTTCTTTGGGATGATTTTTCGTAGATAAGAGTTTGTTTTTAATTGGGAGAGGCAGCTTTGGAAAAAAAACTTGATTTTATGCATAAAATTCTCCGCTGAAAGCTTATTAAATAAACCACTTTATACATTATTAAGCCACTACCAAATAGTTATATATAGTTGACTGAATAAACTGTAAGTCCCATTAAGCTGCTAACAAACAGCCTCTTAGAAGATACATTTATAGGTTTATAAGTATTGTCTCTAAGAAAAAGACAAAGAAAGATATAAAAAAAAAATTATTTTGTTTTGCAATTTTTCTGATAAATGTTGTTTATTTGGATTATGCAAAAAGAAATCTGGGATGCGATACACGCAGCAGCTGAGGCTGATATAGAGCTTGCTCAAGCAATTGTGGACAGTGCAGGTGTCATTGTTCATAAACCTGATATGACAGTGTGTTATGATGAAAGAGGTGTCACTTTCACACATCTCTTCTCCTTTTATACCCCCTTTTGTACTCGCATCGTCAAATGTATCGTTGGGTTGTGTATTATTACACAACCCAACGAGCTTTCGACTCCAGTTCCAAGCACCATGTGTTGGAACTTTTAATGTGTTTATATATATTGAGACCCATCCATTGTTTAAATGGGTTGATGGAATATGGGTTCAGATGCATCGTTGAGTTGTATTATTACACATCCCAACGAACTTTTGACCCCAGTTTCAAGCACCATATGTTGGAACTTTTAACTAGTTTATATATGTTGGGACCCATCCATTGTTTAAATGGGTTGGTGGAATATGGGGTTCTGTGTTTGTTGTAAAGTGCAACAAACACAGAACCCTAACCATGATCCATCAATTCAAACAATGGATGAATACTATTAACATATATAAGAAAGTTCCAAACATGTTGTTCGGGTTCTGGCATGGTTTACTTCTCGACCACAAAAATTGTATGAATAACAAGATCGTATATTTTCTTGTATTTGCAGGTACCAAATACGAAATACCAAGGTATGTTTTGAGTGAGCCAACAAACTTGATACAACTAAGTTGAAAGCACGGGAAACACAAAGCGCAAAAATATATAGCGAAAGAAAGGCTGTGTATCGTGTATAACCGTTTTCCTCTTGAGTAGTTTTTTAGGCCTGGTTCACTTTTACTTTTGAACTTTTCCAGGCTTATGATTTCATTGTGATACCACAAAACACTTCAATACCACTCTTCTTAATGAGTTTTTAGGCATATTTTTGTTATGCTTTCCATCACTTCTATTAGAAATAAACTGCAACTTTCAACCTTCCCTCTTGTGTGTATTTGTGGAACATCCCATCTATCTAGGGTTCGATTCCAGATGTACACGACCACTGAGTTTATCAGGGCTGATTTCTTGTTGTCACAATTTGCTGAGATTAGTCCAGACATAGACTGGGATACCCTTTCAAAACAAAAGCCTCAACTACTAAGGCCCTGTTTGTTTTTTCAATTTTACCTCTTAACGACCCCTTATCACTTATTTGTTCAGATGTTTTTAAATTCAGACCCTTTTTTTCCAGACCCTCTTAGCCTGAAAATCATCTGAAAAAAAAAGTGGTAACCTCACCACTTAACTACTCTTATTTGCATGCACTCACATTGTTAAAGATTTTTAAATCAATGACTAATTCAAATTTCAGACTCCAGACGTAAAAACAAACAGTCTAAATGATTTAGATTTCAGACTCCAACACCACCTCTTATAAATCAGAAGTGTAATCAGACTTCAGCACCTCTTAAAAAACAAACGCCGGTTAACTTTGAGAAAATGTACAACTCAAAAAAAGAAAGTGAAAGCAATGCAAAGAGCATATAACCAAAAGAGGGTAGTACATCTCAGGGCTAAAATAGTAAAAATTTAATCAGAGCATGAAACCCTACATAACCAAACTAGAATGAGAGAATTGCAAAAAGCCTCATCAAACCTTCTTGAAAAAAGACATGATATTCCCCTGCTTAGGATCCTTGGTACCGCCTTTCTTGTTTACGGCTTTCCCTGAGGCGTTACCTAATGCAGGCGACTTCTTAGGAGGAGCTGCTGCTGCAGGTGGCCTGAATTCAAAACCCAATTATGAGAATACCATCCATAAATCTTATAATAAAAGTATCATCAAGAACAACTAATCTCATGGTGTTCTATTTGTATATACCACCATCATAGGATTAGAAACCAAGCTTCAATAAACAAAGAAAATGGAAAGAAGGCAGTATAATATTAACAATCGCAAATATGATATCCGCTATCATGTTGTTATGTATAAAGAAAGAAATTTCCAGATGATGCAGCTTCACTACTTCAGAAGTATATGTATTATGTATTATGTAAAGGGATGGGTTCAAATGAAAACATGGTCAAAATACGAAAACACCTATATCACATTTCATTTGAACCCTGTTCTCGTTTGAACCTCCCTATATGATATGACATATAAAAAAAGGTTCAGGTTCAGGTTCAGGTTCAGGTTCAGAGGAAAACTGCAAAAAAAAAATGAAAAACTAAGAAACACCCTGGTAGCCATTCATTTGTACGGTATGCACATGTGCATACAAGTAATTTGTAAGTAATTTTTCCAGTATGCACATGTGCATAGAAAGCAAGAAACATCTTTAATTACTTGTATGCACATGTGCATACCACACAAATGAACTGTTATTAGTGTCTTCCTCAATTCTTCATTTTTTGGGGGGTTTTCTCCTGAAACTCACTCTATAAAACAAAATAGGTATAATGATGATTACCTGTTGACAACATTGTTAGCAGTATTACCATCACTTTTATCTTTTCTTGTACTGTCATCAGGCTTTGTCTCTTTCTCATCATCCTCCCAAACAACCTCAGTTACTGAGAAAAAAACCAATTAGATGTAATATATATATATATATATATATATATATCATAAAACGTAAAAATATCCTCTTGCACAATCTTACCTTCTCTCCCACGCTCATCAATTCGTGTCTTCAAAACTTTCCTCTTTTTAAGCGCATTTTGAGCTACATCACTGACTTTATCTTTCTGATTCGTATCATCCTTATCAGAGCATTGATTCTCGTTTGAAGCGGGGCCCCTTTTTCTGTCACCGCTTTCTTCTTTCAACGTAGACTTGGGAACAATTTTGGGCACCTTTTCTTTCTCAACAACCTTCACTTTCTCTTCCTTTGGTTCATCAAAATCCAAATTCTTATTTTCCAAACTCAAAGTTTTACTACTTTTCTTTGTATCTTGCTTCTTTGGAGGATCTGGTGAGGCTAGATTTACTGCATCTTTCCCTTCATCATCTTCATCAGAAAAATCAAAGACAACCCTCCTTTTTCTATTGTTTCCTTCACCATTAGACGCTCTCTTGAAGTTCATTTGCCCATCATCATCGTCACTGCTTTCATCCTCCACTGATTCAATAGCATGTACTTGAGCATCTGACAATATTTTAGCTTAATCAGATATTACGTCTGAAATAAAGTGGTCTTTTACAGCAAATGATAGATACAACATGATTGTTTGTTAGCAGCTTAATGGGACTCGCTACTTATTCGGTTAACTATACATGATTGTTTGATAGTGGCTTAATGATGTAGAAAGTGGCTTGTTATATAAGTTTCTAGGGGGGGAGCTTTATGCAGAAAGCCAAGGTTTTTCAAACCTGCCGCTCCCAATTAAAGAACATGATCATTCCATCTATGAAAAAAAAAAACTAAACCTTCTCAATCCATACAAACGGATTAATGCATGCATACATCTTTATCCATACAGCAAGGGGCCAGTTGGTTGGTTTTCCATTAAGTTCTGTATGGATAAACTTGTCTGTGTGGATTAATCTGTCTGTATAGAATGAGAAGGTTTTTGTTGGGAGGGTTTTTTCATAGATGGAAGGAGCATGTTTTTTAATTGGGAGGGTTTGGAAAAAAAAACTTGGCTTTCTGCATAAAGCTCCTCCCTAGAAGCTTATTGAATAAGCCGCTACCAAACAGTCATATTTAGCTCACCGAATAAGCTGAGTCATCTACAAGCCCTTAGTGGAAAATAAACCAAACAGCAAAAGTAAAACAAACCGTTCGAAATAGGAACTACACTCTCAGTTTTAATTGAAGCAGAATCCGGCTTTGGTTTTGACGATGCACGACCCCACATACTAGCTAACGAGCCAGCAGTCCCAGAAGAGCTTTTATCATTCTGGTTTTTCTTTTTGTTAGGAGGAACTTGCTCTTTATGTGCAACTGGTTTGGCATCCGGTTTTAGAGCTTGTGCTTGATGATGACTTCCGCTTTGAATATCTTTTCCCTGATTAGGCTTAGGTTCGGATTGCTCAACCTTTCTTTCTTGACGTAATGAAGTGTTTGAAGTTTGATTGGAAGAACTAGTTTTGGATGGTCCAGAGATCCCTACGTTTTTCAATGGTGGAGCTGCACTGCTTACAGGTGGTCCCTCACCATTGCGTTTTACGTATGAATTTGAGACTCCACAAAACCTGAAGAAAATGCAGTCAGAAGTGAACAGCCTCAGAGCTAAACATGCCTCAAATGTGTAGAATCCAATAAAATTTGTTTGAAAAAGATTGGACACATGGTTCATATATTTAAATTGAGCACATTTTCCCATTCCTACATGTGACTATGCGAGTGAGGGTGTTGAAGTGGTATTTATCCCACATCGCCACCAAGTTATCAAGTTACATATATGTATATGTGTTTATATATATATATATGTGTGTGTGTGTGTGTGTGTGTGGAGGGGGGGGGGGTACACTGGTTAAAAAAGATATGAGCATCTGACCGGTTATCACGCAAGCAATTAACAACATTTGGGGGCTCCTTGAAGAGCTCTTCTGCTTGTATATATTCACTATTCCAAAGCAGTGCTGGATCCTTAGGAATACAAGCTTGAACACTATAGACTTGAATTGAACAACCGTCACTAAATTCTTCTTTGGCTTCTGCTTAAAAAGAATTTGAACATCCTCAATGTCAGCAAAGAATACCCACAATTCTAGGGAAGAAAGAAGCAACCACAATAGAAAAAAGATAGTCTTTTACCATTACTAGTATGAAAATGAATCACAACACAAAATACACACAAGAAAATTAAATTACTGGGAATATTAGTATATTACTATGGTCATGTATTTTTACCACACTGGACGGTTGTCTCAGGTTAACCAAAAAGTAACTTTTAAAGACAAAAATAAGCTTTATATGGTAAGCTGAAGGATTATATGGCATGCAATACTACTGGTACAGAATCTGACCTGAAAGTTTAGAGCCCAAAATAAGCTTTATATGGTAAGCCGAAGGATTATTCTTCAACCATCCAGACAATGAATACACAACTTCCAGTTGACTTCCATTCTTTTCCACAAATTCTTGAAGCAGCCTATGCACAAAGATGTTAATCAAAATCTCATAAACGGACGTATAAAGCGAATATAGACCTATGAAATTACCCGAAAAGAAGAAGAAAAAGAACCCACCTTTTGGCAGTATTTGATGGCACCAAAAAGTTCCGACTCAGCCATTTATAAGAAACCTACCAAAAATAGCCACAAATTTGAAGATACAAACATGTTTTAAGCACCAAAGGGAACACACAAAAGCTTTTGGCATCATATAAGCAAATTATTTGGAAGTGTCTATCGGACAAACACAGGTGATTCGACTGTTTTCTTATTCTCTTAAATAGGTACCTTTCTCGTTTGAACCCGACTTTCTCTCTCTGACTCTCTCTCTATGTGTGTATATATATATATATACATATATATACCCACTACTAGACGAGACCTCCACCAATATACAGCATACCGTGCTTCACTTTTCAGTGCCTTCTTTAAAAAGATATTTGGTCTAAAGCTAGAAAATTAATAACCAAGTGTAAGTGCATCCAAAGGGTGTAAATTGGAAAGTTATATAGGATCATCCCCACTATGCAAAGATAGGTTGGATTCTTAATAATCAAGTTGAAATCAAACATCTACCAGTTTCCAAAGGCGTCTTTTTTTTTTTACCTATCTGCATACAGAAAAACGCCTTATTTTCAAATATGCAAAGGTAAGTGATTAAACCCAATTTAGTGCTCTTAGGGTTCGTTAGTACATGTAATTAGAAACTCAAATAGACTTCAATCGTATCATACATCTATATTATTTCCCCTAAAACACAAATTGACTACAGAAACAATAAGAACAATCGAGTTGAAGCCAGTGATCAGTAACATTTGTTGTCACAATTTCCAACCTATAATTCAATTGGTCGTAGGTTCTAGACTATAAAAAAAAAAGGGAGAACAAGATCAAGTACAACAAGATCTATTGAAAACCCTAAAAGAACGAAAAACTAAATTGGCCAAGAAAATAAAGAAATCGACAACTTGAAATCAAGAGGAGAGAGATATACCACTTGAAGCTTATCGGAAACGAGTGCTTGTATCTCATCAAGAATACCTAGGGTTTCGATGTTGGCCATATCTCCTGAAGTGGGTGAGAGGGGTATATTCCTAACTAAACTTGCAGCAGCGATTACAATATTTCATCGCTTTCCCTTCCCTACAGATTCTTGATTTCCCGCCATTTTCTTTGAGGTTTTTCCTTTTTCTATTTTCCATTTTTTTCCTCGTTTGAGGCGGATTTTTATACCTCCATCCACAGTGGACTTGTTCGAGTCAGTTGTACACGTGCCGGCAAAGAGGTCACGTGCCTTCGCCGACGCTAAGAATCGGAAATTCAGAATGACATAACTGCCGTTTGTTTAGAAAATGGACGAATAAGAGTTCATAATTTTCTTTAAAGAATTTAAAATTTCAAAAAAATATTACATTTAATTTTAACAATATCTTTATTTTAAAGATTATAAAATTTATTATATTATTAAAATATTTTATATTTTTAATAAAATATTATTTATCTAATTTAAACATTATTGATGTAACATAATAAAAAAAAATAGTTTATCTCTCATGGTAATCGGTTTTTTAAGATTTCTTCAAATTTAGAGATCTTTATAACCTCTTTCATGTTTTATCCATTTTGGAGATATTGTTAAAGCCAAAAATTACTCAAAATCTCTGATTTCTCCATTTTGAAGATACTGTTGGAGTTGCTCTAAGAATTGCATTTGTAAATGGTAATATATCAAAATAGGATAAATATCAAGGGAGAACTCCATGAAAAAAACCCTAACAATCATAGACTATGGATGAAAAAATATATCAAAATAAATGTCAAATTAAAGATAATAAAATGATTGTTTATTTGATGTAATTTGTTTCAATCCAATTTTTATTGTATTTTGCTGATTTTCAATTTAAAAATTCAATTAAACAAAGACTTAGAGATATATAAAATTGTCAAAAAAAATCAATAAAACTATTTACGGTTTATATCAAGGTTTATTTAAGATGGACAAGCCGGATAACTGGTTGGCCATGTAATCAATTACAGCCAGATCCCAGTACCGGTTATAATTGGTTACAACTTTGAAAGTTTAGGATTTACTTTCAAAGTGTAACTATATAACCGGTTGGATAAACAGTTAAAGGAGGTCAGATCATTGATGTTTTCCTTCTACATCTGAATTTAGAAGTTGAGATGGAGTTTCTTTGGGTACGCGAATGGTGTTTCAACCTTCACGTCACTTGAAAGGGGGGGTTTCTGTTGTAATCTTCCATCATAAATTGTCGTTTTTTGTTGTCAAATATGTAGCAATATTATCATTAATTTATGAGTTTTTTTTCACAAATTTATCACAAAACACATGTGACAACCCTATACTTAATCATGAATACATCACACTATCACATTTTATAATTAAATTGAACAGCCTTTTCATGAGTGAAGATGTAAACCTCATCATATCCCTTCCTGCATTCAAAAAGGGTATTTGGTTAGAGGTAATTAAGCAGAATAAAAATAAAAGAGATTATTTCATTTATATATAGTTCATTCCTCATAAACCCAAATTTTCATTCGAGGTTAATCTGGTGGGATGAAAAACTCATTTCCATCTTATTTCTTTTGTCATTTTCACATTCTCATTCTCCAGCCTAGAACAAACAGCCCCATACTACTTTTATTTATTCATTTATTTATAAAGTTATAATGTCTTAAAAGGCAGGATAAAGAAATGTTGTTCTCAAATTTCCTTTCTGTCCTACATGCATGTCATTATTTTATTTGATATAAGTCATTTTTTATTCTCTTTACTCAACAAGAATGACCAACCATTTTGGCTTCACATGATTGGTAGAAAAGATAAAACCATCATATATTTTAATTAATTCCCAAAAGTACTTCTGAAAAAACTTACCCTTCCTTCCCACGATAAGTGGGACTGTAATTGTAAATAAGGTTATCCAGCACTTCCTTAGCAGGGGGCTTATTGAAGGATTTTCTAGCCTCACTGTAAAAAATGCAACCACAACCAATTTTCACATTACATGTTTCACAGCTCAAAAGATAAAAAGTTACCTTTTTTTGTGGGGGATAAAATACATCTGAACTCAAACAGCACTTTCTTTAATGGTATTCAACTGCTCGAAAAACCCAGCTGAATCAACACTATCAGGAGCGTACCTTATGAAGAAGTTGGCAACGTGTTGAGTCACTTGAATTGCATCGGCTGAATGTGGGATCATCGACAAGCCCCACTCAAAAGCATTTTTCTGCATCACATTAAATTAACAGGACTTGCAGCTTATTCAGTCAACTATACATGACTGTTTGGTAGTGGCTTAATGATACAGAAAGTGGCTCATTCAGTAAGCTTCTGGGGAAAAACAAGTTTTTCCAAACTTGTCCTTCCCAATTAAAAAACACGCTCCTTCCTTCTATGAGAAAATCTTCTCAAACAAAAACCTTTTCAATCTATACAGACAGATTAATCCACACAGACATAGTTGATAAAGATCATAACATTAATACCTCTGGGTGCCACTGGACAGCAGTCACCGGATATCTTTTTGATTGAACAGTTGATACATATTCCTGATCCAATCATTTTTAAAACTTTAGATCTTTGAACATAGAGAAAAGTTCGGCTAAAAATGATTCCAAAATCGATCTGAAAGCTATTCTTATAGTGCAAAACATGATTTAAGCTAAGCACCTTGTTATTGTCATCCTTAGTAGTTGTTATGATCTTGAAAAAGCTGCACAGTTCCTTGTTCCCCTGAAATGTTTCTGGCGATATGCCAAACTGTTACATAAACAAATCCAACCTAGGATTAGAAAGATTCTTCGGATATACGCACATGAAAGTATGGCAATCCAGATTAAGGCCATTTAATATATATATATATATATATATAAAAGATAATATACCACACGATGTTTGAACTCACTTTATGGTTTTGCATCACAAGGCATTCTGTGCTCAACTTCGCAAGCAACTCAGGAGCAAATCTGTAGAAAAGTAAAATCATTAACTTGATAACAGTAGTGAATATAGTACCAGGAAGATGTGTGACACTGTCATGATTGAACTTGACACATACATTTATTTTTAACAGCAATAATTTCAATAGCAGAAGTAAAAAAACTTTAACTAGCAAGGTACCAAACCATGTAATACCTTTGAAACAAAGTTCCTTCAATATTTATGTTCTGCATGAATTGGAGCGTAGACGCTTGATTTGATGCACTGAAGGGTTCAAGGATATTATTGTTCTAGTGTCATAAAAAAACATACAGATAGTCAATACCCAAAATAAGGAAAACCAGATCAAACAGTAAAAAAGGGTACTTGGATTAGCATTAATACTAATGATTAAAGAATAAAAATCCAGGAAAAGAAAAATAGGTAAGCAGGAATAAAGAATTATCTATATAACTAAAATCCCCTATCAAGACATTGAATTCTAGCAATTGGAGCAGATTCTAAACATTGTATTTATATAAATTATATCCCAGATGAGAAAGATTGACAAGAAGCATGTGTAGAAAAGTGGAATTAAAACTGGGTGAACGGTGAAAGGCAATGCATAAATAAACAGTAATACATAACTGAACATGGCTTACTTTGCTAATAACCATCGTTATGAGTTCAAAACCCAAGCATATTGCAAGCAATGGGAAATGGTCACCTGCATCATTCTTCTTCAGAACTTGCTGCAAAAGTAGAGAATAAACGAAGCTGATTGAACCATACGGGTTTCACAGCAATAAACTTCAAGCAACTGTTTTGACAACATTTGGAAGTTCCATTTTCAGCCCCAAAAAGTTTGAGATTAAAGGTTTGATGTTATTGTAGGATAGTTATCCCATTTGAATTCTACAATTCAATTGTAACTCCATTGTTTTATAGATGGGGTAATTATATGAAGACTAATTCATTAAATACATTACTCAAAGCCAAAGGCATCATTTTTTGGAAAAAATTCGGAGGTGGCTTCAAAAAGAACCTAAGGGTTCCTCCGCAAGGTTCGTCCACGGAGGGTGAGTCAGGGCCTAAGATCAGGCCGAAAGGCGTAGTCGATGGACAACAGGTGAATATTCCTGTACTACCCCTTGTTGGTAGGTAAGATCACATTCTTTTTGGTAAGTCAATGGAAAAATAATCACCCTATTTTACTCTTGCCTTTTAATGTAGTGTATGTGTTTCAGTATTTGTATAAAAAAGGTGCACTTACATTAAAAATTCCCTCAAGAACATCAAAGTATAGGCCAGCCTTAGACGATCCACCGGTAAAGAGCACTCCATTGACCAGATTGAGTTTCTGTGATGCAATTGCACAAGTTACTTAACAAACATTTCCAGAATATAATGTGCATGCCCAAATTCAACAATACTGTTTCAAATATAACACGAAAAAACCCCTTCATACAAACAAATCCTTATTGACAGACAGACAGCAACTCAAATCCATGATCTGCCAGTATCAAGCGAATACAATAATTGCCTCTACTCTAAAGTTATACAAATATATTTGGGATTTTGAGGTAAAAAACTAAAAATGAATCACACATCAGTTGACCTTATCGCATTAGCATACTTTGATATTTCTCTATTATCAGAACCACCAACATTGGTGATAACTGTGGATATCATGAGTGCATCAGGTAGGTAATGTTGGAAGTATGACAATGTACACATAAAACTTCAAATTTATGATGAATCTTATTACATAAAGTCAGAAACAATCAAAATCGATAACTGCAATTGATTTTATAAGGTCACGATAATCATAGAAAATGGTCAACTATTGCATCGCCCATGTCCACCAACTTATTTATCGAATGACAAAATTCAAAGAGATCTGAGTAATTATCCATAGAATTTCCGACGGTTAGAGGTTAATTTCTGTGTTCGAAAAGGAAAAATAAAATCGCAGCCATATAGATTGAAGAGATGAGAAATTACACTCTGCAGAACCTCGGGAGGTTCGTTATAGATGAGAGGAATAACCCTAGCACCAGCAGATTCAACAAACTTCACATATGAGGCAGCAATATACGAAGCATCAGTGGCATTACTAAGTTTACCGGAGGCACCATCTCCTGGATGGGTGAGAATTCCGATTACCGGATGGTAATTCAGCCTGGGGTCGGGCGCAGGACACGTGGAAGTCAATCCATCATCAACAGAAGCAGACGATGGCAAGAAGAATATGGAATCAGAAGCAGCTTTAGCAAAGCTGAATTCTATCAGAAGAGAAATCAAAAAAGGAACCCATACGTATTTCCACATATCTGAAAGAGTAGCAGGATGAACTATGAAGAACTGGAGGAGGATGAGAACTCAGTAGTCAGTACTTATGTGGAAGAGCGGACTACTGGTGGTAGTGGTGGTTATTGTGGCGTGTTGTCATCAGCAGATGAGGTTAGAGAACGCGGCGGAGCTGCTAATCGCCGGCGCGTGAGGTTTTGACACCGGCGAAACGAGAGAGGTGGTCGATCGCCGCCGGTGGAAATACAGTTGAGTTCAGACGGTCCAGAGTCCTGACCGAATCGAGAAATATATGGAACTCAGATGGTCAATCGTATTTTGTCTGCATTTACACGTTATAATTAATTATATATTTTTGAAGCAATTTAAATATTTTTATTCAATATAATAAAATATGTTAGGGAAACTGAAATTCGGAAAACTAACCATTTTCTGAGTTTGAGTTTAGGTCAATTTCTTTCGAAACTTATTAAAATAGTTAGGGGGTGAGTAAATGGACCGAACCGATCCGAACTGGCACCGAACCGGTTTGGAACCGAAACCGAAAATACGATATTATTAGAACCGATAACCGGATCGTATAGGCAATACCGGTGCCGGTACCGGTTCCGGTCCCGGTTTTCCGGTCAAAAACCCGGTTGGAACCGTTTTAATTCCAAATCAACTAACAAAAATTATACTCTAATTTTTTAAAATATTCATAGTTTAATATTTATAGCAATATCAAAATATTCATAGTTTAATACCAAATCAAGTGTTAAGTAACGCAAAATAATCCTAAAATATTCAAAGTTTAATTATTAGAATAGAGAGGTGGAATCTTTTTTTGTTACAAAAAATATACTTGTTAAATTTTCAAAGGTTATTTTGAGATAATAGAAAACATAATAAATCAATTAAATTAGGATTAGATACTCATTTAAAATTCCGGGCCGGTTCCAGTTAGTTACCCGAAAAATTGGCACTGAACCCGGTTTGGAACCGGAACCGAATATGGAGGATTTGAAAAACCAAAAACCGGATCGGTTAGACTACACCGGTGTTGGTCCCGGTTCGGGCCGATTCTTGTCGGTCAAATGCTCGCCCCTAAAAATAGTCACAAAGTTCATAATTTAAGAGCATTTTCAATAAATTTTTAAAATAATTTTTTTTTCTCTAAACTTCTGTAACAACTTTTTTATCTTATTATCTAAAATATAGATTCATGAAAAATTCTTAAAATATAGAGAATTATTTAAAACTCTAAAGAGAGAAAAGAGATATAAATTTTTTTTATTCATTCCTCCAATGAGAGTTAAATTGTAACACCCCCAAAGCCAAAGTAATGGACTGGCCCAATAACTTCAAATCCAACTTAAAACCATGGTGGAAGTTATTGGTAGCCCACTACTTGAGGCTTATAAGGAGCTTCCAAATCTTCTTTTCTACCAATGTGGGATGAGTTGTTACATAAATTAATATCATTATATATACAGAGGAAGTTCAAATACGAACTTAAATTTGATTGTGAACGTGAGGACAAATAAGTGTGACACGTGTCTGAATGTAGATTATTCAAACTGAATAATAAAAAAAATATTCAGACTGAATATAGTATTTATTCAGTCTGAATAATGTTATATTCAGACAGAATCACAGAATGTACTATCATTCAGACTAAATAAATATTATATTCACTCTGAATATTTTTTTAATTATTCAGTCTGAATATGACATTTGTCGCACTCTCATTTGTTCTTACGTTTACAACTAAATTTGAGTTCTCATTTGAACATGCCTCTATATATTAGGGATGAGCATTTGGCCCGAACCGGCACCGAACCGGTTTGGAACAGGAACCAGAAAAGCAAGATTCTTAGGACTGATAACCGGACCGTATAGGCAATACCGGTGCCGGTGCCGGTCCCGGTTTTCCGGTCAAAAACCCGGATGGAACCGATTATTAATCCATTTTGTTTTAATACCAAATCAACCGACAAATCATACTCTAATTTTTCAAAATATTCATAGTTTATTATTTATAACAATCTCAAAATATTCAAAGTTTAATACCAAATCAAGTGTAAAGTAATCACAAAATATTCAAAACCAAATCAACCAATAAAAATCATACTTTAACTTTTCATTGTCAACTACTTTGTTTAAAGCTTTTGCAATCTCTATATAAACACAAAACCGAAAAGATTGTTAGTATTTAATAAAAAGTCGTTTCAAAATAGAACAATAATTGAAGAAAAAAAATATCCAAAGCTATATCATCGTCCTTCAAAATGTCGTCAATGTCGTCTATTATCGGCTTTTTTTGTTACGAAAGATATACTTGTTAAACTTTGAAAGATCATTATATATATTAGAAAACATAATAAATTAGGATTAAATTGTCACTTAAAATTCCAGGCCGGTCCCGGTTAATTGTCCGAAAAATTGGCACCGAACCCGCTTTGGAACCGGAATCGGAAATGGAGGATTTGAAGAACCGAAAACCGGACCAGTTGAACTATACGGTGCCGGTGCCGGTCCCGGTCCGGACCGGTTCTTACGGGTCAAATGCTCACCCCTACTATATATATATATATATTAAAGTGCATTGGGATCATAAAATTATAGGATATTTAAATAATATAATCAATATTGAAATTTCTAAAATATAGAATCTGTTAAAATTGATTGAAATATATTTTAGACATTTTTACTTTTATTTCTCTATTTTATAGAAACTACAGAGAAAGTGTTGGAGATGCTCTTACAAAACTAAAAATTATTGATTTTTATCTCCAACAGTTTCTCTAAAATTCATTTAAAATAGAAAACTAAAAATTAAAATATCTAAAATAAATTGCTATCAACTCCAACAGATTCTTTATTTAGAGATTTTATTATTTATTATATTATTTAAATATTCTATAATTTTATGATCTCAATACATTTTAATACATATATATATATATAGGGATGGTATCCGTTGCAAACTCAACATTATCAATAGAAATAAGTCATGTGGATAATATTTTAGTAATTTTTTTAATAGTTTATTAATTTATTGAGGATATCATCATCATTTTATAATTTAACCATTTTTAATTCATATTTACTAATTTCCTGCCATGAACACACTTTCAGACGACTACGTCTTCTCCGGCGAGTTTTCCGGCAAGTTTCTCCATTCATGAATATACTTTCGCCATTCGTGAATACACTTTCATCATTCGTGAACACTTTCAACATTCATGAATATCCAATCGGTGCTTTATCATTATGTTCACTACGAGTTTGCACAGTTTGCAAAAATTGATTAGTTTGCAACGGATACCACCCCTATATATATAATATGATATTAATTTAACTCTTGTTTGTAAAATGAATAAAAAAACTCATTTCTCTCTAGTCTCTTTAGAGTTATAGAAAAAAAATTATATTTAAAAATCTTTTTATTAATCTCTATTTTGAAGAATAAGATAAAAAACTACTCTAAACGGCTAAATATTTTAACTCTTGGTCCATGTTTGTAAATTCCTTAAAATGTTTTATATTTTTTTAGTTTTTCTTATTTTAAAGAAATTTTAAGAAAATTGTTAAAGATAACGTGTAGAGCCATTAGCCACCACATACATATCCACGTGGAAAATATTAATTTGTTGAGACGTGTGGATAATAAACGATCGAAATACATTTTTCACTTTCAAAACGGAAATTTCTTAAATATTTTGTCCTCGAATTAGGATTTGTCCCATGTAAGAGGAAGGAAACTTTTCTTTTTGAGTTTTTGTTGCTTTACGGTTACGTTTAGTGTAAACTAATTCTCAGGTTTATATTTGGTACCATTAGAATATAACATGATGAACATGTCAAAATGATTAGATTGGTTTTAAATTATTGTTTAATGTGTTTTTTATGTAATAATTATAAATTATATAACTGGATATTAAATGATTTAGACAAAAACTTAATTACCGATAATCCTACCTGATCTCATACGGATGCCGCCTTCAAAGGACACCAATGTAATGAAACATTTTTTGATTGTCTCAGTGGCTGAAGCTTGCGGAAAGGGGGATCGAAATTGGGACATGTCTTGTATTTGGACAAGTTATCATGTCCATTTGCCAACAACCCTACACACCAGATGCACTAAATATTAAATGGCTGTATGCACTAAATAAAGTG